>OX457126.1:17310398-17812898 GCA_949752895.1 Dendrolimus pini | reverse complement strand
CACGCCTTCTTATACTGGCAAGGCTTCGCAGTCATTGCTTTCATTGTGGGCACAGGCTGAGATCCCACTTCTGATGTCGCAGAACGGCCTCGTTCTCACGACATCTTTAGTTATTGCAGGTTTAGTGGGCGTCATCAGGATAAAATGCGAGCATAAAATACAATAGCCACGGTTTATACACTTTTAATTTAGATTTGAACAGCATTTTGACATAGTTTAGACCGAGCAGCGGGTTCAGGGCACCCGCTCATACTTCCAGCTTCAATACTTTCTTTAAAATACTCCATGGTCCAACTCGACCTGTTGCCACCAACCAAATGCGTCACAAAAACTCCTCAGTCTACCCAAGTAGATATTACTCAAAGTATAGAGGGCGTCTGACCCCGCTCCGCCATAAGCTCTGCTCTGATTGGTCGTTTATTAAATTACAATATTCATAACTTTTATGAGGTTAGAACGATCTTGCAAGTTTTAGAAACATTAACAAATCTAATTAAATTACATTAAGAATTTTAGAAGTGATTATAATGTAAACAAATGATATTGTGCGTTATACATCCAGTCAACAATACGTCATATCGTCATAGTCATAGCTTCCCTCCGACATATATATATATATATATATATGTATGTATGTATGTATATATCCTATAATCCTAAATACATCTTTATTTATCTTTTTTATCAATAAACTTGATAGAAAAACATATTCTAGCTAAAATAAATTGGTCAGAGGGTTTACGCACTAACATATTTTCCTTGCTAGCCCATAAACTGTGTAATTTAAGCTAAAAACATGTTGAAGAAAGTCTTTTTGTATATGATCATCCTCTTAAAGTAGCATTGTAACCACATAGGGTTCTATGACGTAAATATGCGTTCAATAAATAATACGTCCAAAATAAATATAGCATCATAAAACTCTGAGACTCGGAGCCGTCAAAACAAGTTATTGACGTAAATAACCCTCTGACACTTATTGAATAAAATGTTAAATGATATCATAAGTTAACGAGAAAGTTTATGACTGTACATATTAGTGGTTGAAGTTAAACTTAATTGTCATATTTAAAATATATTAAAGTACATTTTCCTTATGAAAATTGACTTCCACATACGTATTTGTAATTAAATTAAGTTTTGAACAAATGTGTTACTATTAGATTTTATGTGATTATGTATATTGCCTCCTACTGAGTACGCCGCTAGGGGGCAGGTTTAAGAAGACAAATTGGCTTCCCACAGATAGTAATTAATATGCCTGAAGATTTTTATTGCTTTTAGGGTGAACAAATTGTATGTTATTTATAATTGTAACATGCGCTACTATTTGAACCCACATCATTCGACTAAGATGTAAGTGGTAGGAACTTACACCCCTATTCATTTCAATTACATTTATAAATAAATAAAAGAGGTTTATCGGCTTTTTACAAAAGTTTATTCACGATAGCAATCTAAATAGGATTATAAAAACACATTTTTTAACTTCATTTAAATGAGCCCAGAAAAATGTTATAACTATTATCAATAAGGGGACAAATCACCGCTAAAGTATTAATTAAACCAGCATCTATTATACAAATATTCGACGCATAATTTTAGAAAAATAAATTTAAGTAACATGAAATTTGATTGATAAAATCATAGAAAGTGTACCTTTCCAAAGATACAAATTATTTTAAAGAAAAGTTAACCTCTGGTAGCAAGTAGTAGCAAAGAATAAAAAAATGCCCAAAAAATTTTCACAATGAAAAATATATTTTTTCTCTTTATTGCGTCTGTCTGAGTTTGATTACCCACCAATCTTAGAACTTATTTATTATTACCAATTTATTATTATTATTATTTTAATTTGACGTCATTGGAATCAAATCAAAACATTTCATAAAGTATACAAGAGTCACAAGAAAGGGTAATTACTTCATTCACTCTTTGTGCCTATTATGGTGCATATGTATTACGTATCTATAAAATATATTCCAAATTATATAGCCAGGCTATATAATTTGGACACTATACTAAAACCAACAAAGATGATAACCTGTCCGTATAGAAAGGTAGTTTCAAACTAACTTGCCGGTACAAGGGAGCGCTACGTTTCAATTTTACCGATTGTGATCACAAGTGATGGTGGTGGATGTGATGTATATATGCATGGGTATAATTCCATAATACGGGCCTTAAACGCATAAGCCATAAGACGACAAATAGCTATGACCCTTTCCTCACTTCTCATATAACCGAGGAATGGCTCATTTGTCAAAGCTTAATATATACATTTTTATAAGAAACAATCTACTACTTAAATACACATTGAATAGTTTATTTTAATCTGACAGCTTTATTATTTTTTAGCCAAAACTATAATATATAGGAATATGATATATACATTCTATAGTGTAAGTAGATTTATAAAAGAAGAAAAAGGCCGTCATTGAAGTCCATCCTGTATTTTCAAACATAAGTAAAAATGTTTTTAAAGAACAGGTGAAATGTTGGTTAACAGTATCAATATTTTTTCTAAATAGCTAAAAAAAATTCGGCATATTTACTATCATATATTTAGGTTACTTGCTCTCAAATGACGGCCTTTTTTATACACATATACTTTTGTTATGCCTGTGTGTACCAACGGTCTTAACACAAGGGATTGCGAAAATCGCGCGAAATAGAGAAGAGAAAGTAGGAAAGCGGACCCTGGGAGTCGAAGTGATCGCTCCGAACGCAACCGGGTTTTAACGCTCGGATGATGATGATGACTTTTGTTATGCCTGTAGTGCTTTTTCCCATAAATATTAACATTGTTGTATTTTATTTTTGAAATGTGTAATGAAAATTGTTTTTATTACTGAAGCACAGCAGACATGCTAAAGGCCCAGCTGTGATGGAAAGCGGTTACCGTCGCTTATGGACATTAGCAATACCAGTGGTGCTGCCAATGTAGTGCCAGCCTTGAAGGAGAAGAAGAACCTGGCCACTGACGATGGAACGCAACTCAAAGTTGTTATGGCGGCATACTCTAGACCAGGGGTGGCAGTCATCCAATCGCGCAACTGCCCTACCACCTGGCTGTGGGTTGTTTTGTCGCCTCTTACAGCCGCAGGAATTAGTATTCTCTTTCCGTGCCTGCACGGAGAAGAATTGCATAGCAAAAATACATTTAATTGTTTACACATGTTTCAATTTTCTATAGAAAAGTTAGTGTATTTACACCTCACATTAAAAATGACACAGAGTTGTGGTTATTGGGTTTAAACCACAATTAATGTTGAAATAAATATTTTAAAATATTCGTAACATACTCAATTAGAATAGAATATTAAGAACACTGTTTTCTTAGAATGCATAAATTTATACAGAACTGTAGGTATATATTTGACATTGACATGATACTTTGCACGAATTTAATCAACATGTACATTGTATGTGTAAGTGTATGTACATATTATGTTACATTAAATCAAACCATTACAAGAAGTTTCATTTGCATGCCATTGTTCTACAAAAATGAATCTTTATTGCCATGTTATGACTGAACTCTGATAAGCTATTATCATATAATAAGCTCATGCTTACAAACGTGGCAGACGACCTGCAGACGACGTGTGGTCGAATTTTTTAAGGGGCAGCGTATCGGTGTATTTATTATCCTTACATTTGTTACATACATACATACATAACTTCACGCCAGGTCCCTTGCGAGGTAAGCACGAACAACAACAACAACATCAACAACTTACATTTGTTATCTCAGAATTTTAGATTTCCTATTATTGAAGAATAATAAATTCACATTTATTGTGGTGCCATCACACAATATGTGTTAGCATATGGCCTGTTCCTATATCTACCTACCTATTTACTATTCATTCGCTTGCCATAGCATTGCTTGGATTTTGACATTTCTTGTTCAGAGATTATGTCAAATATTAACCGATAGTAAGGCGAATGAAATTTTGGTAAGATATAGGAACGAACATAGAAGAGAGAGCAAAAATACTAAAAAACGTCATTTAAGTCGTTAAAGATACATTATACTCGTCATTGCCGGCTAGATTTTTCTAGGCGGCCTTCTGCGTTTTGTAGGATGATAAAAAGTATCAATTTAATATTATTGTCAATTATCCTAATAAAAAAACATAATATCAGCCCATTAATGTCCCATTGCTGAGCTCGGACCTTTTTTTTATTGCAGGAGTTCAGCAGACAGGCAGATGGCCCACTTGCTGGAAAGCGGTTACCATCGCCTATGAACATCTGCAACACCAAAGGTGCTACAAATGCGCTGCTGCACTCTTAAGGGAGACTGGAACCTGGTCACTAATGCTGAAACACAACTCAAGGTTGCTATGGCGACATACTTTAGACCAGAGGTGGTAGCCATCCAGTCGGGCAAATGCCCTGCCACTTGGCTGTGGGTTGTTTTGTCGCCTCTTACGACAGGCCGCCCGGCCGCAGGAAATTGTATTCTTTCTCCGTTCCTGCACGGATAAAAACATTACATTAAAGGGGAAAACGGACAGTACACTCGCCACGCTTGTCCAAGGCGGTTTGGCAGGTTTGACACATCGGTTATCTCGATGTGCAGGTTGTATCACGATGTTTTCCTTCACCGGTGTTAGCACGTGGTAATTGTAACAATATGCACATTAGCTGACTAAGTGGTGCATGCGTTCCGACCAGGATCGAACCCTCGCGTTTTTGAGTTCAGAACGCGTGCGCTAGCCATTACGCTACCACGACTATCCTATCCTAGTAGGTACGTTAATTTATTGACCTTGCCAATCACTGATAGAAATTGTGACACACTATACATGTATAATGAGAAGTATGTAACATGGACCATCAGCTAAGCTTCGTGGGAGTCATTAAAACAATGGCAATGGGTGTTAAACAAATCACCTGGATTAAGTAACGTTGGTTGCGATTTAACCTGTACTCGAAACCAAATAGGTACTATGAACTTGGTACTACATTAACGAGATATGTATATCTACATATATACATTACTAGCTACACCCGGTACCTATGCGTTGCAATGGCACGTCAAGTAAATATCTGTTTGGTTGTATATTGTGTTTGTTTGTTTGGGCCAAAAACTTTTTACTTTACTGTCATCACATCAATGGCTTAGGAACTCATTAAGGGCAAACATAGTGTTACGAGTTGCAGGACTCGAATTAAAATGCCGTTGGAATTACTGTAGAATTTATTAGAACTATACAAACACGTATAACACAGGTACAAATATAATAACACGTGCAAAGTCCGTCACTAAATAGATTATCGAATGTAGTAGACATGTCTTGCTCCGCTAGTGGTTATCGCTTGACTGCCTCGCCCCTCCGTTGGGGCATTGCTTTATACTGTACAAATACAATATTTCTGGTCGACTGCATGGATAGAATTTTCCAAGAATTACACCTGGCTAATGACTGCCATAAAGATTACAATACAAAATGGGCTGTTTTTCTAATTACAAATTTTAAATACAAAGTAAACAAGTCCAAATGCCAAATGCAAAATGTAATAAAATGTCTATAGGTATGCAGGTGTGAATTTGTCTTTTGTCGATGTTGCGGTCTTAACAATACATACATTTATTTTATTGATAAAGATAGAGGTATTGCAGAAGTACGGTAGTAACAAAAAACACAGCAAAAAATCGCTTTCAACGAGTATTATATACCTCCTATAGCTACTTAGCTACTATGAATAAAAGGTGGGTCCGTATACCTAGAAGTTACTATTATAATACATTTTGTTTCTCGTAATTTAAATGCGACTGTTTTATATTTTTCTCGGAATCTCTTTTATTAAAGTCCCAGCATCGATGATTCAGTGTAAGACCATATCAATAAAATTATGCTAATTTATTCGATGATTATTTATGATATCGATTTGAATGACACTATGCGGCATTAATACCAACTTGGACTTTCCACACCGCTTCGCGTAACTAATAGTTTATTAAATATATTAAGTATCGATTTTTCAATAGTCACATGAATCTTATCAGTCTACTCTTATACTAATATATAAAGCTGAACAGTTTGTTTGTTTGTTTAAACGCGCTAATCTCAGGAACTACGGGTGTGATAGAAAGAAGTGTTTCAAAATCGGGGGGGGGCTTTGAAAACAAATTTCACGCGGACGGCGTCGCGGGCACAGCTAGTAAATTATAACCCGAGTGAATTCAAAAGTGAATTCATTCAACTGTTTTACACATGAAACTGACATTTAAAATTTTTCCCTGTTATATTTTATTCCATGAATAACTTTTATTTGTTGATTGAAAAATCGAATTTATATCCGGTGTCAAGTGATCGGCATAATAATCCTACAAGGGAGCCAAGAATATCAGCCTTCGTACACTTTCGGCAGCCCTCATGACGTCAAGTTTTGAATAATCTTCAAACAAAAAGTAAAAAGGCACTAAACAAAAACTAGGCCCAAATATTATTATGTAACCTAGAAACCCAGTCTGAAATTTGGCTGGATACTGAACCTGGGCTATAATTGACGTCAAATTAAGAAGAAAGAAAAAGTTCCTGTATAAGAATTTCTGTAAATAGATTTTTTTTTCTGTATTAAGTCAATATAACTAAGATACTTTTTTAATCTATCGTAAGGTTGTCTCGAAGAAATTGCCTTTGGTGACCGCCTATTGTTTTCTGTATCCATCTTGAACTGTATCTTAATGCAGTTAAATATTCTTTTCTATAATTACTAGCTGTACCCGGCAGACGTTGTCTTGCCTTTAAAAAATAAAAATCTAGAACTCGATTCCAGCGTCATCTACCGGGACCAAATGTTAATCTAAACTATTCTCAAATCCACTTGAACAAACAAAAAATTTCATCAAAATCACGCCCAGCGTTTAGGAGGAGTATCGCGGCGCCACCTACTGGGTCCAATCGTTTATTTAAACCATTCTGGGACAAAATTCAACACATACAAAAACAAAAAGTACACCTAAATTCTGTTACCCGATTGCAGCGCCATCTACCTGTTTCAAATTAAAATCTAAATCATCCCAGTAGACAATTATAATAAATACTAATATCGCTATTAAAAAATAGGGGTTGATCGTAGAGGGTTGAAAATTTAGGGTTGTATGTATTTTTTAATGCTGTATCATAAAAAAATATCTAGAAATTAAAAAATAATATTTAGGGGTGGACTACCCCTAACATTTAGGGGGATGAAATATAGATGTTGTCCGATTCTCAGACCTACCCAATATGCACACAAAACTTCAAGAGAATCGTTCAAATTAAAATCTAAATCATCCCAGTAGAAAATTGTAAAAATACTAATATCGCTATTAAAAAATAGGGGTTGATTGTAGAGGGTTGAAAATTTAGGAATTATGTATCATAAAAAAATAAAAAATAAAATTTAGGGGTGGACTACCCTTAACATATAGGGGGATGAAAAATAGATGTTGGCCGATTCTCAGACCTACCCAATGTGCATACAAAATTTCATGAGAATCGGTCAAGCCGTTTCGGAGGAGTTTGGTAACTAACACTGTGACTCGAGAATTTTATATATATTAGAAGATAACGCTGAACCATGCATTTCTTTACTTCTTTGCTAAAGCCTACATATGATTTTATATATACCTACCTGCCTAACTTGAGGAATTATGGATTGATTGCCCATAGCATTATCCATCCTATGGGCAACTTTCAGCTCTTCACGATTACTTTTTGAAACATATATCCTTTCGCAGAATACAAAATACTATGTACTTATCTCCTTGCCTCATAAAGATCCGTTCAACCAATTAATCGTGAAAGTATATTTTTTTATTACCTGAAGCACGCAAACAGTCGGACGGCCCACTTGATGGAAGGTGGTTACCGTCGTATATGGACGTTTGCAACACCAGGGGCGTTGCCAGCGCGATGCCGACCTCTAAGAAATTTTATAACGCCCTTCTCAAACGACCCCATGTCGTAGCGCAGAGGGAAAGTCTCGGCGGGAACTTCTTTCCAAATCATTGACTAACAGAGTTATTGTCGCATTATTTCGATATGAAAGCATGAATATTGCTTATATAAACATGTCAGAGTACTTATCTGTCAATATTAAAATGGTATTCAAAAACAATAAAAGCAAGTGACTTGTCAATCATTTATAAATTATTGTTACAGTGACATAATGAGATGTCTTCATAAATCCATAATCTTTAAAGTGAAATTTCAATGGAAAAATTATTAACATATTATTTACTGGCTGTGCACGCCACTTCGTTCACGCAGCACTTTATGTTTAAAGCTACTGCCCGCGACTGCATCTGCGTGGAACAGTAAAAAAAAAGTAAGTTAAAAATTCTCCCGATAGTGAAACGTTCTTCATTGGTGCTCCGCTCCTATTGGTCTTAGCGTGATGATATATAGCGTATAGCCTTCCTCGATAAATGGGTTTTTTAACACTGCAAGAATTTTTCAGATCAGAATCAGATGAGTTTTTGAAATAAACGCATTCAAGCAAACAAACAAACAAACTCTTTAGCTATATATATTAGTATAAAATATTCTAATCCCTGCAAGATGTCGCAATAGAATACGAAAAATTCAAATAAATTTCCTGCATTTATTCCTAAATTTTCATTCCTCCTCCGCCTCCCAAAACAACCGCGTACAGAGTGATTTGGCCCAATGAGAGATCAGATGTATAATATGTATAAGAAATTATAAAACGATATATCTGAATCAATTGACCATTTTTAACTGTAAGATCTCGGTCAACACAAGCCCTAAGCTGATGTCACAGTTTACCGCTTTACAATGTGACAGAAGCAGTAGTAATCTTCTCAATGAAATGCCTTGCTAAGATTTTCTTATCAATTTTATTTATGTTTTTAGACAGACAGGCAAAAGATCTAAAACGGTAATTTATGGCTAGGAACTGTATAGGCTATGTTCCACTTATGACTCACAGTGTCTAAAATTCTCCCTCACCCGTTCCACATAGCGACCGCGTTCGTTACTATCGTGGCGAAAACGTCACTACTAACGCATAATTTTCGATCACGCAGCGCTTACAACGACCCATTTGTCAAGAGGTGGGTCGAATAATCCGTCCCACCAGAGTTTACAATTGTAACGCCCGCAAGCAAGTGGAATGGGAAAAATCGCGATCGTGAGCGTAGTCGGAATGCAGCCCTAAATAGCAGTTTTCACTTAAATTTATTTTTTTGAAACCACAGACTGCCGCTATAATTTTATTACTAGAGGTGAATATGTAGGCCTCTACCAATCAATATCGCGATTGATGACATTACAGCCCTAGTTAAACACAAACCAACTTTTGCATATATTTATAACCGGTATGATATGCTGATTTAACTGCATTATGTATTAACGACATTATGTCATTGAGCAACTTCACGATACCAGCATATATCAAGAGAGCGGGATTACGTAAGGTCGCTTTATAAAAGTTAATTCCGTGAGTCAGTCCCTTTTAAATTTCAACTTTTGATAACATCCTTGACGTGTATTGTGTCTTTCATATTCATTATTATCAGAATAATAAAGTCCCATCTCAGATTTAAATCATTTTGACCTGGAAGATTTGCATCTGTAACACAAAAATCACTTATAATAAAACTATACTATAAATAAATCCCTAACAAATATATTGTTACATACCGACAAAGACCCCACAGCTGCATGTTGTAAAAACGAATTCTTTTATTTACTTCGTGTTTAAACTTTAAAAACATCTATTGTTATCGTACTTATTTTATGGCTGTAATTAGTGTCGAACGACTTAATCCTTGTTTTTATTGCATTGCGTCGAAGCTTGCCAGATGTGTGTGAACCCTTTGTCGGTATTATACAGTTTAGTATAAAACAATGCCCGAACGGAGGGGTGAGCCAGTCAAACGACAACTACGATACGATTAAGACGTGTAGTACTATCGATTAGCGACATAGTGACGGACTTTGCGCGTGTTGAATTGCATTGAATCGTGCAGTGTGAACTGGTTGCATCCAGTTTTATTTTGTACTTGTTTTATACGTGTTTGTACGGTTCTAATAAACTCTACAATAATTCCAACGGCATTTATTTATATATTTATAATTCAAGTCCTGTAGCTCGTCACAATATATACACTAAAAAGGAATGAAAACATTATAAACTACAATCGGTCTAGCCCGAAAACAACGCTGTCGCTGGACTGTGTGACTAGTAGGCTGGCAACATTACCTCCCTGAATATATACACTAATCCTTTGAGCGAGGTAATCTCCAGCCTTCCAGTCGCCTGTTGCCTCGACCAGCCGTTTTTTAATATATTACAAAGTCTGTAGGCGCTTGGCCTTAAGGGACCCAACGTCTTCACCCCAAACGGCTCAAATATGTACTCTGTGCCAAAGTTCACATATTTGTGCGGCCCCAACTTTGAACTCCTGGAGATGGAAAGGCGCTACTCTGTCAACACAGGCAACAAAAGTGTCTTCCATATTCTGGTATAACAGATCCGTAGTAATATTACGGGATAAAAGAAATTCGGGATGTAACCATCCCGAATGTCTTAACATTCATCCCGAATTTCCATCCGAAGCCAGGTGGTAGGGCATTTGCCCGACTGGATGGCTACCACTCCTGGTCTAAAGTATGTCGCCATAACAACCTTGTGTTGTGTTCCGGCATTAGTGATCAGGTTCCAGTCTCCCTTAAGAGAGCAGCAGCGAATTTGTAGCACCTTCGGTGTTGCAAATGTCCATAGGCGATGGTAACCGCTTTCCATCAAGTGGGCCGTCTGCCTGTCTGCTGAACTACTATATTAAAAAAAATTACACACACCGATTTTTTTTTACTGTGTACGTGAAGTATGGGATATTATTAGACAGGCTCTTTAAAAATCATAGTAACTTTTGTATACAACATCAAAAATACTTTAAATGGCTTTACAAAATCCATTCAATAGTTTTTGAAATATAGGATGTCCAATTAAATACTTTTTTTAGGGATCCGTGATCAGATGATAGAAAGAGTGGACGTTCGTCACCTCTACGGAACCGTTACTTCCCGTTATTTTCCTTTATTTTAGAAGTCAAGGGTTACAAGAATTTCTCGTTGAACAGTTTATTGTAAATTACTTATTTTATTCCTAAGAGATAGAATGGTTCAAAGAGTTCGTCGACCTAGACTCTGACGCAACCGACTTGTATGGAGAGATAGACTGCCTGGCGTCCCAAAAGATTGCGCCTTCTCTGACGAAACGCATCGTTAACATTTAAGTTTATCTCGACACTTAAGGAAAGCCTTCCAGAATACATTACTTAGCTATCTTGGTAGTTTGCGTTGATGGCGTATGAAGCAATAATGGAAATTGATACTTTAAACTTAGCATCTGTATGTAACGTAATACATATAGGTACATAGATATATAATTTTTCATTGTACGTCATTACAATAAATGTTTAGACTAAAACTTGGTTCACAAAGGGAGGTCTTAACGCAATATAGCCCACTATCTTTCATGCAACCCCAGGAATATATAACATTAATAAAAGCATTGATGCACATAAAATGGTATAATTACTTACATATCATATTGTGGCGAATGATGGTGGAACCATCTAGTTAGTTTTAGAACTTTTAGAAAAAACTAGAACGTTCTAGAAGCAAAAGACAAGGACGGATATATTTTAGAAAGGGATAGACGATGAACGAAAGACAGAGATAGATAGATGTTAGAAAGGGATAGATGTATAAACGAAAGTTCCCGAACAGAAGGTTCGGGAAGGAAGAGACAGAGATAGATAGATGGATTCCAGAAAATTCTTCCGGGTATATAAACAGCGTAAGGCGCGCCTACCGGGTAGTTTTAGAGTTGAGTTCAAGACAGCGAAGCGACAAGTGCGATACAAAAGAGTTGTAAGAAAAGGTTAATAGAAGACTGTGACGAGCTAAGTGGTGAATTTAGTGACAAGTTTAGTCGACGTTTAAGTGAAGGAGGTGTGTAGCGTAGTTCGAGGAAGGAACCAGAAGCGAGCTACACGGGGTAATATCGGAGGTGAGCGCTGCGGTAGCAGGAGGTGATCTACTCAATATCGGCGACGGTATTGTGAACGAGACACCTTATCGTCGGGACTGTACATCGTTAGACGTGCGTATAGGATCAACCCTGCAGAGAGGTATTACGTGCGGCTGTGTAAGTCAATAAAAGCGTTTAGCTAACAACCGGTGTTTTCTTCCAATCCATAAGAACGTACCGCCGCTCGCACGTAACAATATACTAAATATAAAGCTGAACGGTTTGTTTGCTTGAATGCGCTAATCTCAGAAACTACAGGTCTGATTCGGAAAATTCTTTCAGTGTTAGATAGCCCATTTATCGAGCAAGGCTATAGGCTATATATCATTACGCTAAGGTCAATAGGAGCGGAGAACCAATGAAGAATGTTCGAAAATCGGGGGGTTTTTTCTAACTAATTTTTTTTTACTATTCCACGCGGACGAAGTGGCAGACAGAAGCTAGTAATTAATAATTAGATATATTACATATAGAGCATTTTGTAGTAAAAGACAACATTTATTTAATTAAAGGATATTAAATAACAAGTAGGTATTTTAAGATAACAATGACAGATTTCTAAACAAGTTTTGAAATTATTTTACGATTTTAGTTATCTGACAAGGCATTTCACTATTAGTTTAAGAGCCAGTGATCGGCTACCTGTATGTATTTGACCAGACCTGAGGTTTTGTACATTGAAGCACCTATACCTACCATGCATGGTACGGGGACTCACTAAGGTCTAAGTGGTGGACGCGACGAGCGCTGATGTAAGAGAGTATCGATTTTTGACGAATTTTAAATCCATTTGACCAGGGCTGCCGTTTTGATATTTGAAAATATAGGCTTATTATTATCGAAAAATAAGAATGGCAGACCATTATCGCGCGGTTTTACTTTATGGCAGACAATTTTGAATATTCTAAAAAAAATTGAAAGTAATTGACCAGATCTGCCATTGATATATTTTGTTTATTGTAGTCTTAAAAACGTATATTGATCGCGGCAGACGTCTACTTTGCGTATACACATCAATAAATAATAAAATCTTAGCTACCTACTACCCAGTCAGATGTATATGTTTTTCGTTCGCTGTTTTACATCAATATAATTTACTTGCGATTTACTTTATCACTGTATTTACAGAAATTAATATTTTTTTTATTCTATATACTAAACTTCATTAGCTAGATAATAAAGAAGTAGGACAACACAATATGTGTCTTCAAATAGTTCGAAGGTGACCAACTTCAATCTTTTGTGAGTGACTTAACCACCGATGTCCCTGGTAAGTTGATAAAAATTATTTCATGAACATGTTCAGATCAATTTACTTCTACTTTACAATTTATGTTTTATTTTTGCAGAATTCGATTCAATGGATGATGAAGATGAGTCACCTAACGATAAACATGACTCCGATGACGATGAATGAAGATTTATTTATTTATATTGTAATGCATGCATGATATTTTTTTTTACTTATCTAACCCTTTAATTTTGTCTACGAAATGAAAAGATTTTTTTTATCAGCATTATACCATATTATTTATGATTCTTCCAAAAAAAATCACTTCTTTATTATCTAATGGTAGGTATAGGTGCTTCAATGTACAAAACCTCAGGTCTGGTCAAATACATACAGGTAGCCGATCACTGGCTCCTAATATATAAAAGAAAGAAGAAGGTATATTTCTTCTGTTAAAGCACCCGACATTCTATTTCTATTATAATTATATACATATATAATTATAATAGAAATAGAATGTCGTATGAAGTATATACAGAGCACAATAAAAACAGGTATTACAATCGATCTTAATCAATTTGCAACACTTTTGTGATACGCAATATAACAACACGCCATGATCTTATAAAATGCCATGTGATCAGTCAATATTGACATTCAAACAGAGCACCGCTAGAAAGCTGTCGTCTATTCAAATTATTTAATGTACTTAAAATCATAATAGTCAATATATATGAGAATTAACCAAAATATCAATTAATCTTCCGTGCATTGTCTATCGCATTAAGATAAAAATCGTCATCATTGTTAGATTACAATGCAAATGATAAACACATTGAAAAACAGTGGTAACGAGCAGGTATAAATATTAAAAATTAATTAATTAATTATCTAATTCTTAGCAAATTAGATAGATCATAGATGGATATAAGTTTATTGCACACACTTAAAAAAATCCATATTTACAATACCTAAAAAGGCAATGCAATAGGCAGTCTTATTCCTTAATCTCTTCTAGACAACCTAAATTATGGGATTTTTTTATAAAGACTCCTTAGCACCTCTCTTAATGATTTATTCTCTAAAAAAGTAATAAAGTCTCTATAGAGTCATCAAGTGGCCACCCAGTATATAAAAATAAATGTTTGTCTGTATGTCCATTATAGGAATCGTAAACATTTGATCATGTGATGATCTTTAGCAACATTATTGTGCATGAGCCAGGGAAGGTTTCTGAGTTGGTTCACAATTGGACCCGGTAGGTGGCGCTGCTGTCGGCATACCGATTGAATCTTTTCCGGCCAGGACGACATCTGCCGGGACAAATTTATAATATTTTAATTAAATTAAATAGGTGCTAGACTTGGGTGGGGTGCCAAGAATGGTACATTATTCCCTACTTCCCTCCCCTACTTTTCGAACAGGCAGTATGAAATACTTTGAACACTGAAAACGAAATTTTAAAATGACTTCCAAGATAGCGACGTGATGTCAAAATGCAAGTTATTTACTTAAGTCCATTATTTCTTTTAACGTCCTTAGTTCTGGGTTTTAGTTATGGTGTGGTTGGAATCAAGGACGACGTCTAAAAGCAGTCTAGGTCGTTGATCTGTACAGCACATTGACTACACAGCTGTAGTCAATTTCTACGATATTTTATGACCGGTTTTTGTTTAAAAAATTGCATAGGTTAATAATGATTTCTGGTTTCCTTATACATATTAATGTATAAACAAAATAAAATCCTGTTTGTAGCGGTTTTCAAATTGAAATTTGCATTGTTTTTTATTTGTAATACTAAACCATAAATATCAATATATATGTATTTTTTTTTTTTGTAATTAATTTAAGTAAGTTAACCGTTATGCTGCAGCACCTACAGCGCCAAATGAAGTAAAAAAATCCTTTAATTTATAGGTTCTCTAGAAGAGATTAAGGAATAAGACTGCCTATTGCATTGCCTTTCTAGGTATTGTAAATATGGATTTTTTTAGGTGTGTGCAATAAACTTATATCCATGTATGATCTATCTAATTTGCTGAGAATTAGATAATTAATATTTATACCTGCTTGTTGCCACTGTTATTCAATGTGTTTATCATTTGCATTGTAATCTAACAATGATAACGATTTATACGATAGATAATGCAGGGAACATTAATTGATGTTTTGGTTAATGCTCATATACCTATATTTACTATTATGATTGAAAGTAGTAACATGGGAAGTGACTTCGTCTTGCTGAAAATATGTCTTGTGTTTGTATCTAATCTGGTATAGAAAGAACTTCTTTAATCAGGAAAGTGCGGATCATATGGCAAAATCTATAGGTGAAATAAAAAACGCAAAACATTCTGGGACACCCTACATCAATATCAATGTGTGACAAAAAAATATCTTAATGTTTTGAATAATATGAATAGGTTGCCTGTCATTGAGAGGGGGGGGGGGTTTCAACAGTGGTATACCTACTCTACCTTGACTCTTTCTGAAAATGGAGGAATATCCGTAATGACTACTGACAAAATAAACAGCCTACAGAAAAGTTATTAAAATCAGTGTTGACGTACTGATCAAAGCTAGCTCAAAACTGTATGAGCTGGAATGAATTTTGGGTAATTCGTGTTAGGCGGGTACCCACTTTAATATTATAATGAAATGTATAATGTCCTAATATTGTATTGTTACATACCGATAAAGAAATGCGCACCTGGTTTATTACCCTTCCCGCATTCGGGGTTATTTTGTTTACTTTGTGTTTCAAATTTGCAATTAGACAATAGGCTATTGTTATTGTTTTCGACTTTGTTGGCCGTTCGCAGGAATAATTAACCAGGCGTGCAGGTTACGGTTTCTCGGAAAACCCCAGTCCACGCAATCGATTTTTATATTGTATAGTTAGTATAAAACAATGCCCGAACGGAGGGGTGAGCCAATAAAGCGAGGATTACGATACGAGAAAGACGTAGATTCGATGAGCGATATAGTGACGGACTTTGCGCGTGTTATTGAATCTTGCAGTTTGTACTAGTAGTGTATAGTTATATTTGTACCTGTTTTATACGTATTTGTATAGTTCTAATAAATTCTATAGTAATTCCAACGGCAATTTAATTCGAGTCCTGCGTAGCTCGTAACACAATGTATTTGGCTTAATTTTCGTAGACACACTGGCGTCAATGGTCTCATTAATAGATCACGTAATTTATGTCTTCCTCAAAACGATTATGTTAACAGGTTTACCTAACGATAAAATTATTTGATGTAAATTTTATAGGTTGATATATATTATATATAATACATATATATATATATCTATATCTATATATGTGTCGGAGAAGGCCTCATTCTCACGACATCTTCTTTAGTTACTGCAGGTTTAGTGGGCGTCATCAGGATAAAATGCGAGCATAAAACACAATAGCCACGGTTTATACACTTTTAATTTAGATTTGATCAACATTATGACATAGTTTAGACCGAGCAGCGGGTTCAGGGCACCCGCTCATACTTCCAGCTTCAATACTTTCTTTAAAATACTCCATGGTCCAACTCGACCTGTTGCCACCAACCAAATGTGCCACAAAAACTCCTCAGTCTACCGAAGTAGATACTACTCAAAGTATAGAGGGCGTCTCTGACCCCGCTCCGCCATATGCTCTGCTCCGATTGGTCGTTTATTAAATTACAATATTCATAACTTTTATTAGGTTAGAACGATCTTGAAGTTATAGAAACATTAACAAATCTAATTAAATTACATTAAGAATTTTAGAAGTGATTATAATGTAAACAAATGATATTGTGCGTTATACATCCAGTCAACAATACGTCATATCGTCATAGTCATAGCTTCCCTCCGACATATATATATATATATATATATATATATATATATATATATAGAGTGAACAAAGCCTTTAGGTATCAACACCTCGTTATGTCGCAAACTCTTGCGCAACGTATCGGATCACACAATGCAATTTTGTCAGTCATCATTTTGAAACACCAGGTTGGCAATTTGTTCAGTGATCAGCAACATTTGGAGCGAGATTATTTCCTACAGTTACATTATGTTTTATAATAGATAATATCTAACATTTGAACTTTTATACAAGTAATAAATAATGATATAATCATTGCTAAAAGTAAAATTCAACAATTTAAAAGACGTTATCAAAAAGTGGCTTGAAAATTCGGGTAATTTTCTAAAATTTCTCACAATACAATATTAATTATATTATTGATTTTTTACTATTATTTTATTGCTGCAAGAATGCTCATAGTTAATTTATATACATCTCTTATTTTTTGTTCATTAAATATGTTTATTTAAAATTATTGTTTTAAATATAAATTGCTATAAAGAAGAAATTTTAATAACACCGCCACCACAATGCTTTTCAGCATTTAATGTTACGTCTTATAGACCATAGGTATTTTATGTAAATAAATTGATTTGACGCTCGTACCTTAGCCATGCTACTAGTTACTACTACTACTACTTAGCCACTTTACTAATCAAAAACTTTTTATCAAAAAACAATACCGAATTCAAAAATAACTTAAAAGTATAAAATAGATTTTCAAAATCTTCAAGTCGTTGCCAAGTAAAACATTTTTAACACTATTTATTTTCTACTTATTAATTACGCAAATACTTGAATACCTTTATTTTAAAAAAAAACTGAAACATGTTGTACGTGACCATAACATCCGTAGGTTGCACTCGATTTCCCTGGGATCCAGTCATCATATTCTGACTTGGTGACAATGGGACTATGTCAGGAGTACAATTTTTCAAGTAAGAAAATTCTTAAAAATCAATCCACAGTTTACGGAGGTTAAAAAAAAACATGTAGTTGAATTGAGAATCTCCTCCTTTTGGAAGTCGGTTAAAAAAGCTATAAGCCTGTAGAAAGTGTTCTCGGAACGCCTAACCGAATTTTCAAATGATCAGAGTAATGCCTACCTAAGCCAGCTGATCAATTTGACGATCCAGATATAATGACGGCCCAGTATCCAGAAATAGTCATAAGGTATAGGTAGAATAAAATAATTCAGTATTAATATAGGATTACTTGAAGGTCAAATTTTCGTCTAGCTGCGATGCTACGCGTGAAGACACCGTGTTACGTACTACCATGTTGCTGTCGGTGCGAAATTATTGTAGGTGTTTACAGCTATCGTGTTTATAAGGTGCTAGTATTAGTGATCACGCCATGCCAGCCTCAATGAGAACATCCGCCAGGCTTTTGTTAGCGTAGTGGTTCTAGAACCGAATAGCTTTGAGCGCGAAGACGACGAGACCCAACGGTGTGTCATTCCTTTAATGGTGTGACGGTTGCTAGTGTGGGATACAGGTTACATGAATACATTGGTCCCATCACAATTCAGGGGATGGGAACGCCACCGCTTCAATTGTAAACGACAAATTATGTCAAAAGTTGTGTAAAATCAGGAAGATGTTACATATTTGTACTATTTGGGGTTAAACACTGGGTCCGTAGCAAAAAGTTTCTTTGAAGATATTTGTAAGGAACTCTTTGAGATAACCGGTAACTAGAAAGCTGTTTCATATTTCATCCAGCGAATCAGCATTACCATACAGTGTGGCAATGCAGTTAGGCGTTTTGAAATCTCTAACAGTAATCTACTAGATAATCTATTGTTACGACCGACAAAGACCAATTCACACCTGCAGTTTATTACCTTTGGGCATTTGGACTTCTTTTGTTTACTTTGTGTTTAAAATTTGTATTTTTTTTTAAACAGCCCATTGTGTATTGTAATCTTTATGGTAGTCATTAGCCAGGTGTGATTCTTGGAAATTCAGTCGACGCGGTCAAGTAGACATATTCTATTTGTACAGTATAAGGCAATGTCCCAACGGAGGGGTGAGGCAGTGGAGCGATAACCAGCCGCGAGGCAAGACTTGTGGACATTCGATAATCTATTTAGTGAAGGACTTTGCGCGTGTTATTGAATCGTGCATTACGTTTGGACTGATTGTGTTCAGTTATATTTGTACCTGTGTAATACGTATTTGTATAGTTCTAATAAATTCTATAGTCATTCTAACGGCATTTGAATTCGAGTGTTGCAACTCGTAACACTATAAATCTAGAGCTGTTACAGCGATTTTCTTCGATGGATTTGATAGTTATTAAAAAAAAAAGAGACAATTTATGAAAATAAAGTGCAACATCGCATCGTCGCGGTAGGTCTATGATTCACGCTGGGCACAGCATAGCGCACCGTTTCGGAGTACCGGCGTGGCCAGATACCGGGTCGTTTACCCTTCAATCTACGCTTCATGGCCAATTTGTGGTCCGCACGCCGACAGTTGTTAGACGCTGATAACTAAAAAGTAATTTGTAGAAAAGTTTTGTGGGAACTTCCTGCTAGATACGTTTACTTTGCGAAACGGAAATGTACACTTGTATTCAATGGGAGTGTTTAAAATTAAAAGACGGTGGTCTCACAACCGGATTTTTTCTGGTGTTGTTAAGTGAATTCATACAAACATAGGTAAACTTCTATAATTGTAAAAAAAGGATCAAACTATTCTTACAATCGGTACATAAAATTAATAATAATATTCAGAATTAATATACTTACTTACAAGTTCATATTTGTGTAATTATTCCATGAACACCTTGAAGTTATAATGAGAGAATGCATTTTATTAACCAGAAAATCCTATGTGTGAAATACGCTGTCTGTCCGGTAACAAGCGAAGCGATTATCAAGACCGAGCTCATCCATAGTAAGTTCATAATCGGCTGATATAATATTCGATCCAAAACAGTTTCTAATCTCCTACATACTATAAGAGAATGCGTAGTTTAGTACGACTGTTTTGACAAGTTTCTAATTCTATTGGAACATATATATTACTGTGTATAAAAGATGTGTAAAAAGGCCAAATGAGATAATTCAGGAGTATGCGAGGAAAATATGTTCTTTGTCGGTTGAAAAATAGTAACAAACGGTAGAAGTAAGAAGAGAGAAATGTATAAAAATGGTTACTTATTAATGTCGAAAAGCGTACTTAAAAAACTAGTGAAATTCGACTATAATAATTTGTTGTCAAAGTCTATACTTCTATAATCGAAGGTTTCGCCAAGGCTACACACTTAATATGACTAGCGATACACAAAAGAACAAATACGTGTGTGTGTCAAATACATGGTGGTGTGTGTAATGTTTTTTTTTTATTGATTTAATGTATTTTTTGCATAATCTTAAGAAAAATGTTAGCATCCGTCGCTTCTTCTCTATATCTATACATATAATAAAACTGTAGAGGTCGAATTTCTGTAGACTGAAAAAAATCTAAAATCCCAGTCAGGGGGATGTAAGAAGTCAAATAGAACTAATTTAAACTTTTTCAAATTTTTATTTATCTGTATGTATGTAAAAAAGGGTACAAAGTTTTTGCTTCACGTATTATAGATTTGAGACACTAGCGTATATTTCATCTCTAGTGACTTATATCCCAAGGTGACAGAAAAAGCAGAAAGACATTTACAAGTCCAAAACAATAATATGCTGCATATATTTAAAGGGTAACTTTAAAGTCATTGCCGACACGAATCATGTATTGTATGTATTGTATTTCGTGTTACTCAATTTGACACATCGTGTCAATATGCCGTTTCATTTGTCGAAACGGTCGTTTCAAGTGATAAACAGATTTAATACACATTTATTGAAACTTCTATTACGTAACTGAAGATTATTGAAAACACAACAAAAGTCAGCATTGCTGGAGTGATTTTAATTAAAACTAGCTGATACCCGCGACTTCGTCCGCGTGGTGCGGTTTTTTAACCATCCCACGGGAACCCTTTACTGTTTCGGGATCGAAAGTATCCTATATGTTGACCAGGGGTATAAGCTACCACCATACAAAATTTCATTTAAATCGGTCCAGTCGTTTCGAAGATTGGCCGGTACAAACCGACAGACAAACAAACCGATAAACAGAGAAACAAAAAATTTGAAAAAATCTAAATTAGTTCTATTTCACTTCTTACATCCCCCTGACTCGGTTTACGCATATATTTTTTTATTGTACAGAAATTTGACCTCTACAGTTTTATTACATGTATAGATTTGGTCCGTGATATTAAGTATAAGATAGCAAATTATGAAGCTGTAGTAAAACACAAACGAAAAATGCGATGCGAAAGCGGATTTTATCTCAACGTAAATATTTCTGTTGTGTGATATGTGAGGGTCAGGAAGGAAAAGGGACTTACGCCGGCTTTGATCCTCACACCTCGATCCCGCACAGTTTTGATAATTTTAAATAATTTTTCTGTTTTAACTTGCACGTACGTGTCGGTTGAGAGTTGAGAGAGAGAGAGAGAGAATTTTATTAGACAGTTTATATTATTCAATGTACTCTTTGGTTGACAGCTTTGACGTTTTGCAGTCGATCGCGTATACAGATAGCATCATCTCTTCACATCTTCAGGGTTTTCCTTTTTGTTTTGTGTAAGACTCAATACGCACCTAGGCTAAATGCCAACCAAATATTATTGTACCAAAGAATTAATAGATTTGGATAATTCCAACAATTTGATTTTGGTTAATTTTTTCAGTACATGGTCCTAACAGAAAGTTTTGTCAATGGTCACAATATTCTTATGTATTAATATTACTTTCCTCTATGTCCTAATATAAAATTGTTAAAAGTTACATTGCATGCATTATAATATGCACGGGAAAAATATAATAATAACAATACCGATGTTATTATTGTAAATGTTATAACTTATGAGCCATATAACATCATACTATGACCGAAAATAACACATCAATAACCATAAACCTCAACAAATCTATCAGAAAAAAACTAAGTACGCCAAATAGAAATAATAGCAAGTGACACAAGTTTAGCAGCCACAACGCATAGTTGTGTTTCGGGGATATACAAAATCCAACCAAAACCTCAGGGCAACGTTAGTAATACCAATAATTCGATGAAATTACCATCTTCGCTAGTATATGATGAATCAAAAGATTCTGTCACACGACATGCAGACATCAAAAGGACGGATGATTTCATATTCTTTCCGTGAACTCGTGAACTTGCGATAAGTGTGTAAAAAACAATGACCTGATTTATGCAGTATTATATACTTTACTTTGACCGTGATTTTTACTAGAAGTACATTTTCCTTATAGACGTGGCTCGCTCGATGTCTGCGGTTGAACACTTTCGAGGCGCTTGTACATCTAGGCTCGGCACATGGGCCACTGTAAAGTGTAGTATGGTGTTTATTTTAATTGTGTAAATCACAGAAACATGATAAGAATTTTATTATGCTGACGTTGCACTTACTATAATGTTAAAGTTATTAACTGTGGCCAAATGCGTCTTATTTATAGGGTTAAAAATATCGCCCTTAACAAAGTTTCACATTAGTGTATATACTTACGTTATCTGACAATATGTAACGTCATTAACAATTAAAACAATATCGCATCACAAATGACACATTACACCCATCGCCACATCTGCGTGAAACGGCGTATAACTTTAAAATTATTCCAGATGAAGCCCCACATTTATGTTATTTGCTTATATACCAATAGAAGACAATAAATAAGTAGTAGGCAATAATAATTTATTCCGAGAAATATTTAGCAAATGAGTAAACATTTAACAAAAAAGCATGATAATGAGTACAAAAGCTTAAAGCCATAGAACAATGAACTTCTATGCGTACGGGCATCGCACACGAGCCGGAAATTAGTCACCGTGATAACACTATCAATTGTTGTACCTTTGAATTACATTTTTAGATAGCAGTCCTGGCAGTAGGTATGTAAAGTTTCATGGAAGTTATGTTGGCGTGAACATGATCTCAAATATGAAACGTTTAAAAATATTTATATACCAATTAATACAATTGAAGTTTTTATGAAAAGGCAATTTCCAGGTCATAGTGTGTAGAACAGGGGTCAGACAACGTCCCGCAGCCAAATCTGAGCTGCCAGTGACATAATGTGGCTTGCAACAGATAATGGCTGCTGTCATAAGTTGAATATAAAAACAAAGAATGATAATAAGTCCGTTTTATGTACTTTCTAAGTAAAGCAAAGTGATAAGTATAATTCGCAGAAAATATAAATTAATTATAATAACCAACAAATAATTGAAATGAACCCCAAAAAACATTGTAAAACTTGTAAATATACAAATGGGATTTATGTAAAGCATGGTTTTGGTCCTTGGAACTTACTGAAGTGATCAATATGAGTCTAATCCTGGAAAGTTTGGAGACCCCTGGTCTAGAGCCATGAACAAAAGTATCAACTTTTCCTTGTTTGTATAAAAAATATCTACTACTCAACCGGCTTACTCCGGCTGGTCTTTTGCTCACTGAACAAACGGCGTGTCACATTATATCTGAGTACACAGTTTTATTGCTTGATTAACAATCGTTTAATATTTTAATCCAAAAGCTCTCATACTTATTTCGTTCTTTGAGAAGAAATAATTTTCAAGAGTCCTCCTAGGTTTTTAACGTTACCAAATCTCAAAATTCATAATTTTCAGAGACTTATTAAGTAAATTTTGACTTTAATTTAAAGTACTACATACATACATAAACATTTTCAGGCCTGTTACCCATTCATGTAGACAGAGACAATGGATCTCCTCTTGTTGCAATCAAACAATTTTCGCTTCATCAACTTTCATTAAACTCTTCACCTTCATTTTTTTTCAAATTGATCATGGTACACCGGCACCGACTCTATCTGTCACATTTCTGTTAAACTAAAATCACCTAAAGCGCTTCAACATCCCCCAATTTCTCTGGGCCCTTTACCGTCTTCCTGTAGCCGTCGTCGCCCACTTTGAGAAGGACTGATTAAATAAGACCCAACACTGTCGTTTAACCACGTTCAAAAAATTTAATAGAACAGAACCAATTACTGCATCGCTTCACTAGTCTTGAATTAGTATTGCATAAGCTTGCACTTTTTTTCTGTAGAGATTCGTAGAGTGGTATCGTTATACTCAAGCGATCAGTTATAGCACGGTTAGATTCGAGACAGATTATATAAATCAACGTCATTGTAAAAAACCGGTAAATGTAAGAATCAATTGGTGAAAAATTGTTAGTTTTCATGACATCATTATGGGCGCGTTTGTCTAGTAGCTCACAACGCCCAAAATGTTCTGTCAACCGATCCACATAGGGACTACGGTTCACGGTTCCACTTATACGACCCATGTCACGAGGTGGGTTGAAGTTAATCGTTAATGTCATCAATGCTCCATCATTCCTTCCACTAGAATCTATGATTGTAACGCCCGTAAGCAAGTGGAACGGGAAAAATCGCGATCGTGAATGTGGTCGTTCGTTATGAGTCGCATGTGGAACGTAGCCTATGGATGCAAAGTCATGAGTACAGGGTATGTTATAGACGAATGAAGTAATTCTGAAAATAGAATAGAGATTTTATTTTATAAAATCTTATTAAAAAGAAATAGTATGAAACGTTTCCTAAATATAAATTACTTAAACTTGTAGAGAAAGAATTATATAGAGAAGCTATGCATGTATATCCCATAAAGATGATTAAATATTACAGCTTAAAATGTTTATTACACGACAAACCTTGCCGTTATTGTATTCCGAAATTCAATTAACTGAAACTTTTTAAAACAATATGATAATTGGGTAGATTTTAAATATTGCAGACTAAACGAAATCCCTAATCCAGTAAGAGCCAAATACTCGTATGTTACTCCTCGAATACATATTCCACTTGCACGGTATCGAGCAGGAAAGTGGCGAGGGAAGAGCGCAGCGTGAGTAACAAATGTTCTAATACATGCTAGCTGGTTTGAAATTACACGGATAAATTGAACTTTGTTTATAATTCACTGACATAAGACAGAATGAATGTTGCCAGAAGGCACAACAATTGTTTAAGTTCTAAACTCTAGGGCCAGGTTGTAAGTTGCCGCTACGTACTCGCGTTATCCATTTCTCTCGCCACATAAGAGGTCTCTTTAAAATATACTAAGTAGGTCCTAATTTAAAAAAAATAAGATAATAATAATTTTTCATCCCTTTTTTTCTTTTTATGTCTCCTCTATATAATACGCTCTCTACTACCAAGCTCAATGATACTATTTGTGCTAGTATAAAAAGATAAACAACAATAATTTATCTGTCAAAAAACTTGAGTGTGTACGACAGGATACGAGGACACAAAGGGAAGGTTGTGAGTTTGAGTGAATAATAAACCGGGCGGAAGCACGTCAACCTTTCTTATTGTTTAATTTAGACAACTGTGGGACAATGTAGTTTTGTTTCGAATATCACGTTCGACTCTAAGGCCTGTATTCTACAACAATAATCGTGCTCAAGTCTTGAGATGTTAGCCGTCCAAATTGAAATACCATACCACTCTGTCACTAGTCGTCTATTTGAGGATACGTTTCTATTTAAACCGATTATCATGTCAAGCGTCGGTTTATGAGTGATACAGAATAGGGTCCTAAAAGGACTCTGTTCTATGCGAGTGTTATCGATTTTATCGTAAAACCTCTTTTGTTTCGCATTAAAGTCAAATAGGCCAAGGACTTTATTGTGCATCATTTACTATTGTTATACGATTATTGGTAGTCAAAGTTCGATACCATTTCTACGTATTTGCATGATGACTCGCATCATGTGATGATGATGGGTTTGCTATAATAATATCTATAATTACAATAATCTCAAGATTCATATATGTAAAGATGAACTTCAAAGTTGGCGCTTAGCTTGCGATATCGTGTTTTTTTCTACAATCAATGAAAGGTAACTAATTTTTTTTTATTTGTGGAAATTATTTCCTGTCTCCAAAACATATTTGCAACACTAGAGATGTTTTCAATTTACCACAGACCTCAAAGGAATTTGGTGACATATTTGTTACGTGTACTCTATAATACGCATTTAGTATTTCATTACTTTACACAATATTGAACAAACCTTCTGTTATTTTTATTGTAGTATATGTAGCCTTATTAGTAAATGACAATTTCCTAAATTCATTCAAACCTATAGACTACTAATAGCATTTTGATGTATTCAAGAGAAGATCCTTTTAAAAGTTTCTACCGACTTGAACATTATCACACATTAGGCAAAAACAGCAAGAGGTATTATTATACTACATGTGTAGTTGACACAGTGAAATAAGATCATTTAATATCTTAACAGTGTAGCGACTTCGTACATCAGTATTAACCAATTGGTTAAATGACACATATTACAATACATTCTAACATTATCTTAATATAAAAATATTGTCCCAACCTGGGTACCGACAAAGACATAAATTCCACGTACAAATCTGTAAAAGCACATTTTATTACCTCTTTGGCATTTGAACTAATTGTAATCCTTTTATGGTCGTCTTCTTTTGTTCACTTATATATTGGCATACATTACTAGAGGACAGCCCATTGTTCTGTTGTACTCGTTTACGGCCGCTTGCGGTTGAATCATTAGCCAGATGTTGCGGATTACGTCTACGGGTACATGTGTATTTGTGAGGTATAATAAAGAGAGATGGCAGTCAAGCGACGATTACGACACGAGCGTGACGAGTGTACAATCTGGAATCTAATAGTGACGGACTTTGCGCGTTTTATTGAATTACGACCTTCTGCATTACGTTTGGATTTGTTGTGTTCGGTTATATTTGTACTTGTGTTATACGTGTTTGTGTAGTTCTAATAAAGTCTATACTAATTCTAACGGCATTTTAATTCGAGTCCCGCTAAACTCGTAACGATATGTTATAAAATATTATAGCATGTTATCTTACTTTTTTTTATTGCAGGAGTTCAGCAGACAGGCAGGCGGCCCACTTGATGGAAAGCGGTTACCATCGCCTATGAACATTTGCAACACCAAAGGTGCTTCAAAAGCGCTGCTGCTCTCTTAAGGGAGACTGGAACCTGGTCACTAATGCCGGAACACAACTCAAAGCTGCTATGGCGACATACTTTAGACCAGGGGTAGTCGCCATCCAGTCAGGCAAATGCCCTACCACCTTTACTTTCAAAATATCACTATAACAATAATTTTAGAAACTATCATAATTAATGCGCTATTTGATTCATTTTGCTTATACAAAATTATAAGGCCATTACGCCATCCATCATTCAATCTTTTATAACTACCTATTGATTTACCTATACTGTGGCTTCGAAGAATGTCTTTGTGTGTAATTTGATCGGCTTGTTTCCATTGAACTGTGATTCGAGAATTATACATTCTGTGTCTTGAACTAATGTTTTCTTATTACCAATATAAACTTCTTGTCTGGTCCACTTCGGCTCCATTAATATGTGGATAAATATAAAAATGAGTATTATTCGACGTTTGTTTGTTCCTTTTACACGGCTTTAGAAATTAATACATTATCATAAAATTTTACACCTTAACCTAATAATAGTTTATTCAAGTTTCTGTAAACTTGAATATTTTCGCAAAGTTAAAGTACATATAAAGCTGTTAGCTAGGAGACTCTAATCATGCAAGCAAAATTTTAGGGTAAGGACAAGGATTCAGAGGTGAAAACTTCATACAATTTTTTTTTTAATCTACATTATTATAAATTTTTTAGCTATCTTGTCTGTTAGTTCGGGATTCACGTAAAAACTACTGGACCGAGTTCGATGCGGGTTCCGCTGATCGACAGCAAATTTCTAGACTTAAAATCTGCAATACTTTTCATTCCGAAAATCCGGGGAATTCGGGGAATTTTCCCGGGAGCAATTTTTAGTTTTTCGGGTGCATAAAAATTTGCTTATTCCGACGCAGTTTTCACTAAAACAAAAGCTTAATTTATTTTTTAATTTCTGCTGTACTTATTGTCTCGGGTATCTAGCGGGAAAACCAAGTCAAGCGTGGGTGAAGTCACAGGCATATCCACAGAAATAATATCTAGATCTCGATTTATTTATGTGGGCATATCCTAGTATAGAAAAATAATAAATAATCGACAGACAAACACATAACATATTGTATATCCCCCAATTAAGCAACATACGCTTGTTAATGGGTAGTATATAATGGACTACTCTGGAGCCCATCCCAGACACCCAGACCGTAATAAAAATAGGAAATAGCGTAAAAAAAATCATTTCTGGGATTTACCAAATCGAATCCGAAACCTCTGCGTTGTAGTAAGTTAGGCCGCTAAAGGCTTAGCCCGCTCAACCACAGACACCATTGATAATTTGAATTCTGCTGGCTTGTTTTTCTAAGTGAACGGTATTATTTTTCTTTTTGCGAGATGAATTTTGAATAACATTTTTAGTTACATTATTAATTTATATAGTTAATTTAAAATGTTGTCTACTTTAATATCCAACTTCTGAGGACATTTAAAGATCATCATAGTGTAATTACATAATTGGCTAATTGCACAATAATGTGTCTTATGCACTGAAATTATCTTCTAAAACAATACATAATTTTGGCTGGGTTTACTTTGTATAATGTTCGCCCTTCACCAAAGTCATATAATAGTATCTAGCCATACATGAGCAAAAACGCTATACCCACGAGACCTTTCTATGGCAGATCTGCAGATGTCATACATCAATACACTTCTTGAGTCATTTTCCTTAAGATATTTTTCTTCATCGCAGTATGTCTTGTATGCCAGGACACAAAACAACAAACTGCATGAATATTATAGTCATTAAAACATGGATATATAATATAAATAAATGACTCGAATAACAGTTCCTATCAAAAGATGTTTAAATAGTTAATAACCAGTGTTGTAGAAAGTGAAAAATTACAAAGCATTAACAAGATCCTTTCTGCATGATTAACTAAACAAGATTTTGTTAGATAATGTTCCGCTAATGTAGTCATTAGTTATATACACAAAAATTCAGACCTAAATATTTGTAACGGGAATTTAGAATGTAGGATGTTTTAGTGCGAAAGAATTAAAGTGCAGTTAGATTTGGCAATAATATTGATACAGATATTAGGTGGGTACAGTGCACTTCGAAAGTTGTTCGTGTTCAATTTGATCTTATCTTTAAGCTAGAAGTTTCGGTACTGTTTAGCTAAATTTCAGAGCATTGCGACATTAGTCTGGTCTCTATTTCAGAATATAAGTATAATTGGCCAATATTGCCAGATGGTAGGGCATTTGGCCAACTGACTGCTGCCACTCCTGGTCTTAGAGCACGCCACCATAACAACCTTGAGTTGTGTTCCAGCATAAGTGGCTAGGTTCTAGACTCATCTATGAGTGCAGCAGCACATTAGTAGTAGCACCGATAGCACCTTTAGTGTTGCAAATATTCATAGGCGACGGTAACCATGTTTCAACACAGTTGGCCATCAATCTGTCTGCTGTACTCCAGCAATAAAAAATAATAATTTTGAGATAGTGCCGGAATTAAATATAAGAAAGAAAGAAAGAAAGGAAAATATTTATTAACTAAAAATACGACGCTATACATGAAAGAAAAAAAATACAATAAATTGTCAATTTTTTACACATAACAACAAAACATATATATTATAAATAAACAAATAAAGGCTCGTACGTCGAGTTTTTTAGCCAACGAGGTTGACAACTCAGCATTGTGCTGTATCGAAATTTTTTTAAATCCCGATACAGCGCTGATTTTCAGTGCTAACCTCCAAACACTTGACCCAATAACATATCTATATATATAAGTTATAAGTTCATGTACACCTAAAAACATACAGCATATACACAAATACAAACACACATAAATATACTGTGATTATATTAGAAAAACAAATATAGTAATATTATTAAATAAAATTAAATCACATAGGTATATACAGTGAAATTTCAAAAGACTTAAAGATATATCAAAAACAGTGCTGAGAAATTAAAAAAAAGATATCTTAATACCGTCTCTGTGGTTGAGGGGAGTCGAAGTCTCTCCAGGCCGAGAACCTAAAATAGTGGCGGTATAGTGGTATTGTTTTATTCAAGTCACTATTATTGCGCCAGTCAGTATCTAAACAAAAAAGAGTAAGCATTACTTTACAGTCAGTTAACCATTCATTCTCAGAAAGCGACATTAAGTCCTGTATTCTGTCCTGTATTGCAGACGATGACTGGCCACTTATTGCACGGGCCCCAAATAATGCCAAGATTGGCAAGAGGCAACATAGGTTTGAGTGTCTAAGGGGTGTCAAGAGGTGCGCTGCAGAAGGCTGGCCGAAGCTACTTCCGACGTTATGCCATTTATCACTTCAACCCTTGGAACTAGAGTCTTAGCTTAGATCTCCACTCTGTGCTGGCTGACTAAGGCAAGCACGGAGGCGAAGGCCTTGGTTTGGTCCCCGGAGTCAGGTCCGAGGTGTCCCTACTCACCTAAGGCTTCGCAACAAAGCCTTCCTGCGGGTTTATTACTATTATTTATTTATTTATTATTATTACAAATTAGTCTTAATATCTATGTTGTATTATGCAACTGACTTCTTACTCTCTTTCTTTCTCTATGCTATAGAACCCTTCTAATAACCTCTTAATTCTTCCTATTTCTTGCGATTCTTTTTCATTCTTACTCGCATAATTTAGACAAAATATTCTGCCATCTATAACTGCCATATACTGGGTCTCCATGTTGTTTACATTTTTCTTTCTGTCCCTAGATGTCTAGACGTACTTTTGTTATCCATCTTCTACCCGTTGCCATTTTAGGTATCTAGAAATATAAAAAAATAATTAATAAATTAAATAATCTAACTAGCTGTAATTTTACTTCTTTAGTGTACAAAAGTAGATAAAACAAAATAGCAATGTCTGCGCAAATATGACTACGCAGAATACCGGTTTCATGTGTAAATGTTAAGAAAGTTAGCAAATACCACTGCACTAGTACTATCAGAGTTGCAATATTTCAAATAAAACAAGCAACAAAAATCACACAAAAATTATAAAATTAATAAACCGACGTTTCCGATAGAAGTCGTGTTTATCAATCTGATAACGATGTTCAAATCCGAGTTCGATTTTTGATGTAATATGACAAACTACAATGATACGATTTCTTCCCTAAGCCAAACTAATATACATACATACATACATAACTTCACGCCAGGTCCCTTGCGGGGTAGGCACGAACAACAGAGCGCCATTAAGATTATTCTTACACACCTCACTTGCTTCTTTGACGTTCATAGCTCTTGTCATGCACGCTCGTCTGTTTTTAAGGCTCCTGACATCATCTTCTGCTAGTACACGATCAATTTGATCACGGAAGGTGTATCGTGGCCTTCCGCGACTTCTGCATCCATCCACTTTTGCATTGTATATCTGATTAGTCATTCTTCCATCATTCATTCTTTCCACATGCCCGAATACTAATATAGTCTAATATTAGTATACTAATATATATACTACAGACTAATATATTCATATATAAATATAAAAAATAATGGTTGTAGTGGATTCTGTTGATTTTAAGGTATTTCTAGTTACCATTTGCATGCCTTAAAGGGCAAAAACATGTGAAACATGAAACAACATACTGTCATGAGTATGGAAGACATTAGGTCTTTATTTACCATGTTTTTGAGCAAATAAATTATTTGATTTGTTTAAATAGAGCTTCATTTCATTTCTCGCTTTCGTTTAGGGTCTAAATTAAAGTAAATATTAAGTGACTTTAATGCATGTAAAAGATGATTTTAGTAGTAAGTTTTAAAAAGTTGTACTTAAAGTTTAGTTATAATCTTATACTAATACTAATATATAAAGCTGAAGAGTTTGTTTGTTTGGTTGAACGCGCTAATCTCAGGAACTACTTGTCTGATTTGGAAAATTCTTTCAGTGGTAGATAGCCCATTTATCGAGGAAGGCTATATGAAGGCTATCATCACGCTAAAATCAATAGGAGTGGAGCACCAATGAAGAATGTTTCAAAATCGGGGGGTTTTGAAAACAAATTCCACGCGGATGACATCGCGGGCACACAGCTAGTTTACTTATATAATTAATATGTGTAAACCAGCTCATACTTCAGTAATTTCAATGTGCAGGTCTCTTCATGATGAGTTCCTTCACAGCCAGCATATGTGCATAAATTGCTTGACTGGTGTATGCTCTCCGACCAAGATTCAAACCGTCATTGTAATGAGATACGGTTTTCATAACCCCTAAGCTCATAACCGAACTACAGTGGGAGATATTTTTAATTGAAAGAATGGAAAAGATCTATCAATTTCACACTCTTTATTGATTATTTATTGAACTTCATTATTTAATTATTACTTCTCTTTTTTCTAAATTTTTATGTACTCAATGTCTATATATAATGCATGCTGTGTTCGCATCAAGAAGGCCATTCAGCAACCATATTCTCTGTGGTCAAGTTTTCTTTAAAAGTAAGCTGTGTTGGCCAGTTTGCGAACCAAACTAAAAAAAAAAGATTAAACAAGCGATGCTCATCGCCTATACGTGACACGATAATCGATTAATAAACACAAATCATGATAGGAATTCCTTTGGCATATACCGAAATATGAAGTAGATAAATTATTGAAATAAAATTTAATTTATACCATAAGTTCTTGTTTAAAAGACCCCTTTATGTGTTAATTAACGGATCTATTAGTAATTTATGACGCCCCGTTGCGAATTCCATGTGCGCTAAAAACATTAAGGAATACACAAGTGGAATGTAGATTTGTAAAAATACGGTAAAAACCGTTATACTACTATTAAAAACACGTTTGTCTTGCCCAGAGCCATTATTCTCTTTGATAAACGATTTGTTATGTCATAACTAGGATATACCTGCGACTTCGTCCAAGCTTGACTAGAAATTTCCGCGGGATTCCCGGTACACAAAATATCGCAGCATTTAAAAAAGAATGTAAGCTATCGCTTTAGTAAAAACTGTATCGGAATAAGCCAATTTTTATGCACCGAGCAACTTTAAATAGCTCCCGGGAAAAATCCGGCGATAAAAATACCACACATTTTCTTACATAAAATTTGCTATCGATTAGTGAAAAAATCGCATTATAATTCGAATTCTTTTTGAATCTGATCATTTTATATCATTCCCAGAAAATTTCCCGCCGGATTCCCGGGAAGAAAAGTATTGCAGATTTTAAGTCTAAGAATTTGCTGTCGATCAGTGAAAACCGCATCAAAATCGGCCCAGTAGTTTTTACGTGAATCCCGAACAAAAAGACAAACTGACATAATTCCTAAAAAAAAATCATCGTGATCTCGATCGTTTATATAGTGTTTTCCAGTTTTTTTTTTATGGCTTCAATGTACAGACATGGCAGGTTTAGAATTTTATTTTGATTCAAAACCTGTGAACATATACGCATATTAATTAGATTTTTGTTTCGATCATTCCAAAAGAACGGAACTCTTATGAAATATTTATGTCCGTCTATCTGTATGTCCGTTCGTCTGTCTGTGTAAATCAGTCATTTTTCTCAGAAACTGGGTCTACAATTACATGAATGAAATTTGACAAGGTGTGGTCTATTTTTTTTATAAAACGAACTCTACCCGTTCTACATGCTTACGGGCGTTACAATCGTAAACTCAAGTGGAACGAATTATTCGAGCCACCTCTTGACATGGGTCCTTGTGAGTGCTGTGTGAGCGAATATTGTGACGTAATTAGTGACGTTTTCGCTGCGACCATAACGTCCGAGGTCGCTATGTGGAACGGCTGAAGTAGCACTTTGATCGTTGTGCGTTACAAAAGGAACGCGCCTAGAAAATGAACATATGACCCGTGAATAAGTATTCGTAAGGATTAAATAATTACTATGTAATGATTCTATGGCATGTGCATTATTGTTTTTCTTTAAACAATGTTGACGATTTAAATGTTAATACACTACGTAATTTAAGTAATAATGCCTTATGATACATAATATCAGTAGTAAATAGGTAACAAAACCGATTCTTGTGGACATCAAGGTATATTAAGACAAGAATGCATATTTGTTACAAGTTTGTATGTTTCAAAATAATTTTGTTATTTTGCATTCCCTGGGTAACATTCCGGTGCTTTCCAGTAATCCCGTAGCACGAAGCAGTTTGCATAAACAAATGTTACCCGTAAGCATGTTGTGTAGTTGGAACTGGGCGTGCGTTGCACGTGGAGATCGGCAGGTCATAGAGTTCATGGCGTATTTACCAAACATCACTGCGCAGGATGCAACGCGTGCTTAACTCATTGGAATCGTAACGTCATGCACAAAAATGTTAACAATATATTTGTTTAATATTTATTTGTGCAAAATGTCATAATAAGTAACAATAAAAAACATAAATTATCATTAACATTTAGGACAATGGATAATTTTTGTTTCCTTTGTAATAGAAAACATAATTTATAGTTTTACTATTTCAAATGTACACACGGTGCGGCGGTAGTATCGTTGGTAGTTATTGCTTCCAAATTATTATGTTTCAATGGTCCCACCCACGATAAGGGATACTGAAGCAGAGTTAAAAGAAAAAGCAAACCAAGAAGAAAAGCTACCAAGGGCTCCGGACACTACCAGAATTCAACGCCAAGTCTTGGTATATCAATATCATCTTGGCGGCCAAGATGATATTGATATACCTAGTTCACGAAAGTTTTATACGAGTACGTTTGTATAGAAGCGATAAAGATAAAGAACACATTTACTGGTCAAATGCTAAGAGTCTTGCTTGATAGGTGTTCATAGTTAACCTAAAATGACTGTAGTCCATTTCCACGTAATTTTATTTTGTTTTAGCGACTGGGATAGAGTTTCTGTCGGTATATTGATATTGAAAAATCGATATAACACATATATTAATGGGACGTTAGTAAAATATTTAAAAAAACTGCGTACATACAAAAGCATACAATTCACAGATACAAAGACAAAAATCGCTTTGAATATATAGAACCTACGAATACATGAATAATTAAATTTCAAATTAATATTTTCTTAAACAGTTTTCTATGTACATGTACTAACGTCATTAATTATGAGCCGTACTGATTGGCATTCACTTCCAACGGGGACCTTTGTATGCGAGTTTACATCATAAACAGAAACAAGGGAAAATAAGTCTGTTTGTTGCCTAATAAGGGGAGTGTTCGCACGGACAAGGCCAATGTTAAACGGTTATACGGTTATAAAATTAATTTGATTTTCTGACCCTTTCTCTAAATTAGGACGGTATAATAACAAAATTAGACTCGGAATTTTTAGTTAGGCCACACCCATACTTTATACCGAGTCACTTATATCTTACTATTCATTCCATGTCTTACACCATCGGATGGATTTCGATATTTCTCGTAAGGACCTTTATGTCAAATTTTAGCGGTAGGCAAATTAAGAATTCGTAAGATATAGAACCCGGTCATTAATCAGTGTCATTGTGGCGACACTATTTTCATAACACTAGTTGAGCGTCACATCACTAGCCACGCGGAGAAATAATACTGTCAGATTTTGACTATTGTGCCATTTAAAAAACCTAGTTCATTATTTTTGCGCGATCAAAAATATTCAAAATCTATACTATAATATTATAAAGCTGAAGACTTTGTTTGTTTGTTTGAACGCGCTAATCTCAGGAACCGCTGGTCCGATTTGAAAATTTCAGTGTTGGATAGTACATTTATCGAGGAAGGCTATAAGCTATATATCATCACGCTAAGACCAATAGAAGCGGAGCACCAATGAATAATATTTCAAAATCGGGGTGTTTTGAAAACAATTTTCACGCGGACGACGTCGCGGGCACAGCTAGTAATTAAGTACTACTTTAATCTGCCTTTGGAGAATACAACAGTGTTTGTTACTCACATATTTGTATTTTTTCTTATCTCCGATTGACGAGTGGAGATGTCTGCTACCTTCACGTAATAATAAAAAAATATTTACGCGAAGAATTGAGAACCTTTTTTAAAGTCGGTTAATAAGGCTTTTCATTTAAGTTAGTAAAACTGTTATTATACCATGTCTAATCAGAAATGATCGATTTTCGTATTTTTGTCTGTTATAATTATTAAAAAAATAATGACCGTTGAAATTCAAACCGTTAGCGTCGTTTAAAAGTAGCTCCGCATTAAAAAACCCTAAAAATGGGATTTCTGGCGCGTATAGTCAAGTGCTGTATATCAACATGTGCGTAACAGCAAGGCGCGTGTGTTCCTGGTAGTTACAGTGAAATCGGATGTGTTTTGAGTGAGATATCAACAAAACAGCTGTTGTAAACAATATTTGTGAAGTTTAAAAGTGAATTTCGACCAACTTCCTATCGAGCAACCAATACTATTTCCACTATACTTCGAAGCGCCTCGGCGTTGTTTATATTTGGGTGATTTTGTTTTGGCTGTAACTGCAAAGACCTAAAAGATATTAGCGAAAAACTGCGAAAACGATGTCTGTTTCTCAACCATTTTCTATATATAACTCTTAAGGATTTCGCCGTGTGATGTATCGAGCCCTTCGGAATTTATTAATACATCAAAAACTCTGGAGAATTTGGATGAAACAAAAAAGGACAGTCAAGGAAAACCAGTTTCTTACTACTTTCGCCTATCAGAGATTGGATATTGGATATCGAAATTGCCTCAACAACACTGCCAGAATGGACTTGAAGAATATTATATGCATGTCATTAGTATTATAATTAGATTTTAAGTTAAAAGTTTAGTTAAAATGTTCGTATTATATAGTCATATGTATTAATCTAGGTTAAAACTGCCCATAGAAATGCGATGGAGCACGAATTATGTAAGAATCCGAATGGCGGCGACATAGTTCGCAACTCGTCACGTCTCGTTTCTTATGGGCGCGAAACGCGGGCTATGGAGAGCCGCTTTGCTACGATGAATGTTAGGGGAGGAATGGATAGTAAATTAGACGAGGTATGTCAGATGATGAATGAAAGAAAAATAGATTTATTATGTGTGAGCGAGACGAAGAGGAAAGGATGTGAGACTACTAAATGCGGTTCTTATACAGCTTATTGGTCAGGAGTGCAAGCTACAGACAGAGGAAGTCAAGGCGTTGGCCTTATCCTCTCAGAAAGAATGGAAGAATGTGTGAAAGAGTATGAATGTGTCAGCCCAAGACTTGCATGGGTAAGATTGAAAATTGGTTTGACTCGACTTTTCGTGGTAGGGGTATATGCACCAACAGACACAAGTTCGAACAACCGCTCACGAAAAAATTGTGAAGAAGAGAAAGACAAGTTTTGGGCTTGTCTGCGAGATGTCCTGCTTACGTGTAAACAAAACGAAAGAATAATTGTGTTAGGTGATTTTAATGGCTGGGTAGGATTGAAACGCGATGGGTATGAAAGAGTGTTAGGTACATATGGAGATGAAAGAATAAATATGAATGGGAAAAATTTGCTTGAGATCTGTTTAGAATGTAACTTGTGCATGACTAATACAATGTTTTGTCACAAAAATATACATATGTATACATGGGAAAATGCGAAAGGGAAAAGTATGATCGATTTTGTAATAGTGGATGAAAGACTAAGAAAAAATGTTGTAGACACTAGATCATTTCGAGGTGCAGGAATCGATTCAGATCACTTTTTGGTAGTATGTCGCATAAAGAATCTTCACAAATCCTGGAGGCACCAAAATTTGAGTAAATCTGGATATAGTACACTACAAAGAATAAAAGTTGAAAAGTTGCGAGAGGAAGAGGTGAAAATAGAATACAATGCTAAACTAGAAGAAAAATTTATTGGAATCAATGATATATGCAAGTTAGAAGACTTATGGATGGCTTTTAAAACTAAAGTTGTGAGTGTCGCTACTGAAGTATGTGGTACAGCTAAAAGAAAAACGGGCAAATGCGTGAAGAATGTTTGGTGGGATAAGGAAGTACAGAGCGTAGTGGATGATAAAAAGAAAGCATGGAAAGATTGGTTAGCTTTAAGAGCTGATCTAAGATTGAATATTGCAAGAAAAGAAGATATAGATGAAGCTAGAAATCTATATAAGAAAATGAATGTGATAGTGAAAGAAATGGTCAAAAGGAAAAAGAATGAACAAAAAGATGAGTTTGATGAAAGAATTTCCGAAGATTTCCAGAGTAATAATATTAAATACTTTTGGAAGTCCATAAAAAGAGCCAGAGGAAAGACTCTAAATTCTGAGCTCAATGTAATTAGAGATAAGAATGGATGCATTGTAAAAGAAGAAGAATGTATACTAAACCGATGGAAAGAATATTTTGAGGGATTATTTGAAAAAGGGATATCAAGTGTAAACAGTATGACTGATGTAAGGGAGGAAAGAGAGGATAATAGTGATAGTATAGATATGAATGAAATAGTGAAAGCTTTAAATAGTATGAAATTAGGAAAGGCTGCGGGGTGTGATAACATTACCGTAGAAATGTTGAGAGCTGGACAAGGTCTGGTCGCAAGCCAATTATACCGCCTTTTCAACATGTGCTGGATGAGAGGCTCTGTACCAAAAGATTGGTGTAGAGCCGTAATTGTTCCACTCTATAAAGGGAAAGGGTCACAACAAGATTGTAAAAATTATAGGGGCATTAGCCTTCTCAGCGTTGTCGGAAAGTTGTATGCTAAAGTATTGATTGAACGGGTTTTCGAAATGACAGATGAGAAAGTATGGGATGTACAAGCGGGTTTTCGCAAGGGAATGGGATGTACAGACCAAGTCTTCACCTTACGGTGCATAACTGAAAAGTTTTTGGCCAAGGGCCAAAATGTCTTTTGTGCATTCATAGATCGGGAGAAAGCCTACGACAGAGTGATAAGAACAGAACTGTGGTCAGCGTTATCTAAATGTGGGGTAACAGACAACCTAATACAATCACTAAAGTCTCTCTATGACGATTCCAGTGCTTGTGTTAGGATCAACGGGGCCTACTCCGAATCGTTTAACATCGAAAAAGGTGTTAGACAGGGTTGCGTAGCATCGCCGTGGCTATTCAACCTTTTTATGGACAGTTGCCTGGATAGTTTGAAAGAAAGTGAAAGTGGTTTAAGAATGAATGGGTTACTCATCAAATGTCTACTCTACGCCGATGATCAGGTTATACTTGCATCATCGGAAGAAGAGTTACAGGAGATGGTAACGATTATGGACGAATCGTTTAAGACTAAGGGTATGAAAATTAATGTAGAGAAGACGAAAGTTATGGTGTTTGAAAGAGATGAAAGTATGACAATGTGTAACGTACAGATAGGAAATGAAAGACTAGAGCAAGTTAAAGAATTTGTTTACCTAGGGTGCATGTTTACCAGAGACGGAAAGCATGAAAGTGATATTGAAAGGAGAGTAATAGCAGGTAATAAGGTGAATGGAGCGCTGAACTCTTTTATAAACAGCCAGAAAGTGTCTGTAAAGGCACGTCTGGCTGTCCATCAAGGGGTATTAGTACCAACGCTAATGTACGGCAGTGAGAGTTGGGTGTGGCAGAAGAAGCATGAAAGTAGGATAAATGCAGTTGAAATGAGAGCTTTGAGAAGTATAAGTAAGTGATATGATAAGAAACAGTGTGATAAGGGAACATTGTGAATTGAAAGAAGATTTAGTGACAAGAGTTGAAAAGGGAATGTTAAGGTGGTTTGGCCATGTAGAGAGAATGAATGATAGCAGAATAACAAAACAAGTATATGATAGCAATGTGACTGGAAGAGTCGGTGCCGGTAGACCAAGACGTACTCACCATGATCAAATTAAAGATATTTTGAAGAAAGGTCAGATAAAAAGTAGTTTAAATAAGCGTGCAAGTATGAGAAGATTAATGAAAGTTGATGAAGCGAAAAGTGTTTGTCAAGATCGTAGCAAGTGGAGATCCATCGTCTCTGCCTACCCCAATGGGAAACAGGCGTGACAATATGTATGTATGTATGTATAATTATAGTCTACCTAAAAGTTTGTCTCAGACAGAATTGGAAATCTATATATAGGTATATAAAATGTCTAAATCTGAACTAAGTGACGTCACAAGAAGACTTTGTATGTGTATTTATGCACACTCATCTGCATTTACGGTAGAATGTTATTAATCAATAAACTTACCTCTTTCCGAGAGAACCAACTGCATGGGGATACGACAGTGGACTAGTGTAGGACTCGCCGGTTGCTTTTGCTGAAATACCCACTAAACACCACGTAGATCTTCCTGTCGTCATATGCTAGGTTCAGGAGAACAAACCGTAGCTGACGCCGCAGTCCTGGTTGCCTGGGCTCGCCCTCGTCTGCGGATGAACCTCTTCTTGGGTTTTTTTATTTATATAAACCCAGTAATACGGCCTCTGTGGTTGAGCGGGCTAAGCCTTTGCCGGCCTACCTCACTGCAACGCAGATGGTCCAGGTTCGATTCCTGTTATAGTAAATTTCGGAAACGTATTTTCTTCGTTATTCACTATAGTCTGGGTGTCTGGAACGGCCACAGAGTAGTCCATTGTAGATTACCCATAACACAAACGTAACTTGCTTCAGATACTGACCGGACACGGTTGTTTCGACCAGTATCTGTTTCGCATTGTGGGCTGCTTGCCTTCCCCGGACTGCCGCCAATGCGGCGCACCCGATACGGCGTTACACACGCTTGTTGAGTGCGCTGCATGGACGCCTCAGCGTTTCGAGCTCGAGACACATGTAGGAGCCGTCCGATCGCTTGGCGACTTGGTAACGGCCATGTTGCACAGCGACGACCGCTGGGAGTCTGCGGTCTCTTTCTGTGAGGCGGTTATGTCTCTAAAAGAGGCCGCAGAAAGGGATAGGGAGCGAAGTCCTGCAGCGCGTGCTAATGTCTCCACCCGAGGTCGCCGGCCTTCAGCTAGCACCCGGAGAGGCAGGTACGCGCATTACTTCCCTCCCTGAGTTAGGTTCCGGTACGAGGGGCCCCTTGCTACTAGGCAACGCAAGGGATTCAGCCCCCGTTTCGAAGTGGGGTGTGTTCTCCCAGGGCACACTCCAGGCACTTTATTGCGCTGGATCGACTGTTGCGTAACTATGTTCTATATCTCAGTCTTTCCTTCACAACAAAGCGCAGGGTCGACGGTAGGAGAGGTTTTTTAGTGGGTATTGAGGTTGCTCGCCCGTGCGGCATCGCTCTGAGTCTTCCACACTCCTCAGTGTCAAGCCATCGCGGACGAAGCGCAAAAAAGCATACTATTGCTAGCGTTATCGCCCCCGATGGATGCGCGCCGTTTCCTAGTGACGGCCCTGAGAGTGCGTAAATCGGTCAGCATTTTTCCTCGCCTCAAACAAAAAAAAAAAAAAAAAACGTAACTTGCTTAATTTGGGGATAATACAATACGTGTGTTTGTCTGCCGATTGAGAAAAAAAATTTTTTTTAAACAAGTGACTGCAAAATATATTACATAGGCAGCGTAAACAGATATTGGTTTTATAATCTCTTTTTGCCAAAACAGACATTGAACTCTATAAAATAGTCATGTGATTCTAAAAAGCCGTTATTGGAAATTTGACATGAGACTCTCTCTTGAGTAAACTCAAACTCATGCATATACCCACGTATGAAACGCATTATAATTCAAAGAAATGTTTATGGTTTTTGAATGTACAATTGTACATTAAAACAATACAGAATACTAAGCAGTTACATTGTTCTTCAAAAACTAGTCTATTCATATGTATGAATATTTTATGATATGCACCTGCTAGTTCCATATGCATTAAAATTATTAAATGCCAATGATAGTTCACGAAATAAAAATACATAGTGAGAAATCGATTTCCTTATATCAATATATCGACAAAAACTATCCTAGTCACTGAAACAAAATAAAATACATGTAGATACACTGACTACAGCCATTTTAGGTTTCCTATGAGTACCTACCTACCAGGCCAGACTTAGCATTGGACTAGTAAATTCTTTTTTTAGATATATAACAGCTAGTCGTTAAAACATAGAACGTCTATTGAAATACATAAGCGGTAGACAAATATCTAGGTGTCTGAGTTCGTCAACCGGAACATCAGAAACATCTAGGGTTGTCAGGTGTATAATTGGAATATCCGTAAAGTCCTATTAAATTAAAGAAAATCCGCATAAGCCAGACTTACATAGAACTACGTCATAGTATAAGGGTTAAATTTATTCTGCGCATGCACACCACCATAGAATGCCATAGGTAATCTGAACAATTGACTACTCTGTACCTTGATTCATAGTAGCTTTGGCAGCAAATGATAAAGAAGGATACACCTCCTTAAAATTTTAGTCGTGAAGTATGAAGCCCCTATACTATGACGTAAGTTTTGCTCGTGCAGGCTCCAATACTATATGTGAAACTAGGTAGTGTATTATTAGTTCATAATCATTTAAAAAATATTTCATTAGGAACACCTCTTCTGCGCTTTGTTTAAACATCTGGTGTAAATACAATACGCAGTAGAATACAGTAACACAATACACATATCGCAACTTGCAAAGGCAAAAAACGGTCTTCGTAAAAAATAACATTTACACTGCTGACAAAGGCCTCAAAATCCTGTCATTTATGATGCCTGATATCCCTAAGTGCATCTTGTAAATGAACTTGAATGAGGTCGACTCTAGCAGTTTGCATACTTTTTGTACGAATATTTGGCCATCAGCAACTTTTTTCTGATGCAATCCAATTCAACTATGACAACGTTTTTTGCAACATTATCGGTTAATTATATCGCGTAATCAATTTTACTTCGAGTTTCAATGTAATTTAGTTAATTATTTTCTTACAAACTCAATAAGAACAAAGTTCTACTTTTTACACTTTTATTTAAAACTACGTTTTAACGGGATTTTCTATTGTATGAATTCAGCAGACAGCCAGACAGCCCATCTGATGAAAAGCGGTTATCATCGCCTACGGACATTTGCAACACCTAAGGTGCTACCAATGTATTGCCGTTTTCTAAAGAAAGACTGGATGGAACCTGGTTACTAATGCCGTAACACAACTCAAGGTTGATAAGGTGGCATACTCTAGACCAGGCGTGGTTGCCATCCAGGCGGGCAAATACCAACTGGCTGTGAGGTTGTTTTGTGGCCTCTTATTACAGCGGCTGTACGGCTGCCAGCGTTTTAGGCGTGGTATTTTATTTTTATTTTGAGGTTTCAGCCACATTTCAGTAACCGAGATCACGGAAAACAGATATCAAGTGTATTGACACTTTATGTTGTATGTACTGTATGTTAAAGCCTTTTTTGTCACTTATTTTTTGGGGGCACGCTAATTATCGAAAAGTCCAACATTTTTTGTTGTTGTTTCATTTTTTTCAGTTTTTATGGCAATTTTTCAATATTTTAGAAATTTCCTTTAAGGGCACTACGTGCACAAAAAATCCCTGGTTAAAGTTATTATTAAGCCTATCCCCAACTTGTTCATTTTAATTAATTTTATTATTATTTACTCTATGGGATCTATCTATGGGAGCCTAACCTAAATGTAACGTTTTTATGTACTTTTCTCATACTTATACTTTTAGGCGGCATTAATTTGGGTTTCAATGTAAACATTTCCTTCTATTAAAAGTAGGAAATTTTCTACAACATTTTCATTAACCGTTAGCTTTAATTGGTCGTGAACAGGCTTTGCTATGCAATAAACCTCGTCAACTGTACAGTGATGTACTCACAAGTCGCACCTTGCACTTTCTTACTTTCTCATACACCCACGCTTAAAGACATGCATGGCCAATATTACGATGTCTTTTCTATTAGCTTTTGACCGTATTCAAGCCATAATTTTTATTTTACAAATGGTTAACTTAGTTAGCAGCATCTTCAGGTTTTCAAAGTGGACAATCTGCTTACGGGCAGATTCTCAGAACTTCAAGTAAAAAAAAATTGCGATTCGTTTTGCCAGTTATCCGTTGAAGTTTCACTTTACTATGTCTCCCTGCACACATTTTGATTTTTCGCAGGTTTGCTGCAAATTATGAGTTGGTTACGTTAAGTACATTTGAAAGAATGCATTTTTTATTTAAACATATTTTATTTTATCAAACAATAACTGAATTCGATCCACAACCAAAAACCGCATATATAGTATACTCTAAACTTATGCCGCCTCTCACCACGTCTAGTCTCAATTTATGCCGCTCGTCCACGCGGCCGTGACGCTTTTTCGTGACAGATACCAATACACTAGGTTAGTTATTTATTATATTACACAAATTTCCATTGTATTTCGATTATTTCCATGTTTCTAGAAAACCCTAGTGATAATGTACTTACATTAACTGTTTTAGTAAGCATCCTAACCTTTTAATTTAGATCATAAAAAACCAACCGGCTTGCACATTACAAACATAATATAATAAGATCTTGGTCAAACATGTTCCCAAACTTTCGATCAGTGGTACATAATTAAGCGGTTTGTAAGCACAGATAAAGATAGGGCTGGTACATTCTACAAAGCAATAAATCTTGTATGTAACTTTAACCGTAATGGCAGCTTGGGAGCCCATTAACTTCTGAATACCGAAGTAGTTTGCGGGTAGCGAATTGTATTCATAGGCCAGCCCAATGATCTAGTTAAATAAAGACAACCAACTTGAAAAACATCTAACCGTTCTTAGAACGGATTTGACTCTGGAAAGAATGTCCGCAGCCGGAGCGCTAGGGTCGTGCAATAGAATGTAAGAAACATTATATAATTTTAGAAGAGTTCCGATTTAAAAGTATTGGTAATTAAAATAATACTTATAATATAAAATTTCCATCTCGGAGAACGGATCAGTATGGCGTATCAGTATTAGAATACAATTTAAATTATGTCGCCATAACAACCTTCAGTTGTGTTCCGGTATTAGTAACTAAGTTCCATTCCCTTAAGAGAGCAGCAGCGCATTTATAGCACCTTTGGCGTTGCAAATATCCATAGGGAATGGTAACCGCTTTCCATCAAGTGGGCCGTCTGTCTGTCTGCTGATATCCTGCAATAAAAAAAATATATAAATAAGTTACCTATTAGTTTATAATTTACATTGAAACACCCGATGAAAACAACATAACAACGTGGCAGGGCTGATTTGTTAAATTAGTTCCATTTTCCGCCGCGAGACATCTTTCGTGAGACACACTCTACTAGTATTATTGACATATTTTAAATATATATTTGACGGGGAATGATGACAGTTATCAAATCCAAAAATACCAAAATCGAAGGTCTGGTGTGTGAATGACTGAATTAAAGTTCTGATAAGTATGAAAGTTCTACCACAACATTTAAAAGAATTATTTATTCAAAAGCCCCGTCCTTTTATATGGCGACGAGTGATTACAGATTACAGTAATAGGCATATGAACCTCTATATGCGATTAATAAACGTTCATAGATCTAGGTCAATCATTACAGACGGGCCGATAACGACTTCTAATCATACTTAATTGTGACATCAAAATATTGATATAATTTAGATGATTATTGACGAAATTATATTTTATATCTTAATCTTAATTTTGACTATATAGATACCTTATATGAACGTTTTATATAGTTTGTAGCTAAATCAAACTTAGCAATAATTGGTGGCTCGACCGGTTCTATAACCAGTAATGAGGTAAATTAATTATTAATTTCTCTTATTACTGGTTAAAATTTGAAATAAACTACATACCAGTGACATGCATGAGGGGCATGTTTTCATTTATTTTACGGTTATATACTGTAAGTTGTGTAAGGGCATAGTAGAATATACCTTTCTGTAAAATTTCATATTCATCTGTAAAAATCTAGTAGTTCATTTGAAAAAATACTGTGACCTACCTATCAGAGATGAACTGAAGGACGGACGGACCTAAGGGTTTTATAAGGGTTCAAGGTTAATTTAAGGGTCCTTTGCACAAATAACGACGTAATCCTAAAAACAAATAATGTACACACAGTACACACCTAGTTAATTTCTATGAAATAACTAATATGGTGTTCTTCGGACACATGGTTGGCATGAAATTCTCCTAAAAATCTTTAAAATTCTTAAAATTATCTATACTTTTCATAAAAGTGTTTATAAATATCGAAAACCCTCGAAGACTATCGAAGTATACAATCAACATCAAAGTACAGAACTATCGCGCAAAATCCACAGATGGCGTAAAGAGGAATACACAATAAAGCGGCCAGCATTTTTCATTGCGGTTAACACTTCTTTCCGTCTACCTTTTATCCGCCTTATGTTGTTTACCGACTATGTGTCCAATACTATGGACAATGGTTTTCAATGTGACGCAATTTACACTGACTTTAGTAAAGCTTTCGATAGAATTGACCACAAATTATTGTTAATGAAACTTCTTGCCTTAGGTATAAGAGGTGATTTGTATCGCTGGTTTTCTTCGTATGTAGTAAATAGATCTCAATCAGTAGTTCTCTCTGGTTTCTCATCCTCGTGGGTTAAAATCCCCTCAGGAGTCCCTCAAGGATCACTTTTAGGCCCCCTTCTATTTGTAATATTTATCAACGACATCAACACTTGCATTCATCATTCGAAATATCAACTGTTTGCAGACGATATGAAAATTTATAAATCTATTACAAGTCCAGTCGATGCATCTCTCCTTCAGGATGATATCATCCGTATTTCTGACTATTGTAAAGATAATCACTTGGACCTAAACATATCTAAATGTTCGGTAATCACATTTACACGTAAAAATATTTTTCTCAATTATAGCTATAATATTCACAACCTACCTCTAGCCAGAGTCAACGTCATACGGGACCTAGGTTTGTACTTAGACACTAAACTTTCATATAATCAACATATAGATCTCATTGCCAAAAAGGCTTCGTCTGCATTAGGTTTTCTAATTCGTAATGCTAGTTCTTTCAACAAGATGAAAACCTGTAAAGTCCTATATTGTGCCTTTGTCCGTAGTCACCTCGAATATGCAAGCCAAATTTGGAATCCATGTTTCGAAGTTCACTCTGATAGATTAGAGCTCATTCAGAAAAAATTCACTAGATTTATCAATTTTAAATTCAAAATACCGCGGCAAGGTTATATTGAGCGCTGTACTCAATTCCATCTTCTGCCACTCAAAATTCGAAGGAATATTTCGGATATACGTTTCTTGGTGAAAATTGTTCAGTCCAAAATTGATTGTGCTAGTCTCATCGAGAAGCTACATTTGTATGTTCCCCCTAGTCTTGTACGCCCTAGAAAACTGCTTCATTCACCCTTGACTCGTACAGCCTTCAGACGCCACTCATTTTTTGTTAGATCAGTTAATGAATTCAACAAACTCAGCAAGTTGAATTATGTTGACATTGATTTGTTTGTGAATAGTCTAGCATCCGTAAATGCGAGTTTAATCAAAGCCTATTTTATTAATATTTAGTTTTCTGGTCACTATTTTCGTATTATTGTTATCTTTTTCTAAAATTACTGTATTATTATTTTTTGTATTTCTCTGCCATCTGTGGAGGTTTATGAATAGCTGATCTTAAGCTATCTCTGTAATGTTACTTTGTAAAACTTTAGTTTGTAAGATTTCAGCTGTTAACCCCCCAAATAAAATAAAATAAAATAAAATATGGTATTTTTAATACACTTACATACATAATTAAGTATATGCGTATTTAATAATTTTGTGTACAGTTAAAAAACTAAGTTAAACTTTGTCGTGACGCAGATTGTAAGTAAGAGATTTTGTACCTAAATAGTAAGTTCAACCGGGTCGAAGTGAAAGCTGTGCGGTGCTCTTTGAAGCTTTAACGAGCATTAAGCTACTAAAAGTATACAACTAACACCTACTTTTAATATAATATTATTTTTCCGTTTCTGCATGAAGAAATTTTTGCACGATTTCCTCCGATATATACAGTGTGTCTATTAAGTCGTGACGTTAATGTTTGAGGAACTAAAAATAATCATGTGTCTGGCAACACCAAACATCAGTACATCTGTTGTCAATGCTGTCATCGAGTTTGAGTTGCAGAAAAGTTTTCCTTATATATTATTTATTGTTATTATTAAACTACAATAAATTAGGACAAAACTACACAGAAAGGTTGAAAAAATGAGTAAAGTAAATAGGAGTGGAACGCGGGAAGTGATTTTCAAAGTTTTTCAACGATACTTAGCGGAGTACGAAACGACGAATTTTGTGTGATTTGGACGATATTTATGAATAATATAATAATATAATAAAACTTTATTTATTTCTCCACACAACAGATTCAAAAAGAAAACTGGTGTGTGAGACTGGTGCCTGAAATAGATTTCTAAGAAATCTGTATGACAGGTCACCAATGCTCCACTCCATGGCTTAAATAAGAGATTCTTAAGAATAACTTAAATTTAAAATTACACAATTAAAACAGAAATAAGCTGTTAGAAAAGAAAACGAATGTATGAACATGTGAGTGTGTGTGTGTGTGAGCGCGCGTGTGGGCGTGCGTGCGTGCGTGCGTGAGTGAGTGAGTGCGTGCGTGCGCACCTGTGCGTGTGTGTTGGCGTGTAGGCGTGGATGGGTGAGGGTGTGTTCGGGTGTGTGTGGGTGGGGGTGTATATAGATATTAAAGTATGTTTAAATTCTAATGGACAACATATTAGTACTTATAGTATTTTACATAAGTGGATGAAGCTGGCCTTCTGTGTCATCATAACTTAAGGTTTTAAGCCATTTGGTGATTTTTTCTTTACAGGCATATTTTTCTAGCGGGTAAATTTGTAAAATATTATTTACTTTATTATATAGGTATGGTCCAAGAAAGGGGAAAAATCTTTGCGCTAGGCTCGTCTGGTAAGTTCTTAGGTTACAAACAGCAGTTTTCCTGCGCTTGTCGCTTAGTAACTGTGGATCATACTGCAACTGTGAATGTTTCTTGAGTAATGTAAGTAATATAAAGATCTGTCTGACTGTTAATATATCCCATTTTTCGTAAAGTTCATTGGTAGGGAAACGGTATGGAAGGCCTAGACTAACTTTCAAAATTGCTCTTTGAGCTCTCTCCACTTCGATCAGGTGAGTTTTCCCGGCACCCCCCCCCCCAACAAACAAGACAATATTCAATGATGCTTTGACAAAGTGCATAATAAACCATTTTTATTACGTTCTTGTCAGCAACGAATTTAAGGGACTTGAAAATGTAGATTAGCTTACGTAAACGAGGAACTAGCGAGTCAATCTGAGGTTTAAAATTAAGAGTCGAATCTAATATAATGCCAAGATATTTAATTGTCTCAGTTCTTTGTAGGGATGGGCAGTTACAATTTGAGGTTGAGTTTATACAGGAGTGTGCAACAATAGTCAGAGTAGGTGGAGGGAGGAGATTAGATTTAGGAGAAAAGGGTAGGTATTTTGTCTTACTGACATTAAGTGTTAGTAAATTAGATCTGAGCCAATTACAGACCTTGCCTAAACCAGTTTGAACATCTACAAACAAGTCACACCAGTTATTGCCCATGAAAAGGATAGCGGTGTCGTCCGCAAAAGTGAAGATTTTGCCATTTACTATTGACATGTCGCACAGATCATTGATATAGATGAGAAATAGCGTTGGGCCAAGAATATTGCCCTGAGGGACGCCAAAAGTGAGTACACGCTCATCACTTGTCCATTTATCAATTTTTACGCGCTGAGTCCTATCACTCAAATAGCTAGTCAATAATTTTAAAGGCAATCCCCTAACGCCAATTCTATCTAACTTAGATATTAGGTGTGAGATAGAGACTGTGTCAAAAGCCTTAGCAAGGTCTAAGAAAACTGTGAGACATTTTTTCTTATCATCAATACTAGTCACTATATTACTAATTAGTTCTAGAACAGCATCACTAGTTGATCTCCCAGAACGAAAGCCGTATTGGTTTGTGGATAGTAAATTATTATTTTCTAAGAATTTCGTTAGGCGTTTGTTAATCAAACGCTCCAGTATCTTAGATAGTGTAGGTAAAATCGAAATAGGTCTAAAATTATTGACACAGTTTCTATCCCCTCCTTTATAAATTGGTTTAATAAGAGCCGTTTTAAATGCCCTTGGAAATTCCCCTGTAGAAAATGCTAGGTTACATATATACGTTATTGGAGTAGCTAGTATATCGACATATCTTTTAATTAACATACCAGAAATTTGGTCTAAACCTACAGCACACTTTTCTTTTAATCCTAAAATAAGCTGCTTCACTTCATTATCATCAGTAGGCAGGAGAACTAATGACTTGGAAGGGGAGAACATATGGCTGGAGATGTTATTTCCAGTTTCATTATTGGAGAGCGGAATTAGATTTGCTAGATTTTTACCTACATCCGCAAAAAAGTTATTTACATAATTTATGTCAGAAAAAGGCGTTGCTTGCGAAATTAAGTTGGATGAGTAGTCAATATCTTTTTTATTACCTCTGATGTTAGTTATAATATTCCATAATTGTTTTTTGTTATTCTTATTTTTTTCTATTTCTTCTTTGTCACATTGTCTTTTAGCCTTTTTAATTAAATTATTGCAAAAGTTTCTATATCTCTTATAAGTACATTTTAGCACATCATTATTAGGGTCATTTTTAAGTTTTTTGTGTAAATTATCTCGGTTTCTCATGCATTTTAAAAGGCCACTGTTAATCCAGGGTTTAAAAGTTCGCTTTCTATTTGAAGTTTTAATGAATGCTGTATTAGATTTTATCGCTAACGTAAGCTTATTTACCAGTAAATCGGTTGCTGTATTTACATCATCGCAGCATAATATAGAATCAATATCAATTTTGTCAATAGTAGTGTCTAGACCACTATAGTTGATTCTTTTTACAACTTTGTTAGAACGCTGATGTAAATCTGCGTTAAAGTTTAGGAATATTGCAACAGCAAGATGATCTGTGATCGACGAGTCAATGATAAGGCAATTTGCATCAAGATTAGTTTTTAGAATCATATGATCAAGACAAGTTTTCCCATGTGTAACAGAGAGGTGGCCAGGAAGTAGGCAATGACTCGCTAGAACATTAAGGTAGTCGTGAGAGCGCTTGTCAGGAGTATCTTTAGAGATATCTATATTTATATCCCCACATAGAATAATGTGTTTGAAATTAGACATATTTTTAAGGAACACATCTAAGGAATTAACAAAATTGTTAGTATTGATTAGTGCTGGGGGACGGTATATCCCAATTACGCAGGTCATCGAGTTTAATTTTAAGGCAAGACAATTAGCTCCATCAATTTGTGGTTCCTCGTAAGTAATACTGAGATCGTCTTTGTAATATATTACAACACCTTCATTTTGGGTTAGATGAGAAGTAGTATTAATGTGATTATAACCTTTAATTTCAGGGATGAATTTGGCAGAAGAGAGCCAACATTCGGTAAGCACTATGACTTGCCAATCGAGTTTAGCTCTTATCATTAGAGTATAAAAACTATCAAGATTGCAAGCTATACTTCTAATATTTTGAGAAATTAGTGTAAAAGTTAAGTCGCCAAATGAAAAATTGTTTACATTTTCTATGTCACACAAGATAGGCGTCGCTATTGAAAGAGAATCCAAACCAATATTAATTGTTTCTATATCAATCATTTTGTGACTTTTTAGATAAATGAGTATATGTATATATATAGAAAAAAATATATATATTTGTTTTTATTGATTTGGACTTTGATTACTTTCTTATGACTTTTATTCAAATATGTGACAAGGTAGAAGTATTGAAATTTAAAATCAAGTTTATTTGAAGTTACATTTATAGGTACGTATATGTACATATTTAAGAAGAGTTTACATGCGTAAATAAGGAATTGTGTAAGCATTGTGTATACGAGTGTTTGTCGACTTAGTGTAAAAGAGTTAGTTTATGGGTGAACAGCATTTATAACTGGTATGTAATCGTGTTATTGTTTGTTTTTAATCTGCCTGAAGTTAAAATTTACTGAATTTACGGTTTGGAGAGCGAAAAAAGGCATTGTTTACATTGCAGATTTTTAGGTTAGAGTGACATTGTAAGTAGGTGATAATTAAAGTACGACCATAATTTTTGATACATAGGGATGATACAACTCAGTCCATTCAGTTTTTCTACCAATTCTGAATTTGAATTAATTGCTTCATGTCAATCAGTTATTATTCCATTCGTTTATGTACAATCAAACAAATTGAAACATGACCCACCATAAGGTCATTTTCTTACAGTCGTGAAATACAATTAGGTTGAAATTCGCCTGAACATACATTTCCTTGGTAACGAACTTGTTATCATGTTATTAGACATTGACAGTTACTGACTACGTTGTATTAAACAGATCGGAGAGACTCGTCTATACTTGTGTAACATCTGACAAATACTGTTACGTGCTATTACTATGTCTGTCATTAAGTATGTTGGATTAAGTGCCGTTTCCTATATCTTACCGACCGTTTATTTGCCTTAATAACGATTAAAATTTGAAGTAATCTCTATACAAGCAATGTCAAAATTCAACCTACGGTAAAGCAGGGGAAGTGGAGTGGAGTGAATAGTGAGATATCGGAACCGGTCATAAATCGACAAGCCAAAGGTGACACAGTCCAAACCTTTTGTATATACAACATTAGATATTAGGGTTATCGTTAAACGTTAGGTAGCAGAAATACACAAGAAAATAAAACATCAACAACATTAATGTGGAAGAAAAATTTTTTTTTTAAATTTTATTAATTGGTTGTATTTCAAAGTTAGAAATGGCACTAATTTTACTTTACTTAACCTAAAACCGGGTATAAGCACCATTGTTTTCAATGACGTCTAATAGTCGATTACGCATCGACCCGATTAGACGATTGCAGATGTCGGTAATTCCAAATTTCATTACAGTGCTGCTCAATTGCTTCCCTTGTCCTCTCGTTTCTGTTATCCCACATTTGAACCATCAAACCCCATAAATTTTCTATTGGGTTGAGGTCTGGTGACCTAGATGGCCATGGAATTAGAGTAATTTCATCTTCATGCTGGGTAAGCCAGTTCGAGACAATTCTGGCGGTATGTACTCGACAATTGTCGTGAACGTAGGAGAATACAGGGACTTCTTCAAGTGGGTACACTATTCGCACTGTCGGTAACATTGATTCTTCCAACAAATCGACATAGTTTAATGCGTTTTGACGAGGAGAAATTTGGACAAGTTCACCTATACCCCCGGTACCCATCCAGGCCCACATGTTAGCTGAAATTTGACCAGATAATTGATTGGGTACTACGTGATCCTCTGTGTATCGCGTATTGTTATAACGCCACAAAGTTAAGCGACCATGTTGAGACGATCTAAATGATTTTTCATCTGAAAATATGGTATTAGTCCAGTCAAAGTCTAAATAATTACGTGCAAAATTTAATCTTGCAGTTTTGTGTGCATTCGTTAAGTGTACTTTCTTAGCATAATGCCGGTAATGCAGTCCAATACGGTGTAAATGATTTCTTATGGTCTGTAAACAAACGTCGTAACCTGCCGCGAAATATTGGGTACGAGAAAAAGGATGTTCTTCATAATGGTGCTGCATATCTGTACTTTGTTGGTTTGTTATTCGACGAACGCCATGATTATGTTTTCGTCTATCTTCAAGAATGCCCTCTTCAGCGTGCCGTCTGACCCATGTTCTCAATGTGTTCCGACTTATATTTAACACTCGTGATATTTCTCGAATGCCATAGCCTTCCTCACTGAGCTCTACAATCCGAGCTCTTTGTTCTGCGAGTCTACCCATTATACAATTTAAATAAATATTTAATTCTTAGATATTGAGTTCTAATTTTTTTCGCATTGACTTTACTTGACTTCTGATATACTTTCAGAATGACATTTTATTTTTAAAATTATAATACTTTTTCTATAATGAAAAGAGTTAGAATTATAAGGCAGATTTCAGTTCGAGATTCAAATTATTTCAAATCATTACTGTTTTATCTAAAACATATCTAGTACAATGATAAAAGTTTAAAATTGCGTAGTTCTGAGGCTAGTGACGCATTTTTATTAATGTTTATAACGTCCTAAGTGCAACACACACAATAAACTTTACTATTTTGACGGTTTTAAAGGAATTATTAGCAAAGTGGGTCATAAATCAGTTGTGCCGATCGTACATTCCTTTTTACTACTTATGTTGTTTATTCTATTTTTACTTCTTTTTTCAGGAAAATCGGTGAGTACATTTAAGCGGATAGTCAACGAAGGTCTTAGAAATGATGGAAACATTTGAAACTCCCGGGAGACACAGAAAAGGCCGGCCAAAGAAAGAAATGGATGATTTTAATATTTGTGCACTGCGGCAAAAAAATTACACAGTGCAAAAAGAGATAATATTTTTTGTCTTTAGTTGTATGTTTTTGTGTGTATGTCTAAAAAGGCAACATTTAGCATACCAAATTTATTGAATGGTACCGTGAGATGCACAATCAATGGAACCTTTTGATATTTCAGGTGATGCTCAGAAAATTGCAGGTGATCGCCAGAACTGACCTGGACTTTGATTGTAGTCTTGAAGTTATAATAATAGAACCTAGCCCCATCTATGCCATTGATGAACTTTTAGGAGAATATGATCACACAGTGGTACGGCTTCCGCCGTATCACTGTGATTTAAACCCTATTGAGCTTATTTGGGCTAACCTGAAACAAAAAGTAGCAGCACGAAATGTTGGGTCATGTGAATGAAGAGGCCTTCAACAGCATCACACCTGAGATATGGAAAAACTGCTATCATCACGTCGAGACGCTGGAAAAAGAGTACTACGAGCGAGGACAACGCCTGTATCAAGACACAGACGAATTGATTATTCGCATAGGCGATGATAGCAATAGTAATGATAGCAGCTGCTGTAGTGATGACAGCGCTTCTGATGAAAGTGGCAACAAAATATTCCTTGATATTGAATATTTGGAATCTGATGATGAGTCAGATGAGAGAGAGTGATTAATTATTTTTTAACTATAATAATTTTATTTTGGTTCTGTGAAAAAATATGTATATGTATAACTAATGTCTTATTTATTTACTCAGTTTACTTCGACGGACTCCCTAGCCTTTGTCCCAACTACGTTGGGGTCGGCATTCAATCTAACCAGATTCGGCCAAACATCAGTACTATCTTACACGAAGCGACTGCCTTCTGACCTCCACAACCCAGAACGAGGCTACACGTTGTTCAATGGTTAGACCACAAACGTCAGAGATTTTTGGCTACTGGGACTCTGACTACCCGTAAGTTACGGGTAGGTTACTTTGACAATCGTTACGGGTCGTAACGATTGTCAAAGATGTTCCAAATGACAACCGGGACCGATGGCTTAACGTGCTCTCCGAAGCACGGAGGAATCTCAAGACCAACCACGGCAAGCGTTGCTTAACCTTGATAACGACGGATCTTTCTGGCCGTAATTAATTAATATTATTATTACCTCATACATATTATATTACTTAAATGAACTATTAGTATCAAAATGGTTTTGTCACACTATAAAGAGTTGCTACATGCACGACAGCAGCGCCATCATTTATTTTCACGATTTAATAGACAGACTGTAAATCAGATCCTGACTTGGTGACTATGAAACTGCCTAGGGAATATACATATTTACGAATAAAGAAAAAAAAATCGATCCACAATTGACGAAGAAATCGCGTAACATGCAAATAAAAAAATAAGCGCCTCTAAAAAATGTAATAGCTACACGCGTAATCAAAATTTTTTTTTAATAAAAAAATTTAGGCGCACGGTTTTATTTAAAAAAGGTTATCCTCGATAGCCCTGGGATCCGATCCACTCATCAGATCCTGACTTGGTGACCATGGGACTACCTGGGGACTATACATTTACGAATAAGGGAAAAAATTTGAAAATTGGTTTATAATTGATGGAGATATCGTGTTACGATGAAATCGGGTAACAATTTTTGGGAGTTTCTCAAATTCCTTGGAATCAACTCATCAGATTTTGACAGGGTGACGATGGGACCAATTCGGGAGTATAACCTTTCGATTAAAAGAAAAAATTAGAAAATCAGTCCACAATTGACGGGGAAATCGAGTAATATGAATGAATGAATGAATGAATAACTTTATTGCACATAAAATTATAGTACAATGGGCGGTCTTGTCGCCAAAGGCGATATCCTCCAGACTACCCTATACAATTGGAATCCGACTACATTATTTAATGACTTTTATAATAATTATTAAATGGAAGATTACATTGTGTTTACATTCGTATCGTCATAGTTATATAATTAAATTTATCATTATTATCTTCATTTATTTATTACCATTGCAGCAGTAAATTATTTATTTTTATATATGTCACTCATCTACATTACTACATTTAATTTAAATGTACTCTAATTGTCATTGTAATAAAAATTCTTCAATAGAATAGAATGTCATGTTCACCAAGTAATCAAATAACTTAATCCTATAAATTTTAAATGAATTACATTTTCTAATGTCAAGGGGTAACTTAACTGAAAATGAACATACAAAAAACATACAGACGAATTGAGAACCTCCTTTTTAAAGTAGGTTAATACATTTTGTATGAGCGTACCTACTTATGACGTCATTAGTAGGTACAAGAAAAAATATTCAAATAGCGCATTCGCGTATATTATATTTATTACGTGTAAAAATATTAGAATTTAAATTTACCGCTGAAAAACAGTCGACAATCGTTATTAAAAAAACAGTGCCGCCATCTACCTGATTATAGGCATACTACAACACGCAGAGTTTCAGTAACGTTGTATGATAATGTAGTTACTTGCAACAATTCCAACCACATATTCACCTAATCACCTATTGCAGCAAGCTACTAATAGGTGGTAGTACTGTGATTATACATTCGAGTGTCGAAAATTTGCTTTTTCTACAAGTAGCTACTATTGAAGTTTTTAACTATTAAGTATATGAAGTGTAATTAGACAAATGTAAATAATATATTTATAGTTTCTTTATGATGATTTACATTTTAAATAAGTGTTCGCTTTTTGGTTTTGAAAACTAGGTCTGTACTTACTAATTTGCTTTGTAAACTGCAATAAGATAGGTTTTGCTACTATTTTTATGAATTTCGAGACATTACTTTCTCATAACTAATGTGTACTTATTTTATCTGCAGACTACATTTAATTTTATTAATTTACGAAGACCGTAACTTTATACGTATATTGTTGAATAAGTCAGATTATATTAATTTATTAATTGAATAAAACTAGAAATGTTTGGTTGAAATAGCCAAGATTAGTAAATCCAATCGCTCTGCATAACTTTTAAAGCGATCAAGCAAACATTAAACATGGGTCTTGACATTGTTCAATGTATACGATACGCCGGTGATGTAGATTGCTGCACCACAGGTACAAACTGCGAGCCCCACATCGATAGTGTCATCTCTATCTAACTAATATGATTTCCCGTCGCGCAGACAAAGACAAAGCATACCAGGGCTCACGTCACTGAGCAAACAAGGCTTGCCTTCCTAGTCAGTGAGAGACTTGGCTAACGAACGAACCGGCGGCGCCATTACTTTCGACGTATCCGCACGAACGTGACTGTACCTGCTTTTCGCTTGTTTTTCTTTCATCGATCGGGTTAAAACATCATTACTGCGCAGTGCAAGGTAAGAGCGTTTAGTTATTAAGTATTTTTGGAAGCAGTGAAACGAATTTCGCGACGTGAGTGTTGAATAAATAGCTGAAAGAAGCTTTCTCGTTTATTTATGCAAAGAATTTACTGAGGGCGGAGTGTGTACGGGCGAGTTGGAGGCTCGCTAGCAAGACGCGGCGAACAGCGCTGCCTCCGTCGCCTGCGCACCCTGCTCATATCATAAGTACATAAAATGTGTGACAATTTTATTTAAATCACGTGCTAGTTTTGTTCCGTGCTTGGTGTTTATGTGATTTGTGCTCTTTGTTTGTGCTGCGTAGTGTTGTTTCTTTCCTTGGCGATCGTCGTCACTGCCTTCCAGACAATATATTTACTGTTTCTTTGTGTTGTGTTGAAACTTGTGACCAGATCGTCTTTATTTCTTTTCGTGACGCATCAAATTATTGACAACTGTCGTAATTTCGAAGGTGGAGTGCCTTATCTTGTTTCGAGTAAGGTTTTTCAAAGTATTTAGAAATAATGTTTTATATTGATACCCTTATTACATTTATACATAATTCATTAGTCCGCAATAAGCAATTTCTATTAGGAACGAAATTTATGAGGTAATTAATAGTTTCTATTGAATTCTTTTAATTCCAACAGGTGGTAATATTAAACGCCGTAGATAAGCGTAATCTCTGTCTATTACCCCTAATAGAGTAATCAATTACTGTCAAACGAATACAAAGTAAAATAACATGCATCCTGTTTGATTAGCGTCAAACAAACCGTGCAATAACAAAGGTGGTACCTACCTCCCGTTATTGTTCAATTTCGGAGCAAAGCTCAACCATTATCTATTCAAAATTTGAAGCGATTATGAAATCTATTTACAGAATGAAATTCAAATATGGTTTATTTCTTATTCAGTTAATCCTGATAATGTAAATGCATTTCTACTTTACCCCGCTCATTGTCAAGTAATCACAAATGGCATTAGAGCTAAACGAATAGAAAATGTAAGTATGGGAATGACAAATCGTTACGTTAAGAATTATGTCATTCTCTTACATTTTCATTATATTATATTATATTTAGCGCTAATACCACTTGTCTAGAGCCTCTGATGTTAATTGTTAATACATCATGTGTAAACTCTCTAAACTTCTACACACAACTAGGTATATAGCTGTAAATTGAAACCTTTAGATTATATCAGTTTACACCAAACCAACCATCGCAAAAACATCTTCAAACAGAAACACCTGTCGATATAACATGTTTTAATATGAATAGGCTATTGGCTCACATTTCAATAACAACAAAAAATCTGACGACATAGTATCAGACATTACAAGTCTGGACATAACCAAAATAGTGACCTTCATTCGAATACGTTACGTGACCGTCGGCCCGTCTGACTTGCCCCTCGTCTATAGTCCAGTGACCACCATGAATGCCTCATGATTGATTGGCCTTTCAAGAGATACTTATTATTAAGCTTGCCTAAATGATACAAACCTATTTGCCTGGTTTAATGTGCTAAATGAATCACAAAAGGGAACGCCAAAATTTCCGCTTCATCAGCGTCGGTGCGCTATTTTGCATTGCAAAATATAATTTAATTGCAGTCTCTATGGCTCAAACGTTTCCTTTTATTTATTCATAGTATATCGCAAGCTATATACAACATAGTACTGTACTACCATACTAAAGTTCAAGTATTTTATGTCATTCCAGCCTCTCGTTGTCAGCTAACCGTATAACCACATCACTTATGATCTGGCGATCTGAATTATAAAAGATTAGGAGTATTTCTTTTTCATAAACAGATTATCCTGTATTATTATCCTTTTTGTTTATTCGTAGAATTTAGAATGTTTATTTCAAAAGTTATAGAACAATACAATCAATTCTATTATGCGCAGCTTACATTCTGAAAGGATTGGATCATATTAATTCATTGACTTTACTATAAATTTAGCTTTAACTATAAAACTATACCATTTGACATTTCTAGTATATATATGTATATAATTTTGAGAGGAGCAAAGTGAAAATCAATATTCTTCTTAAAAAACATAAGTAACTGCTAAAACTAAAAAATATTTAGTAGGTCAAGTGAGCGTCGATTTAAAAACAGAATGAAAATAAAGAATAAAATAAACTAAAACTCATCCTATTGTCCTAATTGGTCCCATTATATTGTGCAGTTTGCCAAATGAACGTGACATCAGTCAGGCTCAAGTAATTTGTAGATGGTTAGATCAATTACGCTAGCCAGCGACTGCAATTGAAACAAGGCTGATGCACCCGCGCATAGCCGCCGCCGACGCGGAGCAAAAACTTAAGTCATGTGATCCTTGTGGCTTGAACTGGAACACCGAACCGATGGGCGTTATTAAGCAGATTGAATATCTGATATGATTTCATTGAGATACCGTTATTTCCACGTTTGCTTTCGATTGAATTGAGTCACTGTAGCTATGTTAGTAGATCAAACAAATCGTAATACAATTCTTTAGAAGAAAAGTTGACCTGATTATCCTGCCGGCTTAGATTCAAAATCACAATCAAATTACTTTCGAATAAAGATTTACATCAAGATTCCTAAGATATATTCTAACAGTAAGCCCAAATATTCTTCTCTCTTCGCATTGTTTTATTAATTACAGCACATTATACCATGTTTAATATGTGAATAGTACAATCATTATCTTAGAGACTTAATCAATGTACTGTTCAAAAGTAAAATAAACAAGATTCAACTTTGCAATCAATACCTCTGAGAACGGATATACAATAATCTTTCCACGTATTCTACGTGCGACAATCCCAATTGTGCTGAACTAGTGTTTATCGCTTTAAAAACTTTCATTCGCATCAAGAAAGCCATTTGGATGATAAATGCTACGAGTATTTAGCATTATGTGCATGAAGCAAACACATTCCTATTAGAGCTCACAAGCGATAAGCTTCTAAATAGGGTTACTGGTGACATAGCTAATAACGATTACGGTGCGAAAGAAGTTCCTGTGAATTTAAAACATTATACTAAGCCAGAAGTAGCATAAATTAAGTTGTAATAAATACATACTATGAGGATTTTTTTTAAATTAGGTATCCTAATAAAACAAGGATAGAATGGTAAATATTGGTTTTGTGATCAAATCACAACAATGAAAATCATGAGCTAGTACTATCTAAAGGATAGCTAATTTTAATCTAAATTAAATACAATCCCGTTTATGGGAAAGAAGTAATGTGATAGCACCAACGAAGACCGGTTATACTGCGTGTTGCTTAAACATGAGCCTCAAATAACTTTTGGATATGATTCATAAATAACGTTTGAAGCTATTTAATCAAACCGCAGAATTGCAATGTGAAACAAACATAGTTTCAGTTTTATTAGCAAACATTTGTTCAAATAGAGACTTGGCGATGACGTAAGCTTGACTTAGCCGAACGAGATGTTATTTGATCGCAAGTAACAGACGAGCGTACTAAATATTACGCCACTTGCCTCTAATTACTTTTTTAGCAAATTATATGTTTGAACATCGTTTCAACGGAAAAATTTATGACCTGCATCCGTCACAGAATAATATATTATTAAAGACCATAAGATGCTGTGTCGCGTCAACTCAAATATATAACAAATTTTTATTTCCAACAAGATGGTATGGATACATAACGAGGAGAAATTAACATCAATTGACAAAAAGAATGTTGACAAATAAGATTAATGGATATTATTTAAAAGGCAGGCCAAATAAGAGATAGATTTCTTGCCAAATTACGTATACCAGAATAACAAGGTATGAAAGAAAAAATACCTACTATGGCTACAGTATGTATTTTCCTTACTTTCCAAATTTTTGGGAAAGGCTTTCAACTTTGTGTTTTCATTATATAATTTTTAAAGCGTATATTTAATATAATTATAATTTTAGATTTATTGCGTTTCTTTTGTTTAAATCAGTTTCTATAATGCGTAGGTGTTTAGTTTATCAGAAATATCTTGTTAGAAATGTTCATCTGATATTTAAATTAGTCGTTTAGAATGAAAATCAAGTTTGAAGAATGGACCCTTCAATCACAGATCAAAAAGGATTGGAGGAACGTTTAGAATTGCTAAATTAAAGTCCGTCAAAACGTTCGCGATATCTAATTTACATAATTATACTTTCATTACATTAATTCGACGATATAAATTCTAAAACTTTTAAAGCCTATGCTACGCCAAAAACATTACTGCAAAAGTTGGTCTACTTAAGAACATAACTTTGTTTGAATAAATTATTTTGTTCTTACGTTATACCTTCTGCTTGAAACAATTTGTTTAGACGTTTAAAAAGCATTGTGACTGAAATAGATTACTTAAATTTACTACATACGTACTGGTGTGCCTACTTTAGACAATGCGGGTTTGTGAACGTCACACTATGGAACCTCTGTAACCAGATGTAAATTGTGTGGAGTGTAATAAATAGGTTTAGATGTATGACGAAGTATGTATTATGGACGGTATCTGGACCAACATGCTTATGGCCAGTTCTTATATCTTACTATTCATTCAATTGCCTTACCTTCGGTTGACATTACTTGTATGGCTTCCTAGGACCTTCCTGCAACTTCGTCCACGCTTGACTTGAAATTTCCGCGGAAATGTACAAAGCATTTTTTTTAAATATTACTAGCGGCTCGTTTCCGGCTTTGCACGGGTGAACATTTATTTTAAAAAAAATTCCGAATAAACCGAATAACTATAGCCTCTGTTACTCACGGATAATGTAGCAATCTAATGCTGAAAGAATTTCGGAAATCGGTCCTGTAGTTTTGAGTTTATTCGTTACAAAAATACGATTCTTTCCTCTTTATAATATTATTAGTTGTCAAATTTTAACCGATAGTGACGCAAATAAACGGTCGGTAATATGTAGGAGCCGGTCATATAAACTTGGAATGTCGACGACACAACCGTTTTTGTCGTGAACTTTTTGGCTACCCTCATGTTGCTTTCCTACTGTTGGGCAATAGCAAAATCCCGAATATTGCCACTGGTTACGTTTCCTGTGATATAAAATTAAGAATTCAAGGGAAAAGTGTTTTTTTTATATTTTTAGTTTCGTAAAATGAAGTAAATTTTACGAAAAAAATGTCTGGCATTCCAAGGGTAAACTTTGCCGGTTGCCTCTCTAGATGATGAAAACACTTGTTCCAGATATTTAGTGCAAACTTAGTTAACATATATAAGTTTAGACCTGCACTGCTATAAACTGACAATTGAATTTATACCAATAAATAAAACTGAATTATCCATCTGTGATCTCTAAACAAACCCAACAATTTAAAAAACCGCTATTTCTACATTTAGAATTATCGTCTCTCAGTCTGTCTGAAAGTTTCTTTCGAATAGTATCCGAAATGGCCAAACAGCAAACAGGAATTAGCACACAGCTAGCTTATTAATTTAATATACTTTGCTAGTGTTAAATCACAGGCACAATTAGGTACTTCTATTGTAGAAGTAATTGTGTATTTGCATTGAAACGTTAATAATATAAATATTTCGGTATCTTAACAGTAACTAATTAAATATTCAAGTCGATGACTACATCGTGTTAGCACCAGCTGTACCGCGACGAGTTTTAATCACAGATTTAATTCATTATCTTCTCATTATTCATGCCTTATTACAACCGTTATTACAAACTTTGATGGGACACAAAACGACTGCTTAACGAGTTTAATAATACATTCAATCATACTTCATAATTTTACAAAAACCTAATTTAAATACCTTCACAATTGACCACTACACTTCGAGTCATTTAACGTGTGATTAATTAAATTGTGAAATTTTAATTTTTCGTTTTGCACCATAAATAATGGAGTTTGTATTACACTCCAGACACCAGTCAGCAGAGAAGTAATTTCTAACAAATAATAAGAAACCTTTTATTAGGCTTACAGCGAGGTGAAGCTGCCAATGGTGAGGCCAGCCCCCAAAGGGGCCGGCCGCCGTCCGTCCGGGCTGGTGGTGAATGCGCGAGCGAGCCCACAGCCCGGACAAAGGACGCTCGGGATCGGACAAGGGTTTTAGTGGGTATCCCTAACCGCGGCGTGGCAATAGCTCCTCACATCTAAAAACGTGGGGTGCTTGTGCCACCCCGACTTGGCGAATCCCACACACGGGCCGCGACCTTTCCCCCTCACGCGGCCCACGGTCCTCAAACGGATTTCCTCTGTATAAAAAAAGGTGATGCTGCCAGCCTTTTTCTATAAAGGGCCAAGAGAGAGTTTCTTGCCTCCAAGATAGTATTGTCGAAAGCAAGAAAAAAAATATTATCATGCAAACGATATCGTACGTAGCAGGGCGATAATCGCCATTGATCGTCATTGAATACTGACGTCTCTGTGTAAACAAAATACCGAGCTCGAAAGGCAAGTCGTATTCAAATAAGGTCAAACTGATTTGTACGATACGCGCATGAACTTAATAAAATGTCATACGAGTTCTAGCATAGACAAGTCGAGAATTCGTAGGCAAATAACTCAATGCGATTCGTCTCGTAGTGTAGACAAAACTCTTGATGATAATTACCTTACATTTAACATATGACATACTAGTAGGCAAGTTTTTGTTTTTTTATTTAATGTAAGCATGTCAATACGATTATTGTGTAAAGAGTATATCGCCTGCGAAAATAGTATACGATTTTCGCCCCAAAACGTGCGAGAAAATTTAATGTTGCGCCTCACAGTGGGGCGCTTATGAACTGTTATTACTATAATGCTGTCAATCTGCTAGCTGAAACGCCAGGCAATTTTTTTATCCAATTGTTGACTAATTTGGTAAAATACAATGTTAGAAAATTAGTGACCAGGTTCCAGTCTGCCTTAAGATAGCAACAACGCATTTGTAGAACCTTTGGTGTTGCAAATGTCGATAGGCTATGGTAACCGCTTTCCATCAAGTGGGCCGTCTGCCTGTCTGCTGAACTCAAGCAATAAAAAATAAACTTATATTTTTTTATTGGGCGATTATCAGCAGTTCAATCATCGGTATTAATTAAAAAGCAGATTCGTAAGCGCAATGATATTATTATTGGCTGTGTTTTGATAAATTGTACCAGTCGAGATTATCAGGAAACCAAGCCAGTAGTGAAAGTGATTCGATTCTGTTATATTGCATTGGTTAGAATAGGTATATTGCAATTATGTGTTCATCGTTTAAAAGTATATAATAATATAGGTTATATATAGTGTATACTAGCGGTCCCAGCAGACGTTGTCTTGCCCTGGAATAATAAAAATCTAGGACCCGATTCTAGTGCCTCCTACCGGTTCCAATTGTGAATCTAAACCATCCGGGAATCCACTCACACACAAAAACAAAATCGGTAAAGTCGTTCTCAAGTTATGCGCGTACATACATTTCTGCTATTCATTTTTATTTATATATATTAGATTTATGTTAATTAAAGTTCACAAATGGTGAGACTTAAAGTAAGGCGCCATCTATTTGATGCTTATGTAACGTAGTTTAAAAAATTGGAATAAAATAATTAAAATGTAACCTATCCTATGTCCTAAGTTGGAAGAAGTCCAGCTAAATTTTAAGAAAATCATCAAAGTCCGTATAGTAGTTTCGGAATTCATCGCGGACAAACAATGTGAAAAGGAATATATAATATATTTAGATGATATCTAGGATATGCTCGCAACTTCGTCCATACTTGAGTAACGTAGATTACAGTTATATTGCAAGTATTTCAATTCAAAGGGTATTTTCAACAGGGCAACAGTTTTTTTTTTGAAAATACATTAATTTCGAAGGTTCTCGTAAAAACCCGGAATAAGTAATGTTACTAAAGGCATACATAACTACATCTGGATGTCTAATCAATATATAAACTGTCAAATCAAGCAAGTCCTAATATCACGTGGTTTCGAAGTTAGGAAATCCCGTGAAATATGAAAGTCTCGGATTATATTATTGTTTTAGTAGCAACCGAATCCGAATCAGCAAATTTTTATGTATACTACCCAGTTTAAAATAGTCCTGGAAAAATCCTCCAGGATTTCCGGAATATAGATTATTGAATCAGTTGAAAAAAGCCATAGCCATCGTTGTAGTGAAAATATGTGTATAAAAGCCTAATCATATCTCAGTAATTTGGGCACAGCGAGCCTTATCGCTAAGGTGTTTCCATTCTAAACAATGAAGCACTGTCAAAACTAAATATTTTGATTCATACCATTTTCAAAATTTTCAGAGAATTTCAGCTTGATATAAACAAGATAGTGAATAACCCCTGGGGTGTTTGAGTATCAGATAGCTTTGAACTTCATCGGGTCACTTACAAATATGCATGTACAAAAAAGATTATCAATAGAACCATTGGCAATCAAATTTATTTATATACAAATATGGTAATGAAAATAAAAAAATTGATTAGAAACAACTTAAAAATGTTATATTTTGCAGTACAGTTTTATTATAAAAAATATATAATTAAAATGTTTCTAGAAATAATTGTTATACAATATTACTTGATTTCAAAGTATGAATTCTGTTTGTGTTGAAAAACCTCGACTAGAGAAATGTGAATTTTCGAGCTGCTACAAGAACTTCCACGTTTCGGATCTGTCTAAGAATAAATTTGTGTAGGGGTACTCTTACGTGGGTCTGGTTCTTGCCTACTGCATATTTGCTTGAATATTTTTTTATAATTTGTATACTTAAAATATACTAAATATACAAAGCATACACACTTCCTCATAGCTGTTATTCAATATACCTACTTGGAATAATAATATTAGACCTTAGACGACGGTAAACACTTCCCATCAGTTGAAGCGTTCGTTTTCTTATTCGTATTTTAGGAAAAAATTATATAGTAACAATGATACAATCGACTCGCGGCTTATTAACTACTCCAGATCAGCTTAAGAATACTTCACAGTTACCTTCAGTCATATCATTGAAAAAAGGGTTTTTCGTATCATCTGTTGCTAAATAAGATCGGAAATTTTTGTTCTTTGCTATGTGTACCTTCTCTTCATTAAAGTTTATGTAAATACCTATAAAATACTTTATACAATTTATATAAACGTATATAAGTTTCTTATCCAAACTAAGTCTATTTTTATTGGAACGTAGTTTTGGAACGTAGTTCCTTATCGCGCGGTACGAATGGGGGGCTAGACGGAAAAAATTCTTACGAAAAGTTGTCACGACACTTTTTTGTGATTTGCCATTTTTGTCATTTTGGTGCATTTGGTCGGTGTGGTCGAAGTGGGTGATGTATATTTATATTTATATATATATATATATATATATATATATATATATGTATATATATGTATATATCTATATATCCACATATATGTTATGTAAAGGTTATCATATAAATAAAATAGAATCCCAAACATGTTTCCTACTTCAGTTACCAGAAGCCAATTATTACTAAAATTGAGCCTACTGATTAAGTTTATATATCATTATATTTTTATAACTTAAAAAAATTAAATTTTATTACAATTCCTTCACTAATTAATCGAAAGGAACTTCGTTCCATCCGGGTGTCCCTTGTCTCCTCTCAAGTTTTATATCTTTCCTTTGGATATTATTGTTTATTCTTTATTGTCTTGCATTAGTTTAATATCACGCCTCATGAATTGAGTCATTGATATGTAAAAAACAGATATTTATTATTACAACTCTTTAAAATATTCAAAATGCTAATTTATTATTACAACTCTTTAAAATATTCAAAATGCTAATGTCTTACTTTATCTTATTAGCTGTGCTCGCCAGTGCAATCGCACGGGGCTTAGATTTTATATTAATATCTTCTGAATTTTGCAACATATAGTACCTATATATCGAAATTATACATACATACGCCAAAATTTTAGATATAATTTCTATCTATTATTAAATAACATATAAATAGCAGTCTTCACTTAAATATTGGCATTTATTTTTAAATAACAGTAGCACACTTAAATTTTATTGGTAAAGATTAAATTTCCTCACAGACTGTCTATAAATATAATTGTGTCCTTTTCTTAATTGGTTCGTTATATAACTCGATGCTATACTTCAATTCGCAACAAGTTCTTCGTGGAATCGATAATTAACTAATAACACGGCTGTTCTTGTTTCATTTATTGGAAAAACGGTTACTAAGTTTCTTTTACCATTAAAGAGTATTGCTATCTCTGTTAGAATTTCAGTATTGAGTTATCCTCTTTCTAATAATTGTTCGTGGTTTTTAGGTCAATGTCTGTACGTAGATCAACCTGAACAGCATTTTACTAACATTGATATGTTTCTGTAACATCATTATCCAAGTACTAACGATCACTTACGTCTGAAGTTTTCCAAGGTGCCAGGAGTCACTTTTTAAGTTTCTTCTACACTTTGCATGGTTTTCAGTCTTCGTTTCGATGAGAACATATATGTATAGTCTACATTTACAATTTTTTTTTTTATAGCATGAGTTCAGCCGTCAGGCAGACGACCCACTTGATGGAAAGTAGTTACATTGGCCTATGTACATTTGCAACGCCAAAGGTGCTACAAATGCGCTGCTGCGGACCTCGTCAATAATGCACTGTACACAAGGTACTCAAGGTTTTTCTGTCGCCTCTTACGACGGGCCAACCGGCGTCAGGAAATTGTATTCTTTATCCATTCCTGCACGGTTTGCTTGTTACTTATATTTGAGTAATTATGTAAATTTAATTTATATCTTCTCAGTTTCAAAAATCTAGTCGCTTTAATTCGCTATAGTATTCAATTTTTTATCAATTACGAAGCCCACATTTTGATCTTTATTTCTCCTTCTTCTTAAATATATTTTGTTACGCTTGGGGACTAACCAGTCGCAAGTTTTCGTAAATAATGAAATCTTAGGATTATCTTTTTCTGCTAATTTTTAGGTCTGACTGACCAGACAACGTACTTCTTGCGGCAACACAGAAAGTAATATTTCACTAAACAATTAGTATTCTTCACAAAAATATATCATTCTTGCATAATAGTAATTAATAAATTAAAAATAAGTATATTTTTTTTCAAACATATTATCATATTATTATTATATATTACATTTTGAAATAAAACTGCACAGAAATCACCTTCAGATTTTACGGTGAAACACCGTCTTACTTCATACCTAACTAGATTTATGTACATAATTATTTTCCTTTTTCCCGTTTCAACCCGTTTGAATAATACAGTACTTGGCAGTGAAACCAACTCACTCTTTTTATCATTAGAAAACGCCACAGCCAAATATATTGATGAAAAAAAAACAGATTTTTGCTTAAAACATGTTTATGTTTATTTTCAATTGAGGCTAGTTTTTTTCCACAATTTTCATTTTATGAGGACGTCTAAGTACTTCCAATCATTGTGGAGTATGTTTCATCGTGACAGATCGTTTAGTTTAAAAGTTATACCGTTTTGTTTACACTGGGGTCACAGCAGCGAATTTTTTTTTTATAAAATTCCATAAAAAATATAAATAAATATTTAGATTTATTTAAATCTTTTTTCCGCCGATAAAATTAGGCATGGCTTCCCGCATTTCGATATGTGCACATTATGAAGACTCACGCTGTATATAAAACAAAGTCGTGTTAGTTACACCATTTTTAATTCAAGAACGGCTAGAGAGCAATATTTATGATTTTTGTGTTTTTGGAATTGTCGTCGTCCGGAATAGGATCATAAGTATTAAAATATGATATTCATCAATCAAAAGAAATTATCATTAAAACATCACTCAGAACATCTGTCTAGTCTAGCCATTCGTCACGATGTTTCCCGGCCGATTTCGGCAATGGTGACTGCATTTAAACTCATTTTCAAGTGGGTCCCGGGATGGGTTAGATTCAAATTTGAACGAGATAGATGGCGCTACAATCAGGTTCCATTTAGGTGAAACTATTTTTGTGTGTGTTCAAGTGGATCCCGGGATGGCTTATATTAATAATTGGTCCCGGTTGATGGCGTTGCAATCGGTTTCTAGATTTTTATTTTTTAAGGGCAAGACAACGTCTGCCGGGCACAGCTAGTTTTTTATAGAAAAATGTTTTAAAGCCCGCTTTTTTGTATGAACATTGTTTTAAGATTTATGATGTGTCACTTACATAGCTATATCACAGACAGCTTTTAAAGAAATACAAATGTTCCTAATACATGCCTTAGTGTGTAATGTTTTTACACATTAAGATTTAAAGGGATGGATAGATGTATTTATTTATTGCTGTACACGATGACGGGGCCAAATTGAAAAAGCCTTACGATATTTCACTATTCGTGTGAAACGTAATGTTTTTAACTTTATAGCCTGTACTATAGACACATACACTCCTATGTCTTTGAGTGTTAATTGTAATAAGTAATAATGTAAACATTAAGCAAGTTTGAAGGCCAAGTCACTAGTACGGAGAAGATTATTTGTCTCGTCAAAACTGTGAAAGAAATAAAAGTAGGCGTTCATATATTTTTATAATTGACTGCGGTTATGTAAACGGAAATAGATTTTTAAAAACTAACCTTAACAATCAATATGGGAGAGAGTTGTAAAACGCCTTTTCAAAGTGTGTGCGACTCGAAAAGTGTCTTTAAGTTTATGGGAATTTGGAATGGAAACATGGGTATTTTGTAATGAAACGTGTACAAACAACGACAACATTGTCCTATTTATAAAAATAATCATTTCCTTTCAATAATGTATTAATAAAGAAATAATGGTCGTGTCACTTGTGTTGATTGGTTTACAAATTTATAAAAAACATGTGCGTCCCGGAACGCCCGACAGAAGTGATACCTACCTTAAACTAAGTTGAACTATTTAATATTGAAATTGTTTAACTTGAGAAAGGCTTAGGGTTTTACTTAAATTTTATGTATATTAATATCATAATGTAAGGGAAGGTTATATATTAATAAAATCTTTTATTTATTATAAAATATATTTTATTCTTAGTTACAATTCTTGAATATGTGCATTAGATTTTGTGTATGTACATTATTAGTATCATAACAATCTAATTACCGAAATACGGATAGCGCTGTGGATTAGAGTGAGAGAGGAGAAGCCTGCCTACCGCTGCCGTATACGTGAGAGGAAGAGAAGCCAGACAGACTGGCGCCGTAACGCGTTACGTAACGAAGCGGTTTACCCTCCCATAATAAGTTATCACTTCAATATAGGTTTTGCATTTCCTTACATCTCCTGACATGATCTGACACGCGTCATGGACGTTTTGATGAATTAAGCGAGTTCTTGTTTTTCCGTTCGTCTGGTCTGTTCATCTATTCATATATGTAAACGCCATTTTTCTCATAAATTCTGGATCTTATACCTGTGGATGAGAAGCAGAAAGCTATATAATTACTAGCTTTCCCGGCAGACGTCGTCCTGCTCGGAAAAGCTTCAATCAATATTTAACAATTAAAAAATAGGGGTTGATCGTAGAGGGTTGAAAATTTAGGGATATATGTATTTTTTAATGCTGTATCATAAAAAGATTTATCTAAAAATTAAAAAAAAAAATTTAGGGGAATGAAAAATAGATGTTGTCCGATTCTCAGACCTACCCAATATGCACACAAAATTTCATGAGAATCAGTCAAACCGTTTCAGAGGAGTATGATAACTAACATTGTGACACGAGAATTTTATATATAAGACTTTGATAACACGAAAACTTGCTAACTAATATCATTTTCGTACAATACAAACAGGGTTTTTGCGATGAATTACACTATTTAATGATGTTTAGACAACTTTAGACAACAAGCCACACCTAAAGTTAGACATCACAGTAAAAAATGTTTTATATTAATCATCCAAAGACGAAATTTTTTTCCAAAAATTTCTCTTGTAGGAAAAAGCACCCTTTCTGCCTTACATCCATATAGACCATAAGTTCAAAAAAGAACTGTATCCTATGTAATGTAGTACATAGGATAAACAAACATGATAATTGTATAAGGGGCCCGTTTTTTGCGAAACGGCTACATAATCCATAAAATTAAATTTCATTTCCTAAATGAAATATTATTGTTGTATACCTAGAAAAATAAATACGCCTAATGCCTAGTAACTGTCTATTATGCTTTTGTATTTTGTACTCAAGGACGCGAGCGCCACAATTCATCTTTACGATCGTAGCAGAACAAATTCCATTTAGTTTTTCTAAACCACTGCATATAAATTATCAATAGATGTTTTTTCAATGTATCTTTATTAAGAAATCTAAAGAGTTATGATACGATAAGCCCATCAAGTGGGCCGTCTGCCTGTCTGCTGAACTCCTGCAATAAAAAAAATACTGTCAATGAATTCTTCATATTATTTTTAAAGCAAAATCTAGATAACACTTTTAAGCATTATTACCAATTTGTATTCAAATTAAGTACTTACATTGTTTTTAAACGTAGCAGCTATACAGAAAAACATGTTTCTCATGGAATACATTACAACTTGGTAAATTATCAATCTCATTGTCTCACAACGAATTCGCTAAGTTTATAACAAAATATCACTTCGTTGGAAACGTAAACAATTTCGGATGTGCCCCTTATGCTCGACCAAGATTTGCGTCAGCAATTTGATTATTCTGGTATTCTTTCCATCCTTCAACGAAGATGACATTAAAGGGATAAAAATAACACTTAAGAATAGTATTCTTTGCTCTGAAGTCGAGCTATCGTCTTTAAAACCATTAGAATGGAAATCAGTTATTATGTAACCTCCAGCAACATCAATGCTCGTCATGAGCCGTAATTCAATGTATATTTGTTTGTGTGCACATGCCATAAATATATTTTAGTCGATGACGCGAATCTTGCGAGTACGACAAATCGTGTCTAGAACACCAATGGTTCAAGGGCGTATGCATAGGACGGTTCACGTAGGTACATAACTAGTATTTCAATAAGAAATTCAGTTGTCAGACTAAATAAAACTTTGACAATACACGTTAGACAAATGTCATCTTTGTCGTCCGTGACCACGGCCACTGAAAAGCGGCCGAAACGTCGGTTAAACCAAAAATCAAATAAATTACCACGCTTAAAACCGTTAAAACGTAGTTTTATTTTGTAGGTATATGCAGTCAATTTGTAATTTTTATTATAGAACTAATCTATACGTCAGCAATGTTTGTTTATCTTAGTATACGCTCTCTCAATAAGCTTAGACTTAATAAGCCCAATCATAATTTAATGTTGTTCAACATTTTTTTTCTTGATAAAGCGGTTCAAATTTGCTTTGTGCTGCCTGTGGTTATTGGTCAAGTAAAACATTTAACAATATTCAATAACATGACCAGAAAACCCAAGACCACAACTATTTATGAATCATTTAATTATTATACATCTATATTAATAATTACAGAACTTATATGTACGTTTATTACACACAGGTAGGTATAAATTTATTATTATAACTAGAGTTTTAGTACTTCCATGTTAAGTACATAAAAAAATTATTAGTGATTGTATATATATATATATATATATATATATATATATATATATATAAACCTTAAATACTTAAGTTTCTGGTTGAATTCACTACAATTACAAAGAAACTAAGTCAACATAGTGCAGACAAAAAACACAGAAAAAAATGTGGGATATAAGCTCAAGACTCTATATCGAGTTTCATTTCAATGCGTTCAGTAGTTTTCACGTGATGCTCAGGCAAACACAAAAATTCTAAAAATTTCATTTTCAGGATCTGGTACATATGGGTAATTGATTTTTTCACATTTTTAAACGCTATGTAGAAAATCTAACCATTTACAGATGTATTATAGTATAGATAGATATACCGCAATTAATCGTATTTACTGTCATATACAATCATATATGTCATATGCATAACTAATCTGCTTTATTACTGCCTCTGTTTGTCTGGAAAAGATCGCTGGTTAGTTTTGTATAATGATATACAAAAATGAGCTACCTGTCAATCTATATTTCATGGTTCATTATATACCAGTTTCGTTTTGATATCATAGGTAAAATCTGGTGTCACACGTAACTTTATAGCCAAACTCTGAATTTAAACACGTATTTGACAGAACGCATCTGCCTTGGCAACAGTTTTTTTGTATGTAAATAATAGTGTATTAATTTGTAAATGCACGCACAATTCATGTGGGGGCCGTCTTGAATATTAGCAATAAATCACGGATCCTTGCTTTACAAGTACATTGTTTTTAATTCAACTCATGAACTAACTACTATTAGTAGTGTCGAGTGCCAGGCCGTCATCGACACCAAATTAGTGTAATGTCATTTTGGCGCCTTTTGATTTACAACCAACGATGGGTGAAGTGAAGCCAATGTACAAAGTAATAAAATCGTCCTTGAGTTTTTTTGTTTGCAGACGCATTATATTTTTTATACGTTGTTCGCTTCACCGATACAAATAGATTTTTTATTATTGAACTACGTCACCCAATTTACAGTCGTTGTTGACCAAACATTCAGAACCGCGAGAATTTATTTTTCAGCGTCGTGTTTACTGGTCAGTCCTCTCTGCAAACATTTCCATTGCCGATCTATTTCCATCACTCAGTAACTCAAAATAAACACTTTACGTATCATCTCAATCTATTAATACCGAAATTGTAATTGAAATCAATTGAACGTTTAATCTATCTAAATTTAAAAGTGCGGCTATTCGTATCCGGTCAATAAAACGAACTAATGTGAGTTGAAATAATTCTGGTCAAATTTTATTTTGTATGCGTGCATGAATACTTAACTGAAAGCATTATGATACCTATAATTCAGCATAACAATCAAGTCCCTCGATAGATTACAACTTTATACAAAGTTTACTACAAATAAACTCAACGCTAAAATACTCTATATACTTACAAACAAAATTTACTTGAAATGGAAAAAAAATCACAAAATACATATTGTTTTATGTTGTATTGTAAAATATTACAATTTAGGTTGCTACTATGCGGGTTCTGTACAAAATTCCATGAACAGTTTACATCATGCAACTAATCGGGATTTACCGTAATAATTTAATTTTTACCGTAATAGTTAAATTCTTGTCTGATTTATTTCTTATTCTGACGCAAATAACAACTTTCAATTCGAATGTGCCAACCTGCCTACTTAGTAAAATAAGGTAGTCCCCTACTTGGAGGTCTGAGCAACGCATTGGCCCGTGCGTCATTGGTCCCACATTCAATAAATCCTACACCGTTGACGTCTGTCGCCCCTATATGTATGTTAAAACAGTTTTACGGCTTTCTGGTTATTCCTAAAGCATGATTAAAGAAATAAGAAATGCATTTATAAGTAACGCCTATAGGATATTTTTACTTATCTAAGTAAGACAATACCTAATATTATCATTATTAAAAAAGGGAGTTAGCTGATTCTAAGTTCGGGTATTTTTATCAAATCAATTTGTTTTGAGTTCTATATGTATCAATAAGTTTTCGGAAATTATACAATTCTTTATCTTCAGTTATATATTATGTGAAATAACACTGGCAGTCGTGGCCCAGACTCTAGTAGGTACGCCAGCTGCGCCCTTAGTTTTAACAATAGTATAGTTATAAAAAAGTTTGCGTGTAGTAAATGCAAAATAAATGATAGCATTTATAGTTCAACTTAATCATTAAATTAATAATAAAGAATAAAGATGGTGATTTGCCAAAAATTATATGTGATCTGTAGATTGGAAAGATAGATGATATGTGTATTACAGCGACAAACTATCGGACCAGTGACTGTTTGTTGTCTTGTTCGTTCTCGTAGATGATATTGAGGTGTCTCAGATTGTTGGTGCATGCTGTCTATAGAGGTCGTGTAAAGTTGAGAGATTCCAAAACAGTGTAGTGTGCGATGAACTAGAAGAATCTTTATATTAATACGTGAAGCAAAAACTTTGAACACATTTTTACGAAAATTGCGCTTACGGAGGAGTGAAATTTCGCACACTCATAGTTTATATAGAGGAGTGCAGAATACTAATATTTTTTTTAATTTATGCATAAAAACTACATTAAATCAATAAAAAACACACAACACACACTACCATATATTTGACACACACGTATATATACTCTTTTGTTTATTGTTAAAGTCAAATTAACAGTGTAGTCTTGTCGAAATTTGTGATTATAGAAGTATAGTCTTTGACCAAAAGAACCTTAATAATGTTCAAACTTATAATTGGACGTAGTTACGCAAAAAGGATCCAACCCACAAAATGCTACTTTTGAATGATTAATGACTAAAGTTTTAGCTGTCTTTCCGCATTGATGTACTTGCTTGTGACTATGGGCTCTTAGGAAAATATAAGCGTAAATGTATCATTTTTTATACAAATAAGTTTAACAGCATCAATGCGGAAATACAGATAAAACTTTAATATTTAATAATTCAAAAATAACATTTTGTGGGTTGGATCCTTTTTGCGTAACTACGTCCAATTTAAATTAATTATGGTCGAATTTCGACCAATGGGCGACCATTAGTATTAATTCCTAGCTCAATAAAATCCGTCTAGATTTCGGTTGACGCGAGTGATGAAATTCTAAACATGAACAACTTTATTAAAGAGTTTAAAAATCAAAATAAAGGTTGAAAACGAACTGATGTTGTATGGTTTTTTTTACAATTATTTCTGGTCACGATTTATTCGTGAAACTTCGAATTGCAATTGCATGTTTAAGTGAGAGGACTGTTACAAATGATTTTCTTTTAACGAATATTAAGATGGAAGATCTTATACTTTGTTGAAATGCATTAGATACACAAAGCATTTCACGATAAACTTCTTAATCTGAATACAATTTTACGGGACAGACACGTTAATCCTAGTATCTTTTTTATAATAAAATATACAAATCACCTTGAGTAGTTAATATAATCTTTTTTTATATAAGCAAATATTATAAAGATTGTATAAGAAATTTATCAAAACTTTTGAATTTTCTTAAATAAAAAGATAATAATAAAGGGCATGTTCTTTTATAAAAGCAAATTATGAATAATCTCCACATTCCAATTGAGCAATATAACATGAAACACATACGTATGTACCCATATAATGTTTATGTAATATAATACTATGCGAAGTTAAACTGTGATAAACACAGGCAATAAAGAGAAACAAACACGAACGAGGCGAAGCGAATGACGCCTACTTTTATGAGCGCACACGTTGTTAACAAATAAAGCGGAATAGGTTGATTCGTGGCTCATATCATTGCTTGAAGGGTGAATGTTTAAATTGTTTTATATATTCCTTAGCGATTAATTAATGTATCGCTTTAAGCACAGTACAGAAAGTAAAGTGTAGGTGGGCAGCCCACGTAGCTAGGATATAGGGTGGAAGTTGGAGCGAACGAGTCCTAAATTGGTTCCCTAGGGTATGCGCAAACGGGGACGCGGCAGACCCTTCAGAAGATGAAAGATGATATAAAATTAGTAGCAAGAAATTTATGGATATAGAAAGCTAAAGAGCGAGAATCATGGCATAAGATGGAGGAGGCCTTCATCCGAAAGTGGATGGACACTTTAAATTAGGAAGTAAAAAATATATAATTCTATCTCGAGACTATTGGAAAGTAATAAGGCTTTTTTATTTTATTTATCTCTTATATATTCTCTCCCTCTTCTTGCATTGTTCATATTATTTCTTAGTTGTTGATATATGCAATCATAAATTAAATTTCTCTAACGTTCTGGAGAATTTACTCGTCGATTTCGCATATTCAATGCTTTGTTAATATCTACAGTTAGAGATAGAATTAACTGAAATGTTTTTGGTATGTTCTTTTTAGATGTTAAAATTCAGAAGTAATTTTTTCTATAATTTTCCTGCTTATTCTAGCTGAAACTCGTGCATCCATTCTATTGCTTTTGGACTTGTTCTAGTGGCTTTATCCCTTGTACATATTTTTTTATGACAATAATCTTATTAACCCTTGGTAACAACGATGTTAGTTTAGTGACTTTTCGTTTAGATTAGGTATGTGTAACTATTAAATTCCACCGATAGTTTGATATCCCATTATCGCTTGCCATTTGTCACTAAAAGCATTATTATCGGTAAAAAACTAAATTAACGACCAGAGTTAATCTCATAGAAAATTGCGTTATGAATCCTCAAATTTTTTATTGTTTATTTTTTATTATAACAACTATTAACAAAAACTAAAATATCCCATAAACTAACTTAAAAATATAAATAAATAACTAAAATTAAAATAAAAACCTATATTAAAGCCCGTCCAGCCCCACCAGACCACTGTCGCTGGGCATTGTACCTAGAAGGCTGGCGGCATTACCTCGATGGATACAAAGGCTAATCCTTTGAGCGAGGTAAGCTCCAACCTTCCGGTCTCCTGTTGTGTCGACTAGGCGTTTTTTAATCCTCTAATTATATTATAGTATCCTTACATTTAGATATTGTAATTTCATAAGTTAGGTATCGGCAAGTTTCTCCATGAATATGTTTGTAGGTAAAATATTATTTCTATTACGTACAAAAAGTTAATTGTCTGTTTTGCGTTAAAGTAAGCAACAACGCTAAACTGAATTTTCTTAATACTTCACGAAAGAGCTTCTACGTAAAGATTATAAATGTAATATTGTATTGTTTATGGAAGTTGATATTTCAGTTAGTGTTTTTATTTTAAATCAAATAAAGTTTTTTTTAAATCCAATTCTTTTATTTGTATAAAAACATGGATTGTGTAAAGACATTTTAATTTAGAACGTGCAAATCTTCTTGCCAAATTGGCATGCAAATGTGTATTAGGAAATCACACGAATCAGAGAAAACGTTTCATTAATGTTGATTATAATAAATGATAATAAATCGGCAGACAAACGCACACATTGTAAACACTTATCCATAAATTAAGCAAACTACGCTTGAGTTATGGGTAATATAACAACGGACCACTCTGGAGCCGATCCCTAAAACCCAGACCATAGTAAAAACCGAGAAATTAGTTTACGAAATTTACTATGCCAGGAATCGAACTCGGAGCCTCTGTGTGTGACTGGCCGGCAAAGACTTCACTCTATAATAAATAATAACAATAATAATAAATTATTTACTAAAGAAAAGTTATAATTTTACAATAAGCAAATACATTATATAATACGAAATGTCATTATTATTATTTATAGCAATAATAGATTTAGATTTCTTAACACTATTATATAGGTAATAAAATGTTGTAGTTAGTGTATCTCATAATAAATATAAACAATCAACAAGTTTAATATTACCAGTGAACCATGCGTTTATTACACTTTGTGTAATTAAAACCTTATTATGCATCTAATACGCATTGAATAAACACAAATTACAGTTTTTCATGTGTAGGCGGACTAGGGAGTTATTTAGTGTGCTATTAGTCTTCGCATGTGAAATGCTTTACCCTCGAACATTAGTACCTATGTCCATTGATACAATGACCTTAAACATGGTTTGATGTACACGACTCGGTCAATGTTAAAAATACAATAGTCTTGAAAAAATGTATATACAGAATAATACAGGTACACTTTTTAATACATATTATAATTTCTCGTATTGGTTATTGTTGTTTTTAATGCACTATATAGAATATTGTATTGTCTAGCCACACTTTACGTCGCGTGAAATCTATAAAGGTGTCAAAGCGTTTTGAGTTTCTATGTCAAAGAGCTGATGACGCAAATATATAACGTGACGTTGCAATTCAGCTATACGTTCAACTTGAATTTTATCATGAAATTATAACATTTAAAATAATAGTGTAATAGATGATTATTAGTGTTTAACTATTCAGACTTTATTAGTTTCGATAACAGAGGTAACATGGGATATTTTTTATCCTAGACAATTGGAAAGTTCACGCGAGATAGGTCACGTGGAATGCATTAAGTGGTATTGTAATTAAAAACGTATACTGACGTTTCAAAACAATAAAATTCGGTTATAATTCACTGGAAAAACATAATTTAACTACTAATGAGGTCATAAATGTTAATAAAGATAGAAGATAAACTATTTATTTTAATCGTAAAAACAACGTATCTATCAAATCTGACACCATTGAACCATAAAATCGCGAGGACCATGTCAACATGGCCCGCTTCGGTTAACCTATGGAAAATAGGTCAATGTCCCGTAAGCTATCAAACACTATACAGGATGGCTTATAGCTTATAAAGTCGCTTCATGGATCACGATTTATGGTGTCATGGCATTTATGTACACACAATGATTAATTACTGCTCCAAGTGGTACACCTAAAGCTTCTCCACAAAGCCGAGACGAGAATGTGGAGATGAGATATTAGTAATATAGTGACATTATTCAAATTCAAAAGTTTTTATTCAAAATAAGTTCCACTGGAGAACACTTTTTGAAGGTCAAAATGTAATTTTACTCCTAGTCTATGTACACCGCTTCGCAACGTGTTATTGCTGTTAAGGAGAAGAAGCGGCAAGCAACTCCAGACTCCAGAATAGAGGAATATGGAAAAGGAAGACGAATGGCTTGAAACTTTATATTAGTATTATTTTATGGAATAACTTCCAAAATTCCAAAATTCGCAAGGTGGTAGAGCATTTGCCGGACTGGATGGCTACCACCCCTGGTCTAAAGTATGTCGCCATAACAACCTTGAGTTGTGTTCCGGCATTAGTGGCCAGGTTCCAGTCTCCCTTAAGAGAGCAGCGCATTTGTAGCACCTTTGGTTTTGCAAATGTCTATAGGCGATGGTAACCGCTTTTCATCAAATGAGCCATCTGCCTGTCTGCTGAACTCCTGCAATAAAAAAAAATATTTTAATAGGTCTATACCCCGGCAGAGTTGTAAAACTATCTACTGGGGTCCATGTATTCCTAAAAATAAAAACCAGCTTTAAGTGCAAGCGAATAAGTAGTTTCTTTGTAAGCATGTTCACCCTTGACCACCATTTATTGATTGAAATCTTAGTCAAACGTGAACTTATATTTTCTTATATTTATACTTGTATACAATAAAGGTTCCTTTTTGCTATTAAGTATAGAAACCTTATTAATTCATAGATACTGAGAAAATAATATTAGAAATCAGTTGAAAGAGAACTCAGTATTTTCTTGATACAGCCAAAAGTTAATATTATTCGAAGATCCTACGAAATAATATTTTATCTATTATACGAGAACAAAATTACGGTATATTTATAGCAGTTATAAGAAACCTTGTAATAACGAAACCAACTTGTTGTCGTCCTACGCTGATATTAATTTGACTTCCAAGAATCAATGTGGTACTCACACCCACTTTTAATATTTATAATACACAATCTCAAAGCTTTTGCTAGGTATAGTTAAATAACAATCTAATATATAAACTCTATAAAGGTGTTTGCTGTAATGAACGTGTTTAAACAAGTTCAAATAATCTTTGCATAGTCAAGGGAAAAAAAGCGACGAAAACTCGTCCGAGTATTATTCCATCAATAACCACTCAACTCGCTTATGCATGCGAACGGCGTGCTCTAAATGGCTTACAATAATTATAGGCCAGCTGCTTGTAGAGTTCAATAAAGCGCAAAGTAATTACCACAACGAGAATTTGACCTGTTTGCATGGACAGGAAATCATAAATGGGATTGTATTGCACCTAACGCGCACTGACCGCAATCCACACTGGAATCGACGAAACAACTCAGCGAAAGTACTGGAATTGTTCATATTTTGAACCCTGTTTTCCGACAACTGGCCTCTTTAGTACAGTCATAATAATAGGAACATGTACGGCTAGTTTACCTAAGTTGGAGAGAATATATGATAGAGTTGTTAACACCATTAAAATTTAATTGATTTATTATTTTGAATTCCGAGGAGCCGTAAATTATTTTAACACTTACAGGTAAGATTACAATTACAAAAAATATACTTTTGGATAGATTGATAGAAATACTAGCAGCCCTGATTATGAAAAAGAACTTATGAACTTTTGAAACAAAATCATCTCTGATCTGATTATTCGTCATGGTGTGAACTCACTGCTGGTGTTCCTCAGGGCGGCGTGCTTTCTCCCTTATTGTTCGCTGTTTTTATTAATTCCATCTCTAATGAACTCACTTCAACCTATCACCTCTATGCAGACGATTTACAAATTTATACGCAATCACCTGTTGCCACCTTAGACAAAGCAGTTTCAAAAATAAACCTAGATTTTGAACGCATTCTGCAGTGGGGCAAGTCATTTGGGCTTCATGTCAACCCTGAAAAAACGCAAGTCATCATCATCGGTAGCTCACGGATGCTTAACAAGGTCGACTGGAGTACCATACCTAGTGTGATGTTTGATGGGACAATCATTCCTTTTAGTGATAAGGTAAAAAACCTTGGCATTATATTTGACAGTGAGCTGTCTTGGCGACCTCATATCACCGAACTAAGCCGACGGCTTTACCTCTCATCCAAATCCCTTAGAAGGTTGAGCAATTTCTTACCCACTACCACCAAAATTAAGCTAGCAGAATCCTTATTACTTCCTATTCTTGATTATGCTGACGCCAGCTATCTAAATTTAACCCAAGAACAACTTAATAAACTTGAGCGCCTCCAAAATGTTTGCATAAGGTTCATATTTGGACTACGCAAATATGACCATGTCTCTGAATTCCGAAAAAAACTCAAGTGGTTGCCAATTCGATTTCGCCGGAATACTCACATCCTTGCTTTTCTCTATAGTATTTTATTTGTCCCTAGTACTCCTGATTACCTTAAACAAAATTTTGAATTTCTTTCATGCTCTCATAATTTACGCCCTTCTACTAAACTTAAATTGAACACTCCTGCGCATAACTCAACTTTTTATAACAATTCTTTTACTGTTAAGGCTATACAGCTCTGGAACGCGCTTCCTGTTACAATCAGACAAGCAAAATCGCTAGCGATATTTAAAACTATGATCAAAAAATACTACCTGTCGTTGGAATATGATATTTAAATTCATTTATATATTTTGTAGATATGTATTTGTATGGTATGTATATTAAGTATATATCTATGTAATATATAAAATTTCTTTATATATGTATATATATCATTTATGTATTTATTATTAAAATGTAAGTAGTTCGTACTATATGTTACGTATACCACCATCGCCATTATCATCTCAATTCATTCCTGGGGTTGTCTGGAAGAGATCGCTTTTTAGCGATAAGACCGCCCTTTGTACATAAGTAGATATAATTTTAGTCTTTAAGTTCATGATTGTATTGGTGTACAATAAAGTGTTATCTATCTATCTATCTATCTATCTCTATAATCTATTTTTACAGGTGCCGATTTTAAATTGAAATCACTCACCTAGACTTTTATTTAAAATTAAATTCGGTCATGTATTAGGCATTTTTACCTAGGCAGGCTAGTATTTCTACAAATCACACTTATATAATAAATTAGCTGACCCGGCGAACTGCGTATCGCTTAACCAATTAACTATAAATTAAGATGTAAGCTATCCTATCTTTCAAGTTGGATCGAACTGCACACGGTGTGCAAATTTGATTAAAATCGGTTAAGTAGTTTAGGAGTCCTTCGCGGACAAACAACGTGACATGTAATTTATATATATTAAGAAGATATAAATATTAAGAAGATAATAAAATAAAAAAGCCTTTATTCTACCGTCATATTACAAACATAATTAAATTCATTAAATGTTACATGTTTTTTCTTTTCTAAAATATGTCAAATTAATAAAATATATCTATGTCCTTTTACTTAAAAAATAATACATGTCTACGGAAGTCGCTTCAGCGGCGTAGGCCTCCCCCAATTGTCTCCATTCATCCCTATTTCTTGCCAGTCTTATCCAATGTGTTTATTTGGTCTCCCTCCTTTCCTCTTAGCGTCTCTAGGTATCCATTCTGACACTTTCCTTGTCCACTTTTCCGTGTTCATTCTGTGAACGTGTCCTGCCCATTTCCATTTGAAACTTCTTACCTTTTTGACTACATCACATACTTTTAGGAATTTTATCCATCAGTTTCACGTCTACGTCAAACATGGGCTCTTCGTAAGCAAGATGAAATCGAATTAGCTGTTCATCAGAGGAAAATGGAGCGAAACAAATCACACATATATTAGTCTAAAATAATATTAATATTTTGAGGGTTTTTAACTACTTTGTGTCGATCTTGCCAGTTTCAAGTAAAATTATACGCTACCTGTTTCACTTACTAGTAATAAAAATTAAGAAAGAAAACTATGAATGTTTTGTGCACAAAGTTCTCTGTGTTAGTCCGCGCTTAAAGTACAAATCGGGACTAATATTTCCTAACAGTGCTTTCGAGTTGTGTGCCAATACAAAGTTTACACAACCCACACGCAAATCACGCCTCTGTACAAAATATTTACTATTTGTGTACCTATTATTATTGCAGTGTATTCAATGGAAATATGGGAATAACGTTACACGTTTACTGCCGTCATTCGTTAGTTTGAAAATGAATTATTATTAATAACAATTTTGGAAATTATTGCTACATACACTGTAAATGATAATAACCCAAACTTCAATGAATATGTGCGACCTTGTGACGACTAATGAATGTGAAAATACTTTTTTATTTCTCATATTCTGAAAGTACGCTTAGCTATTGCCTAATCATAGGGATGAAAAACAGCACTTTTCGTCCCTGAGAAACGATTGTCACTGCTGTCAAAAAAAATATAAAACTGAGAAACATAGTTAATACATGCGACTCATGTGATATTTTTTTTAATCTACATAAATTTGAGATAAATATTTGCTATCATTAGTAAAATACTGGTAGAATGCCACAAAAAAAGAAATTTACTTGACAAATCATATGTGACATATTAAATGAGTTCATCAGATTAAGATATGGATTTAACGCCTGATTTCATTAGAGAAGTAGTTGTTTAACTAATCAGTTTTTACTTTGCTCATATTCGAAATGAAAATCAGAGTGTTAACCTCGGATGTAAGACCTATTTAGGCACTTGAAATATTAGCGCCTCCGTTACACTCGTGCGCCAAAATATCTCATGCCTAAATAGGACACTTTTACCTCCCATGTAACAATCTGCCATTTAGTCATCGTCATAGGCCTAGCGTTAAATCTGTAGACGTTAAAAATTATTTTTGTTCTCCGCTGAACACGGTGTTAGGAATCACTTATAGTAAGCATACTATTTACTACTGGCTACATGGAGCTCTTGCGCTATATCTTAAGATATTCGCTGTTAATAGGTTTTGGCGGAGGAAGCATGGCTGAACCTCAACTCCCCAAATAGATTTTCTGTTTCCGTAAAACGTGGCCGTACCAACGTAAGCTATGCTCTTGCAGTTTATCTTCCAATCATGGACACGAAGGTTGCCGCGAATGCGGAAGTTTCTGACACTTTTCCGCCGCGTCACTCCAAATATCCACCGTAACATTCATCTAAATGATACATAGCTACTACTTATGCCGCTCAAAAACAGGTCACGCCTCTCTAATATATATACAAAATCATAAGTCTACAGGTGGAAAACACGAAAATACTTTTTGTAACGAACGGTTTACCGACACAACACTATATAACTTCGTTCTAAGAAACTTTGGAATATTTTACGGCATAGCTTTTAACCTAAAAATATCAGTCCTTAAACGACCTAGTACTGAATTCGAACCTCACTATTTTGACGACATGGTATACCCGTCACTCTGATCAATGCAAATTAGCGGGTTTAACACACCTGTAATTTCGATGTGCTAGTTTTCTGTAAAAGTTTTATTTCACTGGCAGCGTGTATATATAATAATCGTAACAATTCTAACAATATACACATTAGGACAAAAAACTGCCAAATGGTGCATGCCCCCGCCCAGCAATAGAATGTTGTTAGAAAGAGACTTAGGCCTTAGACACTACGCCATCATGAATTATAATATTAAATCTTCAAACACTTGGCAAATGCCTACGAATTCTAAACTAGATAATAATGATTAAATTACAGTTAGTATAATTAATGTGCATAGTGATGTTATTTATCGTCGGCATTGAAACTGCGATGCATTGCTAATTCGTACTCGACTATTTTAATTATTTTAATGAACTTCTACACGTATATTTTTATACACATAATATTATTTGATAATTATTTGAATTTCATCTAATATACAAGAATTTTAAAAATAAAAATAGTGGATGATTTTGAAAAATATAGGTGAATGCTTCCAGTCTCCCTAAAGAGAGCAGCAGCCCATTTGTGGCATCTTTGATGTTACAAATGCCTATAGGCAATGGTAACCGCTTTCCATCAGGTGGGCCGTCTGCCTGTCTGCTGGACTCTGCAATATAATTTTTTTTTAACTTATTATTCTATTTCTAGATATAGTTTTAGTCACAGTCCATTGTCGTTCAAGCTATGTATGCTTACAACTAATCGAACAATCACACACTAATGTTACCGTAATTGCTGTACCTTAACCTAAAACATGTAATTCAGTAAGTCATATGATATGTGTATGTGTGTAATATTGAGGGCTATGTCGACTATGTATATGCAATGTATGACAATGCATAGATCGCTGGATCATATCCGGCTCAAAAGACCATAAGCGGAACTAAGGCCGATCAAACTTCTGTATGGAAGGGTAGGAATTGCACAACTTGAGATATTTAATAATTTATACAATCTTAGTATAAAGAAAAAATGTGTATGAAAATGTCAATCAAGTGTTGGTGTTGTCAACAGTATATACGGGATATTATATAAAATTATATTTCCGAAAAAAATGTTTAGTTTCTACGGAGTAGGAAACTGATGATTATGTGATTGAAGTCGCGTGGATTACTAATATTTATGTGGTATATTGCTTTGTTTTAATTATTTAAAACCAAATCTACTTTGCAAGATTAGCTAAGACTTTAATTTAAAATGGAATAATCGGAAGAGATCGCTAAGAGATAATATCGACAGTTGCTTTAAAAAAATAGATAAATACATAGTAAACATGTTTTTTTATACTTTTGTAAGATGAGCAATAAAGTGTTACCTATCTATCTACTAAGTAATTTCCCTGCAAAATAATAAAAATGTCGTTTAAAGCAACTAGTCTTTTTACTCTTCGATATGCCCCAGAAGCGGCCTGTGCGGTAGCTGTGAAGCAACAGGTTTTTCTTGTTCATGCAGATGCTCCGAGTGGCCCGACCCACCTGGCTCGAAGACTGTTTTTCATGTGTTTCACTACACATTAACAGGTAACAATCACAAGGTCTTGCCAAGTAGGTCGTGTAAAGTAGCGATTAAAAAGTAAACTTGTGTTATCTTTAAACGACACGTCTTAGGAAGTAGCTGTTTTTATCAAATGACTAGTTGCATTATGTAGATACAGAGTTATGTGTTTATGCCGATACAGTAAATCGAAACCTTATATTATATGGAAAATTATTAAAATACAAATTTAGTTGAATAAATTAACATACAGATAGGTAGATAACCCTGTATGGTACTCCAGTACAAGAAAAAACTTGATAAGCCAGTAAGTGGAATTCTGTTGTGTACAAAGGACGACGATATCGCAAAAAAATGATCTCCAGATAATCCGTGGCAAATCCGTTTTTTTTTTCTTACACGATGAACTCTATCATAAAATTCTAGGTAAATTGTGTGTTCAACTAAACATATTTTTCTTTTTTAACAAGCTTTTATTAGCTTCACCTGTATGTATGTATGTATGTTTCTTTGTAACCGACCCCTTTGAGCTCGATTTTGTCCTACTTTGAACGATCAGATTTAATTCAAACTTTGCACACCTGTCAAAGGTCGATGACAATGCAATAATATAGTACCATGGAGCTGATCTGATGATGGAGTGGGAAGGTGGCCATAGGAACTCCTGTACTAAACAAGATAGACCCGTCGTGTTTGGGTTCGTATGTTTATATAGCGTGACAATGCAATAATATGGTACCATGGAGCTGATCTGATGATGGAGTCGGAAGGTGGCCATAGTAACTCCTGTACTAAACAAGATAGACACGTCGTGTTTGGGCTCGTATGTTTATATCGCGTGCAAATGCAATAATATGGTACCATGGAGCTGATCTGATGATGGAGTCGGAAAGTGGCCATAGGAACTCCTGTACTAATCAAGATAGACCCGTCGTGTTTGGGCTTGTTTTACTTGTCTTGGCTAGCACTCTGCTGCTACATGATATGCAGAATCTCAAAAGCTTGTATTTAAAAACATTTAAAAAAATCAACTAAAAAATAAATAATAGTAAAAAAAAACTAAAAAAAACACGCTTTCATAAAAAATCCAACAAAAAACAGAAAATAAATTTAAGTAAATTTGGTTTCTGATGAATGGGGTCTTAAAAAAAAGCGTGGGGTGTATTCAAAGCGCTTTTTAAGATATTAAAGAAGTGTGTTTTTAACTATTATTTTTAACATCTAACTTTAGATATGCTTAAGTCGAACAAATTTCATGAATTGGAAAAAATTAATTATTACAGTAATTGTCTTAGATAAATCAGGTTTTTTTAAATTAAAATGCCATAACTAATCTAATATAATAAAAGAAAACTTAAGACTATAAGTAGAATACTTAGCCTAGATCACCGTCTTCTATGGGTAAGGTGTGCTGGCTATGTTTCCTCGCTGGATCGCCATACTAATCCGTTGCCCGAAGTATATGCTCCATCCTTCTGATCACCTGAAGAGTCAATAAGTCGTTTTGGTAAATTTTGGTAGAGGCTCATGGCCTCAGCAACATTCAACTTATAGTTAAACATTATTAAATACTGTAACTAAATGCAGTAATCATGTGTGTTGAACCAAAATTACCTTTTAATGAAAAATGACGTATTGAAAAGTAATGATGATGGTATGTAGGTAGTACTCAAAACAAAAATTATTCAGTAGAGGTGATGAACGTCAAATAAATATTTAATTTATGTTTTATCCTTTATAATTTGTGAATATTAAAAATAAAATATATACAAATAAATTATAAAACAAGAAGCGTCAGTCTACCGAAATATGAGCCGGTTTAGGACAACAAAAACACCGACCTTAACAACATTCGTTAATATATTATTAGCAATACATTTGATACGGGCAGGTGGACGTGTGTAATCTGATAATGTCGAAAAACCACTCGTTAATATTACGTTTCACAAAAGAAGAAGAGTAATTTATGTAACAATTGGTCAGCACAGGTGGACCCGGCGGGAGGCCTTATAAGCTCCTATTAACTCACTCAATATTAAATAAGGAAACTAATTTATATAATCATATTTTGTGTGAGATGCTAAAAATCACAATATTTCACTCCATACGTGTAAGCCAAACATACTTTCTTCTTTATTTGGTCTGATCTGAGTGGCAGGGATCGACCCTAAAATTATCCGTTGTAAAATATTACCATAAATCCGTTACTTGTTTAGCTTTTCAATATAAAAATATGTACTTAAGTACGTTTTTCTGCAAAGTATTTTTATATACCTTGTTAGTAAATCAGTAAAAGAAACTAAATAACAATTTTACTAGGTTATTAAGTAGCTGTCCTGAAGCTGTCTTCTACACCTTTCAAATCAAAGGCTACAAAAACTAACTAACTGCTGCGGCTCAACGACCCAAAATGAGTCGTGGCCTCCGAAATGAGCACACTCCACTCCTTCCTGTTCAGCTCGCGCAGATCAGCCTCCACTACGTCACTCCAGCGATGTGTGGGCCGACTAAATGGTTGCCGTTCCGTTGGTCTGCCCAGATAGGCTCTTTTCACCGCGCAATCCTCTCCTATTCCATGTAGTTGGACAAGCCAGCGTATGCGATGTATATACCTTGCTCTAACTTATTATATTAGACTCCACCAGTTCTTCGATTTCGGATCCGCCAGTTGCCATCGCTTCCCCGTGTCGGACCCAGGATCTTTCGTAGGACCTTTCTTTCGGTCAACAACAATTTGTTCTCCTCCTTCAGCGTTAGGATCCAAGCCTCACATCCGTACATCAATATTGGGCGTATAACAGTTTTATATATTATACGTATCTTGGTCTTACGGCTGAGAAGCTTGGATAGCAACACCTTATGAAGCGCCGCGGTACATCGTAGCGTATTTTGAATATGAATTCAACTGAATATGACTACAAATCATATTTAACGATTCTTTTACATATCCCAAGACACTTTCCCGAGTGGTTAGAAGAATACATACAACAATCACTAACTACCTCAATGCGTATTCTCTATCTGTGGGGTGGGCATAAGGCGTTCCCACGTCGCAAAGGATAAGATTGCACTTTATCAAAACTGGGACCATGTACTAAAATAGTAATACGTAAAATTTAAATATCACGTCAAGTGACACTAAACGCATTTGAATGTACTCATTTCGACGGATTATAATCTCAAATGGCTTGCACGTGTCGTATGTATTGCTCTAGAATACGGAACTTATAGTAATCAGCTAAATTAAATGATTCCAGAATGAGAATAAGCAATATAGAGATCGGGGAATCCCTGGTACACTTAAGGTAAACAATTTTATTCTTAATTGAAGAAAAAAATAGACTCAATAATACGTCGATACAAATTACTTATAATACAGGATAAAATGTCTAAAATACTCATATTATTAACGTAAAAGATTTTTGCACAATAGCAAAGTAAATTTATTTTCCTTATCATTTTTAGTTACATTTAATATTTATAATAAATAGTATATTTTATATAAATTCCCGTCCTTTGTATTTATAATGTATTTTGTTTTATATGCAATGGTAGTATTTGGATTTAGTACCTATATATATATATATATATATATGTGTGTGTGTGTGTGTGTGTGTGTGTGTGTGTGTGTGTGTGTGTGTGTGTGTGTGTGTGTGTGTGTGTGTGTGTGTGTATATATATATATATATATAATCGTTATCGGTAGCCCTAGAATGAGAGCTAAAGTAAACTGGCCAGCTTTACCTAAGGTTGTTTTTGACGGTACTTCTATCCCTTTGAGCGAAACAGTTAAAAACTTGGGTATAATGATCGACAGTGAACTGTCTTGGAAGCCTCACATATCCGAATTGAGTCGCAGAGTTTTTCTATCATCTAGGTCTCTTAGACGGCTGAGAAACTTTTTGCCCACTGCCACCAAAATTATGCTTGCAGAGTCCCTCCTACTTCCCATATTTGATTATGCTGACGCCTGCTATCTAGACATAACCTCAGAACAGCTAAATAAACTTGAGCGACTTCAGAATTTCTGTATCAGGTTCATATTTGGTTTGCGAAAATATGACCATGTTTCTGAATTTCGTATGAAGCTCAAGTGGCTTCCTATTCGTTTTCGCCGGAATACTCACATTCTAACTCTCCTTTATAATATACTATATAGTCCTGTTAGTCCTCCTTACCTTAAGGAACGTTTTGAATTCCTTCGCCTCTCCACTTCTCACAATTTGCGCTCAGATACATATCGTAGACTCCTGACACCTGTACACACTTCATCATTTTATGATAACTCTTTTACAGTGCAGGCTTTCAAACTGTGGAATGCGTTGCCTCTTACTGTCAGAGAGGCCAAAACATTACCTATATTTCGGAACTCCCTTAGAAAGTACTATCTATCTTTAAATAAGTATGTCTAATATATTACGCATTTACGTATTTATCTATTGTTATATATAAATTGTCACATATAATTTTAACATATATATAAATAATAATATAAAAAAAAAAAATTATTTAGATTATTATGCATATACATATACACACACACACACATATATATATATATATATATATATATATATATTTATATGTATTAAATTAGTGTAAGTATGTATATTTAAATTGTACAGTCCGATCAATTTTCTGCTCCACCTACATCGCCAGATTAGTTAAGAGAAATTCTTAAGCTGGGTTGCCTGGAAGAGATCGCTTTTAGCGATAAGGCCGCCTGTTGTTTAGCCAAGAAGTATTGTAATTATGCATTTTGTTTTGTGTTTGTTTGTTTTGGTGAGCAATAAAGTGTTATCTATCTATCTATCTATCTATATATATATATATATATATATATATATTACCGCACCATTCGCCAGTGAGTGGGAGTTCATCCACATGTCCCCGACACCTTGCTATCGTCCACCGTACGTAGCGCTAAATCCTTTGTGCCATTCGTTTGCAGGGTGTGGGATGGGCTTTAGCGGTTTTTTAGAACGCTATTATTACGCACATTGTTATCATATTTGGTGTTACAAATGTTCATAGCTGTCTGCAGAACTCAAGCAGTAAAACAGTTAGGTTTATTCCCTTTTTTTTATAAAATCTAGTTTTTTGGAAAATTTAGAGGAAAATATACTACACATTTATTTTTCATTATTTATTACTACCTTATGCTTTGGTCAGTAGAAATTACTACTACTTTAAAAACTATGATTTTTAAAATTGTCATAATAATCTTAACAAAAAGTGCGACAACCAAATTAGCGATGAAAATATAGTAACATTTCGTAGTAAGTATATTTTTTATATATAATACAATTGGCAAAATACAGTAGGAACTGTCCTACTATATATATTAATATATTATATAAAGTACGGGTAGCAACTCTAGCTATAATATAGGGCTGTTCAAAAAACTCGTAAATGTACATAATAGTCTCAACAACATTGGCGACACGTATCGTCTTCGTTAATGTGGCAGATGTCAATGGACCTTAATAACCGATTACCCTCAAGTAAACCGTCTTCCCATTTGCCTTCATTGTCTAGAAAAGAAAATGGTATAATCAATGTTATGAATTCAACACAAAAGTTTAATTAATAACTCGTTCATCGCCGGTCGAATATCTCTAATAATGCCTATTCTCTTAACTAGTTTTCTTAGCAAGAATTATTAATATAAACAATTATTACAGGAATTTATATTTAATAATAGATTATATTGAATTTCAAATATGACACATTACTATTTTAAGGATAAATTTCTAAGCAATTATAAAATTAGCAAATTACTTCTTACTAAGTTAAGCAGGGTGTTACGTTTTTTAAATATAGTGTTTCAGTTTATTTCTCAATCGAGTACCTTGTTTCAATACTGTAATCCAAATCTGTGTCAAATTAAATACAGTGTATAAAGTAGTATTTTTATACCAACCTGGATCGTATTGCTTGAAAAACGTATCGTAAAAACCAACAAAAAGCTCAATATAATTCTGCTGTATATAGTTTTTCTCCGTATTTGTCATTGAAGTAGGAAACGTGCAATTAATGTAGTTTCCTTATTAAACTCTGAAAAGGCAATGAAAAAACGTTTATCTATTAACGATGACTACTATTAACTAGGAGAACGTTCATTACACTTACAAGGATGCATAAAAATGATCATAGAGCATAAACGTTCTTGGAAATAATTGGCACAGTGTATTTTAAGAATGCTTAGAACAGCTGAGTTTGATGCATCGGAAAGTAGAGACATGTCAGCTATAGTCATGTGAGTAGGCGAGGGTCTTAGCATCGGATACCCGGCGCTAAAATAAATGATGCTAGTTGGTACTAGCATCATTTATGCTAGCACATAACCTTAACAGAATGGGCCCATACAACCCCACGACGACTTGATAGTCGTAGCCCTTTTGATAAAGGGCTTGTCTTACTCTTTCTACGAGTGTAAAGTTATTTACGCGAATGGAATTAGTGGTCACTTTGCTGGGTGGTGTATATATGTCACAGTCTGTTCTATTCTATATAATATGTCACAGTCTGTTCTTTTCTATGTATAATGTCAGAACTGTTGTGTAATTAAGGCGTGAAAGCGAAACAAATACATTCACTAAATCGTGGTCGCACTAAAGCTCTGGTTATTAGAACGACACTAGAATTATTTTATTGGCCACTATTGTGCGTTTCACACTACGTTACTGTCAGTCCTCGGCGCTATGGTGTTATACATACATACATACATGAAGTACTTCCACGTCTCTAAAATAAAGAACCGTATACGATAAGCTCACGATAAAGACCCTAAAATTATATTTATTACTCACCACCATCGAAGCGGTGAGACCTGTCCTGCAGGACGGGATCGGACGAAGACCGCCTCACGTCTAGAGAGATTGAAGATGCCGGGGGATAAAAGTAGTTCCCCGGCAGTGAAAGAGGCCTTGCGAGGCCCACGCCTGTCTGGGCTGCGGAGAGGCTAGGCTATATACCCGTAGCCCTGGCATAAGGCGAAGGACGGAACACCCAGGTGTTTTAGTGGGTATTCCTAACCGGGGAGTGGCAATAGCATGGCACCAGTTCTGACTGGGCATGCCAGCCCCAATCTGGCGAATCCCACACTAGGTCGCGAATTATCCCCCCCAAGGTTCTGCCCTTGTCGCGGCTTAGTCCTCAATCGGATTTCCCCTGGTTAAAAAAAAAGTCAAGCGACGGTTACGATACAATCAAGACGTGTACATTCGATAAGCTATATAGTGACGGACTAGGCGCGTGTTATTGAATCGTGCAGTTTGTACCTGTTGTGTCCAGTTATATTTTACCTGTGTTATACGTGTTTGTATAGTTTTAATAAATTCTATAGTAATTCCAACGGCATTTTAATTCGAGTCCCGCACTCGTAACAATATGTTTAAAATACTTACATATAACCGCTCATTTATATGATCGCCTAAAATTTACTGCTTTTCGTATTGAGGCTAGTGGACATGCTATCGCGTTATTAGCGTATCACCAATTTTTTGTGATGTCATCTATAAAGTTGTATATAATTTGACTCTATTGTAATTTCCTAGTGAACCTTCACTCCTCCTAAAATGGCAACATTTAGTAAAGTTGGCATTTTAATTAACAATCATCTTTGAACGTTGTTTTCTATTCGATGTCTATTCACATTCTGAAACATTACGTAAGTTTTTAAAGGTTCAAGAATATGAGCTTGGTACAGTCAATTTATCGACCATCTAATTTTCAACACAAATTTAGTAGGTTTTATAGACACACAATTAGCATAAATCTGTTTACAATTGTAATAGTTCCAATGACCTACCAGAACAATCATTGTAGACTTTATAAAAAATGATTAAATACAGTTTTTACATTGCGAATGCACATAATATGTCTCTAGAATATATTTAACTTGCCAATTCATGCGCTTTCTCAATTTAAAAACGTTTTAAAATCTAGCTTACGTACTTTCACTTAAAATAACTTTTGAAAAGCAAATTCTATTCAAACAGTTGCTGTTTGATTTCTCACAAATTTTCCCAACTGATTATCCGGAGGCGATATAAAAACATTGGATCTAAAATGTTGTATTCTGGTTTAACTAAGCGTAGCATTGTGAAACAGGTTAACTAATGATTCGATGAACGACATTAAGTTAATTTAATTTATTTATTATTCAACAAAGATTACACTATACAATATAAAGGCGATACATTTCAAAAACAGCACACGAGCTAGTAATGGATCTTATTTTGTAGACCAAACTGATAACAAAGAGAATAAATTAATTTAAGTCATTACAAAACTAAGCCAAATAAACAAAACAACTTTTGTCAATATACGGAAAAAAACAAGCATGAAAGTCGGTATTTATAAAATATTGTCAATGTCAAAGACGTACGAAGTCAGAGTAAAGTGTGATGCGTGTGAGGTGTGATGCATATAATGTGTGAGTGGGTTTGTTTGTGTACGTAATACGTATTTATCATGTGCAAAGGTTCTGCTTCAGTGGTGCGTTCTAAAACGTTCTAAAATGTATTAAAATTTTCTAAAAACAGGCCCTGTTTTTCCTTTAATCTAAATAGTGAACAATGTGTATTTACTGATCAAAACGCCATCTAGTTGCAGCAGACGTATATCGCATTGTTCGCATTTCGTATTCCTTCCTGATATCTCGCAACAAGTGCGGTTCCATCTAGACCAGTTTTAGTACTTGCACGAGTAGATTAGCCACAACTCGTCTACACTCTGTAGTATCGATGTATTACGGAGGTGGCACACCGACCACAATCTTTTGTGAACACAGAACGTACATCAAATGCTCTAAAAACTAAAATTGTTTGATAATCCGTTTTATTTTTTAGTTAAATGTAGATTAAGTGAGATTCTCAAAACTTTCTGCTGGTGAACTAATTTATTTATAATACAAAATTTATATGTTAAAAAAATATAAATATGTTGCGAACATATTTTTTTAGATATATATTTGGTTCCACGTTATTATTTATATTTATAGATTCTTAAGACTTCTGTAAGTCTCAAACTTAAATCTAGCCATATACCTATGTAGTTCCTGAGATAATCATCTATAGGTCTTACATATGAAGAAAAAAGCATATTCTACAAATTCATTTAAACTCATACCTAAACGTATAGAATACCGTCGCTAAATAAATAAGATGACATTTTCATAATTTGCATCGGATGATAATCTGTTTTGTGATTTTGGACTTTAATGTGGCATTTATGTGACGTCTGTTCGCAGCCAGCCTAAATGGTTTGGAATTATGTAAAATATTTCGTCTATCTTAATATTTATCAGTTTTAAGTGTGAGGTGAGAATAGCTAGGAAATGGAGAGTATGTTAATGTTTTATTACAGTATTATAGGCTCAGTAGACTCATTCCAATTTTGTTAGTTCAATTACTGACGAGAAGTATGGTGTGTTCTTCTTATAATAATTTCAACCACAATTGGTGTGAACATTTTCGTCGTCTAGTTTTTGATATATGGAGTTTATTCGATTAAATGGTTTTTCAATGATTCATGATGACCAAAAATAACAAAAACATGGGACTTGTGTCCCTTAAGGAACCCATTGTTACTTTCCCAATTATTTAATTTTGAAATCAAAGAATTTGAATAAACTAACTTAACAACACTGTCCTTAATAACTATCGTATTATCATCATAATGTAACACACGTTTTCTTTTTTACAGATATTAATTTAAAAATTACTGGGTGGCTGAACAAGGTCATAGGTATGTACGAATATTATTATCTATTATTATTTAAGTTACAAAAATCATTACAATCTACGTTATTTAACTTTTATACTTTTAATTTAAGTAAAGTAAAAAGTGCAAAGTTTGCTTGTTAAAACATCCCTTATTAACGTTGAAAGTTATGTTTTATATTTTTATCATCCTTACCGCCTTCTATCTTATGAACAGATTTATATGAAATTTTTTACCTACTGATGTTCTTTAATAACCTATACTGGTTTTATATAAAACAACCAAAAGTTTCCGCAAAGCTTCAAGAATCAATTCACGGGGAACCCCTAGTTTATAAATCTATGGATTTAGATAATGAAAGTTTATGTTAGTTATGATGATTTTTTAATTTTGTAACTACCAGCAAACCGCTGGTTAACTATACAGCAACATGTGGATTCTTTATATGAAGCAAATAGGTCAGTAATCGGTATGGGATTACAATACAAAAGGTTACGGTGTCGTTTAACGTTCCTGTTATTGGGGACTTGGCTTGCATTTTTGCACGCGCCATGACGTCACTGAGGGCCCCACTGGCGATTGTATGCAAAATAAATATACATCCTCGATAACACTGCCGTCACACTATCAGACGAGCTATCACATTGCACACTTCAATCTTTTCTAAGTATTAGTTTTGTTTGGGTATATTTTCACATGTGTGTCCGTGGAATCTTAGTGGCTAGCGCTTTCGAGTTTCAAAATACCGTGGGATCGAATCCTGGGCGGGCAACATGCACAATCACATATACATACATAGTATTAAGCGAAGTATGTAAATTTATATTAAATCTAAACGACAGATAGCCATATATAAGGTGATCATCCATATATTGGGTACTATGCAATCTATGAAGACTGAAGAATGAGCTGACGATCTGTGTATAATACATTATTTAGCAAATTGTGCATTGCGACAATCACAATTATATGCGAGCTAAGTAAACACGCCACGGTAAAAAAAGAATGGATTTCATGCTACATACATATTTAACAGACTTGTCCCCTTAGTATATCATCCTGAATGCGATTGTGAAACTCCTTTTTAACGAGCCTATAAACCTCGTATAACCATTACGAACAAGAGTATATCTGTGGTGACAAATTCGTTGGCTTTCAACTTTCACGTCCCAATGAGTCACTCACACGTAAAGTTTAGTCAACTGTGGGCGATATGTGCAATTCGATCTATAACTATACAGACATCAGTGTGATATGTTTCTTGTGAGTTGAAGCCTTTCGAAAACCTCCTATTATGACCATCAAAACTACAATTAATTATGTGTAATTCAGATGTGACGTATAAAATGGCAAGTTTGCATTTTAGGAAAAAATATTCTCATATTTTTCTGAAGGAGACCACTGTTACAAAGTAGAAGTTTCAGTGTACATTAAAAAAAAACTAATATGATATATTTATGGACACGTATTGGAGCAAATTTATCAATAATTTACTTAAATAATACCCAGTATTAAAGCATTAAATGGGCTTAATGACAACAAGGGGAATCCTTTGCAATATCCATGAGTACTTATCTTTTGCTGTCTGAAAAGAAAACATAATTATGCTTTCTTGTTATAAAGATTAACAGAAAAATTGGGTGCGATATAGATATAGAATGTTTGAGATATAAAGTGAAATTTGGGTGGCTGTAAAAAAAATATCCACCATAATAAGGCTAAGGCGGTGCGAAATAAATAAAATATACACACACACACACACGTGTGTGTGTGTGTTTACAAATTTTTCTCATCGAATATTTTACCGGAAGAAAGTTCTGATTAAGCAGTTGAAAATTTATGATGTAAATTTATCTTCATATCTTTAATGATATTTAATAAGAAAATAATGATTCATCCTTGATTGTGTTTTAACCTTTTTTATCCTGATGAACATGATTACTTAATAAATTTCAATACAAACATAGTTATAGGTTTTATGGATTTTCACTGTATGATACTGTTTTTCCCCTTATCATCTCAATGTTTTTACCTTCAGAATTACATCCATCATATATAGACAGGTCGATTTTGTACAATGCATTTAAAAAGAGAAAAAATCAGGGAGGCTCATTCATGCCCCCAAATTCAGAAAATGCAATTATTTGAATTTTTCTGTGTCTGTTAGAGCGTCACGTGTCAACTACTGGATGTATTAAAGGAAAGAAAGTGTAAATGAAACGCGATACAGAGCTTACATTCTTTTTATACCATAAATCACGTCGTTCCCGTGGGATAGACCTGTATATGTAGCCAAAATGATGACTCGCTGACTGTCGCGGTCTTACTGCATTTCATTAACAGATAACTCGTCGTCAACGTCAAAAGGCAACGCGAATGAAGTTGACTTAATCAGGGCGTTCCATTTGTAGCTCACAACGTCCAAAATGCTCAGCCGTTCCACAAGGCGTCCGCGGTCGCTGTGGTCGTGGCGAAAATGTCACCATTAGTGATATTTTCGCCACGACGTCATCATTTTCGATCACACAACGCTCACAACGACCCAAGTCAAGAGGTGGGTCGAATAGCCGTTCCACTTGGGTTTACGATTGTGACGCCGGCCAGTAAGTGGACCGGGATAAATCGCGGTCGTGGTCATTGCGAGTCGCTAATGGAACGTAGCCAAAGTTTAATAACGTGAATTATTGATATTGCAGTTTCAATGTCGAATATTGACACGGGATGCGCGCCATAACGTGAAGAGCCCCGTGATATTTCTTCAGAGGTTTTCCCAAAGTACGATAACTACATATCCATCGAATCGGCTGTGCGTCAATTGATTTTCCAGTTATATCTAAAATTAAAAACCAGTTTTGCCTTCATCAACAGCCTTCTTTAATATAATTTTATAATAAACTATATTAACATTAATTCCGATTACGCGAGGTAATTCCCAAGGCGTCATTGCAGTTATTACCAATATATGAGTTTTTATGTAAAGCAAAATTGGCATACGACCAAGGAATTTCAAAGAAAATGTGAAATTGTTTTATTTATTACAGACATATCATTATGTAGTTTACGGTTCTTGAGGACTTGTCCTAAACCAAGTAGCATTAAAACAGATTTTTGGCTTTTCTGTCGTGGTTGTGGTGATTCTAGACCCCAATAACTTATTTCAATAATGTAGATTCGAAGTCTTAGTGTAGGGGAATCACATTTCAAGGTAATTTTTCTGTCATAGGTAATAGCTATTACAATTACTACTTGTTAACTTATTAATTCAAATAACCGAAGACTAAAATCTTATTTGATGAAGGCTTGAATGTGAGATGATGATTACGATCTTATATTATTAGAATAATATATAAGTTTACGCCTTATAACTAGGCTCTACACTTTCTAATCTAACTTCTGAGGAAATTTCAAAAATTGTTGGTCAATGGAGGTCTACAGCATTCTATAATATACTTATACTAAATTCTGAAAGACAAGGTCTCCAATAATGATCTCCCTTACCTGTTTGGCAGCTTGTCACATCACACCACTCGTTTGTAGTTTCCGTATAAGTAATATACATATTAGGTTGGTATAGCAGCGTATAACGTTGAGTGCAACTATGTAGAGCGGCGCTTGTGGCTTTATCTTATCTAATCTTGGCTTCGAGGATGTTATTAGAGTATCATCGCACACACCTAGAAATACATTTCGTTCACCTCGACTGTAAAAACTATACAAGCCTTATCAAACAAAGCCAGTTGTCATGTTGTACAAAAAACGGGAAATTTAGTAGTGAATTTTCAATCCTTGAATGATTATTTGACCTTATACATATTATTTATGCGGCAGGAAAGCGTTAGTCCACCGTGTTGCTCTGTGTTTCCAGTTTGTCGCAATCAGAAAGAAGTGTATAAGACTATAAGATAATAAATTCGCAGTGTTAAATTGTGCGCGGCGCCAGCAACTCGTGTGTTCATAAGCAAACGTTGTCTCAGTATACAAATCTGTGTTATTGCCCTGTTTGTTCGTAATCGGTGGTCCGTATCTTCGCCCTTTATACGGTGACAATCTATCTGCCCATAACTGTATATGTGTGTGTGTGTGTGTGTCGAACCTTATTGTGTTGCGGTCAACGTAAAAGTGCTCCCACTTTCTATAATAAATTTTACGAAGCCATTGTTTAATCTACCCGAAACTCAATACTTTATTCAAAAGAGGTAAACAATACTTTGTTAACATTGAAATAAATTTTCCAAGCGATCTAGCCTTCATAAAAACTTAACCTGCAGTAGAATGGTTAAGCAGGCGTTGGCTGAAACAATTATCATGTAAATAAAGATGGCGCGGTTGCGAAACGATTCGAAGGATAGTCTACTTTGGAGGTCGTCTATAAAGAAATATTTAGATAAATCAGAAGTCTACGTTGAGTCAATTAAGATTTGAAACTTCAATATACAATTATCTGTTATTAATACTGTTTAGGCAGGAATTGCAAAAGTATACTTAATGGCTGTGCCGCCAAGGTAGTAACTACGTTTTTTTTATGGCATTGTACTCACGAATATCTCATTTTATGGGTTCCGAAGCCATTATGCCAAAAACGGAGCGCTTATGCAATTGTCATGTCTGTCCCCCTCCCTGTCCAAAGAGTGTAGGTATATAAAGAGGCCTATCTTTGTATGTCCCAGTCCTATTTCCCAGAAACTACAATATTTATATGAATGAAATTTGACAAAAAAGTGTATCATATTCTATCCCGCTACAGAGTCTGTCGTGTGGGGTATCGTTAATCAGGTTTGGAAACCACGACGATGTGCTTCAATCATATTTTTGTTTGAGTCAATACGTGAGGAAGACTAAGTATGTGGCTTCTAACATACGTAAAATTTATGTGTAGCTTGAACTAGCATTTTTAAAACTTTATAAAGTTGAGGCGGTAGAACATGAACTGAATATTATTTGAACAAAATCCGTCAAGTATCTTTTAACATGTGGTGTATTTTTGATTAAATACATGTTTAGCTAATTATTGAAAACAGCAAATTTTTGTCACGCATAGGAATTTATGTGAGATTTAATAAGGGTATATTTTTATTGCTGGAGATTATCAAAAATGAAGAGCCCACTTTCTACCTCCTCCATCAACAAGGAAATAAACTTGATTACTTGTAATATTAATTACGTACCTACTTAGGAGTAAAATATGACTTAATAAACTCTCATTCACATACATAGGTTTATTTATTTATTTTATTAATCCTGCATTTTCAGTACAGTATGCACTAACTTATTTAAATGTTACAAAGCATCGAGAAAGTACTTATTGTACACAGAATCCTTTTGATATCGCACGTCTTGCGATTTAATAACGACAGACTGACAGATGGACAATGAAAAGATAAGATTTCACTAGAACAATGCCTGCAACATCTGTTGAACCATATGTATGATGTGAATAATATATATACTACATATATAGTTAGTATCCAATATACACATTTATATGAACGTGACTTATAAAGATTGACGAAATAGACTACCATGTTTAGTGTTAGCTATTATCATGGAAGAATTATGAATTATAATCGCCCAGTAGTGCCTAAATTCTACATTTATAAAAGACGCGCTGCCAGTAATTCTCACCAAACGTTTTGATAAAGAAGAATATCACTAATGTTATGTTGTCTTCATGGTTTGTTTCAATTTGTTCGCTAGATGCCCCTAGTACATACTTGGGGCATCTGGCATTTACTAGGGGAAAAACTATATAGTTTATTCCTAATTTTCCGTACATAACATCTGTGAAGGCTTATTGATTTTCCATCATAAGTCATAGCTTATGATGGAAACTCTTTTAAAATATGAAACTTAAAAGTCGTGAAAACTTTATAATTTTATAGGATCAAAATATATTTTACTTGATAGTCAAATATTTAATGAAAGTCTGGTTGTGTTTTTCTAAATCGAAACGAAAGAGAACAGTCACTTGTCACTCACAAAGAACCTAAAGATATCTAGGATAGTCTTTTTTTGGGCAATTCTACATCCTAATACATATTATTCTTCCTTCCTATTTATAAACTTTGCCTCGATATGCCTCTTGGAATCTTAGCCTCTCTAACTAAAGGTTAAAGAAACGTTCTACAGGCTACTAAATTACTTAACATATTAATTTACCGTTTAGCTTGCGTCAAACTAATTAGGATCTAGTGGTACTGATCTCTTCGATAGTTTAAAAATGCTATTTTAAAACTACGTTTGTAGGTAAATCACAATACCTGTATTGTAACATCTGTTGTAACCTATTGTATTCTCCAAAAGTTTGAAAATTCAAAGCCATTGTTTCCTATACTGTTTTTCGAAATGAACGTGACCTACCTCGTGTTTGGAGAAAATTTCATAAGTGATGTAATGTTCAGGGTTTCCATGGGTAAAATAAAAGAAGGTATTTGTGTGTCACAACAGCAAGTTAGACGGCCCTCTTTGACCCCTGGGTTTACCCGGGAGTGCAAGGGGTAAATGACACCCAGGCGTAGAGAATACTAGTTTTGAAAATTACTTAACATCGTGTCAAGTTGATCACCGAAAACATAATGAATCACAGACATGTTGAAATTTATTATTTTGTTTTAATTATATTATTTTTTGTTACTGACGGGGGGGGGGGGGCGCTGGCTGAATTTTGCACCTCAGCGCAATATGATTAAGACGGCAATAACGACAGCTTATTATACCAGTCACTATTACGGCTAGAGATATATTTTTTATATAAAAGTGTTCCCCTGAACGTATATAATTTTAGTATTGAAAAATGGGCTCTGTAGAGAAAGTTGAAATTTAAGACTAGCAATATAATCCACTGATGTCTCATATACAAATCTAGTTGCACATTTTAAAAATATTTTCTACCTATTATTTTTACTTTATTCTCATTTAATTGGCTTTACTAATATTCCAATTAATAATGATGGTTCTCAACGGATCGCAAAATTAGTATTTGATCTAAATTTTGAGAAAATCATAAAAATTCGTTGGACTTTCTAATCGCTCTTGATATGACCATTTCAAGGGTATTTTTATGTAACAATGTCCGTACCTTTTAGTTTGATTTTTAAATAAATAAATTTCTTCAGTTACTAAGCGCGTTACAATTATACTTCAAAAATTGACATAAATACGCAAACATATGTAAACGTTGTGTGTAATTTATGCTTAAAATAAAATAGAAATCTAAATTGCACAGAAAGATCGTATAAGAATTTTAATATCAATATTGTATCTCATAGAAGTATACGAGTCTGGCTTGAACACGGCCACCTGTTTAATACTGCAACGAGTAATGTTCCGTTTTCTTATCATTTCAGAGTTCGCTACGACATGGGAGTGAGGTTCCGGGAGTTACTCCTGCTCCTGGCAGCATGTGCGCTTGCAGTTAGCGAGCCCCTCAACAAGACTGCCAAGAACGACGGAAAAGATGTTGACAACTTCCTCGATCCGTTTGATGACTACGATACCGCGGACGAACAAGAAGTATTGTTCAATGAAGACAGGCCATGCCCGAGGGATTGCATATGTACTGTATCCCAAGGATACAAGATAGCCAAGTGCAATAGACTCGAAACCGGAACGCAAAAATTCGGCGATGACATCACAGACCTTGTGATCGAACACGCTGATCCGGCGTATCCTATTAGCCTGGATGACTTCATTTTCAAGAAACTTGGCCTTCACCAGGTAGCTACCATCAAAATTGTGAACAGCACAATTGACTATGTCGGCCCCAATGCGTTCCATGGTCTGCACGAACTTTACGCGGTGAATTTGTCTAACAACAAACTGAAGAGCTTGCACCCAGAAACTTTTGCAACTAATAGAAAGTTGCTGCTTCTTACTCTTTCATATAATCCACTGAAATTCCCGGCTCCCGGTTCCGATACGTACTTCTTGAATGCCACTTCAGTACAAGAGCTTGATATCTCATATTGTAATATGCAGTACATCACAGCAAACACTATGAAAAACCTAACTGGCCTCATGTACCTTAACATTGCCGGAAATAATCTTGCTGATATGGATCCTGACACATTCAAGAAGCTCCTCGACCTCGAAGAACTCGACCTCAGCGAAAATAATATTAAGTCTTTGCCTGATGACATCTTCTCAGAAAACACTGAACTTGCCACTCTTCATATACAAAAAAATCCCATCGATACGGTTTATGGCTTACAAATTTCGGATTTATTGACTCTTAATGCTGGCCAAACTAATATCAAGTTTGTTGGGCCATCTATGTTCAATGGCATGACTTACATTGCCAATTTAAATCTCAGTGGAAATAGCATTGAGAAGATTCATAACCAAGCATTCCACAAACTTGTCGAACTTAACTATTTGGATCTGTCATATAATAACCTTGATTTAATTTCAAACATACTGATTAAGGAAAATATTGAATTAGATATTTTCAAAATATCGAACAATCCTAGGCTAAAACATTTACCTGCAGAAGGGTTCCAGTGCTCTGCAGATCAATTCAATATCTATTTATTCGATGCTTCTAACTGTGGATTGGAAGAGATTTATGACGATTCACTAAAAACCTTCTCAGCTTTATCTGTACTAAACCTTTCGAATAATAATATCAAAACAATCGGCAACAAAGTATTCTCTATTTGCCCCAAACTAGTTGATATAAATCTTGCCTACAATATGCTTACGACACTGAATCCCAAAGTTTTCGAAAAGAATAATGAGCTTGGCAAGTTAAACCTTCAAGGTAACCCCCTGAAAGTATTGTACGCAGAAGTATTTATCCATACGCCATCAATCACTTGGCTCGACATGAGTCACGCTGAACTGACCTCGTTGTGGAAAGCAGACAAAAACCAACCAGCTACACTGCTCAGTAATTTAACATTCTTAAATGTTTCGCACAACAGAATAACTGAAGTGAAACAAAATGAATTAAACAATTTGAAGAAATTACGTACTTTGGATATCAGCAATAATCCACTCGCCTGCAGCCGTGATTTTGAAGATCTCATGACTTTCTTAAGCGACCGGAAAGTTTCGCCTTATTCAAACAATGCCAATATCGCCAATTTGGCAAGAGATGCTAAAGATGAAGATGAAACGTACAGTTGGGAATTTCTCAGTCGCAAAACCTGTGGTGCCGCTATATCTCATCCAGTAGAGCCTTTGGATGCCGTATCCGATGAGGAAATTTGGGAGAGGATTGACAAAGATACCGTAGGCAATTTTGACTTAAAGAACACGTTAGATGATGGCAAAATTGCAGATGATACCACCGTGACCTCTGAACCAAAAGTCCTTAGATCTGATGATGATAAAGATGACGCCGACGCAGACGCTGACGAGTTGGCCGAAGACGACGATGACGGCGAAGAGGAGGACGGTGATGAAGCAGATGATTCTGGTGAGACTTACGATGACGGAGACGAAGATGTCGACATTAAATATAAACTGCTCGAAACAACCTCGATTGCAGCTGATCCTTCATCAGGCAAGCTTCCGGTACCAGATATGACGCCTTTTGACGATAAAACATCATACGAATATTTAGAGTCCGATATGTATGCACATGCTTCCCAAAAAGACGACGAACGCGGACACTACGACTACCTTTGGCCGATAGCGATCGCCTTACTAGGCGCGATCTTGTTGTTGATCGTGATCGGTAAAGTAGTGGCGATGATGTGTGTAAAGAGAAACCACCAGATAAGATACAACAGTGCCATAATAGCCGCGATGAACCAACAAGGGCGTACAAAGAAGGACTGCGGACTGGTGTACCAGCAGTTATCGGAGGATTTGACGGGGCCAACTACGCCCAAACTGAGCCGCTACCAGCCGCTGCACAGCGTCACCGTCAACGCGGCGAACATGTCCTACGAGAGCAGTCCCTTCCACCACAACAACATCGTGCCCGAAGCGGTGTGAGAGACGCCACGATGTACAAATGCACACAGAGTTACAACAAAACTAACAACCGCGTTAACTCTTGCGTAAGGTGTAAGTGATAGATTTAAGCGCTAGTCACAGTCGAATACATATCTAAGAAACATGTCATAGTTACAGTACAGTGCCTTTATACAATATTCGTCGAACAATCTCTCGCGTTGTTTACAAATGTTTGCAACCTAGCGCTTTACAATTATAAAGTAACAAATCGAAGTCAAATTACAACAAATTAATTTAAGATTATACATATTATATATTATACAAATTAGTTGTTAGGTTTATTTTATGTACTTAAAATTATTAAAAATTAAAACACTAGGTATCGTTTTTTTATTAACCCCTAAACTATGAATAATAAAAAAGTTAGTATGTAAGTCTTCCTAAAGTTAAATAAGTAAAAATAGTTTTGTGAATATATTAATATGTAAGTTTTAGAATTGAAATGCAAGAAATGTCACTTACTTGTACAATCTAATAATTATTTTACTGCTGTTACAGCAATATTTTTAACAATTATGATTTCTAGTAACAAATAAACATTCCTTAAATAAAACCGCTGAGTTTTAATAACAATAAAATTTATTAAAAACAACAATATAACATTTCACCTACACACTAATATAACCCCAATAGATAAAAAACTACATAACGAAAATATAGTATTTTTTCATTTGATCTTATGAGTAGGTTTTAAAACAACAATTTAATAAACTGTAAGCGAATCCTCTAATAATTTTGATAAATCTTCTTCAGTTTGAGGCAATGGAGCTATTTTCAGCAAGCGATTCTGAAAAGAAAGTTTTGTGATCATAAACTTTACAACGAGTTGCTCATTCATTTAAATTCCGATTTCACGAGTAACAAAAATTTTCATTTAGTACAAAGGTTGCCTGTCTCCAGAGTAACAACTGCATTCATTTTCATGAAATTCGGTACATTGATGATGCTATGGAATATAGCTGACTAAGTTTTACATTAAATTATATATGTTTAATAAAACTGATTTTATAAAATATTTGGAATATACAGTTTCACCCACACAACATTTGGCTATAGAATTTGTTATCAGATAGGAAGACTAAACTGATTGCCTATTTTTATACTCGATTGCACTCCACGATATCAAATATAATAAACACTTCATAATAAAGATAGATAGATAGATAGATAACTCTTTATTGTACACCAATACAAACATGAACTTAAGACTAAAATTATATCTAGTTATGTACAAAGGGCGGTCTTATCGCTAAAAAGCGATCTCTTCCAGACAACCCCAGAAATAAATTTAGATGATAATGGCGATGGTGGTATACGTAACATATAGTACAAACTACTTACATTTTAATAATAAATACATAAATTATATATATATAAATATATGGATAAATTTTATATATTACATAGATATATACTTAATATACATACCATACAAATACATATCTACAAAATATATAAATGTTTATAAGTGAATTTAAATATCATATTCCAACGACAGGTAGTATTTTTTGATCATAGTTTTAAATATCGCTAGCGATTTTGCTTGTCTGATTGTAACAGGAAGCGCGTTCCAGAGCTGTATAGCCTTAACAGTAAAAGAATTGTTATAAAAAGTTGAGTTATGCGCAGGAGTGTTCAATTTAAGTTTAGTAGAAGGGCGTAAATTATGAGAGCACGAAAGAAATTCAAAACTTTGTTTAAGGTAATCAGGAGTACTAGGGACAAATAAAATACTATAGAGAAGAGCAAGGATGTGAGTATTCCGGCGAAGTCGGATTGGCAACCACTTGAGTTTTTTTCGGAATTCAGAGACATGGTCATGTTTGTAATAAATAACATACTGTAGAAGTATAGACAGATATTTAAAAAAAATATTATTTGATTAAAATCTAATTATAATTAACACATCTTCACTAAATATATCATTATTATAATATCGCTACGTATCGTTTATTTTGAAAACACCTGTATACAGTTGTAGGTATAGATATTGAAAAAAAAAAACAATCATTTTTATGTAGGTATTTGAATTAAAGCGGTGTAGTATTCGATCAATACGCACTTAATTTTGAACACACCTCTCTAGAACAATATTACAAGATGCGTAATACCTTTTTTTAGCCGAATTCAAAAAAGGAGGAGGTTCTCAATTCGTCGGAATCTTTTTTTTATGTATGTTCACCGATTACTGCGAGATTTATGATCCGATTAACGTGATTCTTTTTTGTTCAACGCGGAATAGCTGCCATTTAGTCCCCTAAATATTTTTACATAGTTTGGTTCAGTAGTTTTCTATTTATGATCATTTTTTATGAAAAAAATTCCATTCTGCGCCGCTCCTTTCATAGGCGTACCCAGATAGACACTAAAAAGTAACAAATAAAAAAAAACTTCGTTTAAAAAAACCGTCTTCAAAAACTAAAAAGTATAAAATAACTTATTTCTAAAGCTATTTTTAACTATAATATTTTATTTTTAATGTATATTATGTAAAACATCTTGAAGTCGGTGCAAATTAAAACATAAAAATTACTATATTTTGAAAATTACTAAGCACCGAATTTAAGATGTTTAAGAGAATATATATTAATAATAATAGTTTTAGAAATAAATTATTTTATACTTTTTAGTTTTTGAAGTCGGTTTTTTTAGTCTTTAACTTAATTAATTACAGCGAACTATAGACTTCACACCTGCGGCAAAGCACCCTTCACCAAATCCGGTATATCACCACGAGTGTACCCCAATGCACTCAATCCATTCTCAATTTTCATCTGATCCATGTATTTCAGGATCGTGTCCGATAGGATTTTGCCGGAGTCCGCTTTCTTTGCATTGGAAATGTCGATGCCGAGCAAGTTCGCCGCCTCTAAATGTTTGTCCGGGTCACTCGGAGCTGTGAATCTGAACACTGCCGGTGCTGTCACCACTACTGAGAGACCGTGGGGTATCAAAGGATTCGACCTACGAAGGAATAAAATGTATATAAACTATCGATTTTTTGGCAGGAAACTTTAATATATAATGATGGTTAAATTTATACAACAGCTGCAAGATATGATTATCATTAACGAAGAATTGCTTATTGCGTCGAAAATCGAAAACTGTTTAGCAAGAGTGCTTTTACGAGCTGCCCCAAAAACTCCTTAATTTGGAGTCAGTCAAAGACCTAAATCTAAAACTTTTTTATTATTATTGCAGGAATTCAGCAGACAGGCAGACGGCCTACTTGATGGAAAGCGGTTACCATCGGCTATGGACATTTGCAACACCAAAGGTGCTACAAATGCGCTGCTGCTCTTAAGGGAGACTGGAACCTGGCCACTAATGCCGGAACACAACTCAAGGTTGTTATGGCGACATACTTTAGACCAGGGGTGGTAGCCATCCAGTTGGGCAAATAAATGCCCTACCACTTGGCTTTGCCTGAAGATATCCTAGAACTTGAACTTGACACTTAACTGTAGCCGGATATAATGTCACTTTTATATTAAGAGAATAAATCGTTGTCGCCTGTTAAACGAAAAATTAGACTGGTGAAGGCTAGCTTCTCCTCAACCTACGATACCAGGGGAATGCAAGAATTTAGTGTAAAAACTCTTAAGTCCTTCTCCTAATTCTCTAGCCTAGGCTCTGTGTGCTTAGTGCAAGTTTTTTTACTACTCGATCACATTCAAATTAATGCATTTTTTATGGGAATAACTTAGCGCCATCTCGTGAGCGTGAAATGGAACATAAGTGATATATAAAATTGTGTTAACGTGATTGAGTACTAAAAAACTCACACTAATCACTCAAATGTATGAACGATACGAATATGAACACGTGATTTTTCTTAAGTCTTCGCGACCAGTATAAAAAAAATAAAACTACGTTTTAACTGTGGTCACGGGTACTGAAAAGTGGCCGAAACGTCGAAATAATAAAAATCAATTAAATTACCGCGCTTGAAACCGTTAAAACGTAATGTACAAAGTATGTACAATAGTCAGCGTTTTGCAAATAAACAACTGCGGCCTAACGATTAACAACACGTTTATATTAATATATTTACAGCAATTAAATCAGTATCATTACAGCGCTCGTTGGGTTTGGTATTTCGTACATTTTACCTATACCAAAACTGTATACACACTACAGTTTTTTGGTCCTTCGAGCCCGATCAATTTTAATAAGGTTGTTAATCGCCGCAGTTGTTTATTTGCAAAACGCCGACTATTGTACATACTTTGTACACGTAGTTTTATTAGGAACACATGACAAACAATACAAACCCGTAATCGTCAGCGACGAAGTCCTTCACGCCACCGGCGATAGGGTAGGCCAGTCCGTGGCAGAGGTGCACGCCCGCGTTGCCGATGCCCACGCCGGCCATCGTCGCCGCGAGGTGCATGCTCGAGCGCGCCTCGAGGTCCTCCGCGTTGAACACCGAACGGGCGAAATACTTGCGCAGCGTCTTCAGGGCAAAGAACAAATACAATGGGGATACTCTAATACCTTTACATATGAGAGATCAGACTTTAAAATAAGATATCATTGTATTAATTTTAAAATATCATGCTAGAAATAATTTTAAATGTTTTTCAAGTGAATGTTTTAAATAATTTCATTCCTTTACTTGAACAAACTTATACGCTCGTACAAAAACTATGAGGATGCGACGATTTGTAAGATAGCAAAAAGTATATCAGTTGACTTGGCTGTCCGTTCCCCACCTACATATAAAAACCGCTCGGAGTTTGCATTATGGTCCATTAAAATAGTAGTAAATAAAAAATAAACAGTTCGGATTCATTTTTGAGTGTAGTTTTTATGTATATTAGGTGAAGATCCAACTAAGAAGATACAATTTTCTTTTTTGTATTTTATATTATCCATATATCTTACTAAAATATCCACCTTATTTTTTCATATAGTAAATGAAAAAATAAGGTGTGTAAGTAAAATGTGTGCTTGGTACCATCACGCCCGACAATGACGCAAATAATTCTTATAAGAAAGGGACCAATTGACGCATATTCTTTTTATGTTTTCTAACTAAAAACAGCCCTATGTTTAATCTAATTGACTGATGCAACTCAAACTCCGCGCCAAACTGAAAAACAGTTGTGCCAATCTAAGATAAAAAAAAATATTTGGAACCATAAACAAGTCATCCATTCCTGATACTTTTTTGACTGAGTGTATATTATATATCAGATTGACATAAACCAACAAATTTGACATACCTGCAAACAAAACCGTGCCCAAACATCGGCTATCGGATTACTGCCTTGGTATGCCTGCCTCATGGACGGATTTGACGGAGCAGGCCCCCTCTCCGTATAAGGTATCGCAGTGAAACTCTCCAGGGAATGGCAGAATATATCAAAACCAGAGTAGTTGGTCACGTTTGATGGCATCGTCAAGGTATGTAGCGGGTCTATGAGGGCAAGTATTGGACGTAGGGCGCTATGGGCTATGCCTGTCTTTGCGTGTAATTCTTCAAAATCAAATATTGCCACGCCTGTTGTTTCGCTGCCGGTACCACTCGTTGTTGGTACTGTGAAACAATTTGTTCCAGTTTAATAAGTCTTAAAACCATAAACATATTGTTATACACCGACAAAGAAATGCACACCTGGTTTATTACCCTTTCCGCATTCGGAGTTCTTTTGTTTACTTCGTGTTTAAAATTTGCAATTAAACAATAGCCTATTGTTATTGTGTTCGACTTTGTTGGCCGTTCGCAGGAATAATTAACCAGGTGTGCAGATTACGGTTTCTCGGAAACCTCAGTCCACGCGATCCTTTTTTGTATTGTATAGTTAGTATAAAACAATGCCCGAACGGAGGGGTAAGGCTGTCAAGCGACAGTTAAGTGTGGATTACGATACGAGCAAGACGTACATTCGATGAGCGATATAGTGACGGACTTTGCGCGGATTATTGAATCGTGCAGTTTGTACTAGTAGTGTCTAGTTATATTTGAAGATATCCAACGGCATTTTAATTCGAGTCCTGCGTAACTAGTAACAATATTCAAAATCTAAAACGCCCATTAGTAAAAATATTTTAACTAAATGTTTTATTTTGAGTGATGTTCAAGTTAATATTTAGGTAATAATAATAAATAATTGGCAGACAAATGCACCCATTGTATATTCTGAAGCTAACCAATTTTCACTTGAGGTATGGGTAGAATACAATATTCTTTATTGCACACAAGAAAATAATACACATGATTTAACAATCATTTAACTAGTACAATTGGCGGTCTTATTACTAACATCGATTTCTCCCAGACAACTTTCTAGAGATAATTTCACATTTCTAATAGTGGGTTCGTATAATAATAGTAAATAAAAATACATATTTATATACAAATATATGTACCTACACATACATAAATTACTGTTTATTAATTTAGATAGTGATATTTGAGGAGTTTATTAAAAGATGTAAGTGACTTTACACTTCTGATGCTCATTGGTAATGCATTCCATAGCTTTACAGCCTGCACAGTAGTAGATTTCTCATTGGGTAATTAAAATGGACCACTCTGGGACGAATCTCAGAGACACCCAAACCACGTTCACACCACTCAATCATTCAGGCCGTATAAAAAAAAATAAAAAAAATAAGCTTGATTTCATGGAAAAATGATATATCAGTTATGCAGTAAATTATAACTAACTAACCAGCAATACACAAATTGTATATATTTGTTAAAAGAAATGCTAAGTTGATCACACAACACAATGCTTGATATTTTTTAACATTTACATATTATATATTACTAGCTGTCCCGGCAGACGTCGTCCTGCCCGAAAAAGCTTCAATCGAAATGCCGACAGCAGCGCCACCTACCGGGTCCAATCGTGAACAAACTCAGAAACCTTCTTTGGCTCATGCACAACAACTTTGCTAAAGATCATCACATGATCAAATGTATAGTTTACGATTCTATAAAGGACATACAGACAATATTTATATATAAGATTATATCTGCTACACTGTCATCGTGAATTTTAAAATAATTGTTTGTTATCTTTCTGAAGAAAACGAATTATTAATGAAAAATAATATTAAAATTTTTCACTTACTGGCGATCATAGGTTTCAATTGGACGTTAACTCCCTTGCCTTTGCCAACAGGTGCATTGACATAATCGAGGAAGTCGGCATCGGGATCACTGTAGTACAAGTTGGCAGCTTTGCACGTGTCCATCACTGAACCACCCCCGATAGCCACAAAGCTGTCGAATTTTCCTTCTTTTGCGAAATTTATCGCGTCTTTAAAGCTGAATAATAATAAAAGTTAAAAGTGCTTTACTCTTTTTAAATTTGGCTTTTGTATGATCAGTCTATATTCGTCTACCTAATATATGATATTTACGTATTTATGTGTAAGAATAAGCCTGAATGGCGCTCTGTCGTTCGTGCCCCGCACCCCGTACCCCGCAAGGGACCTGGTGTGAAGTTATGTTAATATATGATATTTAGTATTACATTTTTTAAAGATAGTTTAGAATATCTTTATAATTTTCCATACTAATAAATAATATCGTAAATTTGAGAGTGTATATTTGCTTGTCTATAACACTTTCACTGAACAACCATAGTACAGTTTCAATATCGACACCATTGTCGATGTCCATACATAGTGTCATATCCGAATGGTAAATTTAATGTCAATGTATGCAAAAATTTAATTCACTCTACCAAAGATAATGCAAGGTTGTCTATGCTCTCTCTTCTCTCTGCCGATATTTATAACGGGTGTGCTAACGCAAGGGATTATAGAAAACATTAATAAATTATATTTTTATTTAATAAACAACACATAGGATACCTTTATCCCAGAAAATGGGATAGAAATAAGTTAGTAACTCTCAAAATAATAAGCAACATTAATAAATAAAAAATAACTCATTCCCTCTATAATTTGTATTAATTTTAACTAAAACAATAAGACACCGTCTGAAAACTCACCTAGTGTCAGTTGGTTCAACCCTCACTTTGTCATACACTTTATAATTCACCCCATTTCTGGTCAACGAGTCCAAAACAGCTTTCATTGGACTCATTTTGACCACATTGGGATCAGTCATAACACATACATTCTTCGCATCGAGGTTGACCAAGTCCATGCCTACCTCTCTGGTAACTCCAAGACCATATCGTACAGTGGCACATTTGAACTGAAAAAACCAAATAATATGGTTACTTTATAATGAGGACACACTAAAATAAGAGTCTGATGTTCTTTAATGGAATTAATAAAATCCAAAATACGGTATTAAAATTGTGGTAAAAAGTTTAAAACAAATGTTTGTTTAACACAAACATTTGTTTTAGTATTAATTTTGAAAATTAATACTTCTTTATCCTTTACTTATAACTTAAAAACATATAATAATTTATTTCGCAAATATATAAATTAGGTACAACATTAAAAATATTATTCCATTTTTGCTATTATACAGAACTCTAATCCATCCACCATTCTCCTCTTATGACAATTTATTATTTAAAATGTATTTTTGTGACCATATCAATATTAAAAATTGATGTGTGTTTTATATAATAAAACTCCAAGTCAATAAAGAGAGATCAGCAGCCTCATCTAGTCATTTAGTTTTGGAGCTTTCCAGGGTTTAAGGTTTACTCAGTAATTGTGATTTATAGGAATCTTTTTCCATAGTGTTAGAAGGTTTTAAAATACTGCTGCTGGTATCAACTCAGCTAAAACTTACTTGTACTAACACCTTGATATAAGGTGGCCATGACATTGATTTTTATATCTTAACATGTTAACATCAAGCTAGTTATATATCTTCCAGAAGAGACCACTTATGTAAGACATATAGATATAATTGACATAGATACTGTTTATACACACATTTTATTCAATGATTTGGGATGATAAGGAAATTTGTAGAAGGCCATGAGATAAATTTATTATTTATACAATACTCACATGAACCTATTAATATTACAAATGCATAAGTAATTCTGCCTGTTACACTTTCATAGATAAATTACTGGACCGATTATGATGAAACTCAGCATATATAATATATTCGATGAGAAGTATAGAGACATAGGGTACTTTTTATCCGAGAGAATAGGATAGGTTTTTTTTGTTATTTGCCAATTTCTTCATTTTGGTCATTCTGGTTGTATCAGTTTGCTGTAATTTTGTACATAATATGTAGTTGTAATACTGAAAAGCACTAACATAAAAATTTAATGCAATGTAAAAAGCTTCTTCTCTTGACTGGTTATTATTAATTAAACAATTGAATATACATATTTTGATAATGGATTCAAAACTTGAACTTATTTATGTCTTAACAAATAAAAATTTAAATGACTTCCATAAAATAATGATATTTATTGTTTTAATTTACATGCATTATATATTAAGTTTAACATTCTGTTAAAAAAATCATGTTTCAGGATTACAGATTTAACAACATAAATTTATTTATTATCAAACAGTAAGACCTCACGGCTTGCAACTTAGCTTTAAATTTGGTCAGTTATAATTAATTAAAAACCATGACAACATATTCCACTCCTCATATTTGCCATAAAGGTTCGGCTTCATCTGTGATAGTGTTACAGGTATAGGCTGTTTCACTCAGATATGGTGATGGGCTTAATGCATTATATGAGATGACACTTGTTAATAATGTTAAATGTTGATAGATAATGTATGTATACACACTAATGTGGCTATCTGTTTAAAACATTATTTCTTAATGCTTTAAATAACACACATTTGGCCGTTGTCCAAATGTTTGACATTAATGCAGGTGTGGCCAGAGCATAATAAAAAGTAGATGCAATGTCATTTAGATTTTATAGAGAGAATATTGTATAATATGTTTATGGAGGTATCGAGTACATGCAGCTGTGTGTGCATGTAAATACTAATTGAATTCCATGAATATAATTATAGTTAAATATGCAAACCAGAATTAAGCCATATAGTGACATTTTTGATATTTAAGATATTCAAACAAGCTGTTCAAGGCCAGTTTCCTAACTTGTTTTCTTAAAATATGTTGGACAGTAAATAACCAAGACCAATCCTGATCCTTTTTAGCACATATAATTCATACGAGTTAAAAATGACTGTATATTTAAGTGAAGTCTGCTGAAGTAGAGTTGGTTCTGATTTGCATAACAATCTCCAATTAATGTTACCTCAAAAACATTGTCTTTAGGAGGTGTTGCATTTGAAACATGTATATTTCCCCTAAATCCATGGGCTGGACATTGGCACCTGGAATGACATAAATAATTGTAAAGATACAAACAATAACATTCATATTTATCTTTTCTAATTATGAATTGCCAAAAACACAGAATAAATGTAATGTCAAACAGTAATAATATGATAGGTTTGAATGGACTATGGAAGTCTCCACTGTACACTGTACTGAAGTACTCCTCTCCCCCCCCCCCCCCCCCTCCACCCCCAATATTTAAAATTTAGTGACCACTAAGCTTAAGTATATAAAAGCTTAAGTAACCATTGTATATAGTTCTTAATACTTTAGAAGGGCATATCTCCCTACCTATTGACATAAATAAAATTCGTAATGATACCCCAAAAAATGTGTATTCGGAAAAACTTATTTTCTTCAGATTTCACTATAATTTAACTTTCACATAATATTATAAAGAGGTAAAGTTTGTGACGTTGTAGGGGGTAATCTCTGGATCTACTAAACTGATTTTGAAAAGTCTTTCACCATTGGAAAGCTAAATGATTCCTAACGGCGGCTTTCAATATGCAATCTCAATCTTTAATCTCTAATCTAAAATCCTTATTTTCAATCCATTTCTGACTTTTATGATTTCAATATTCGATCCAATCGTTTCGTCGATCCGTTTTACGAATCCATCGTTGGGAGGGCGATCCGGCATTTTTGGATTGCCACTTGTATGAAAGTGACAGCTACATGCTTTCAATATACGATCTCTAATTTTGACAAATCCTTTTTTGACCTCAATCGATCTTTATTTGCGATCCCCCAATATTGAGAGATTCTTGTGTAATAATGGAATTATTTTCAAGTGATAGTGATACTGATTTTGAAATGTTACTTCAATTATCGGATTTGGATAGAAAAAGGTATCAGGGAATAAACTTGTTGCAAAATTTGACTGATGCAGAGTTTATATTTAGAATAAATAAAACACATTGAAATGGTTTTGAGGGAAATAATGCCATTTGTTAGAGTGAAATCAAGACGGTAAAGTGTTTTTAATAATACTATTTACATTGCTTTATAAATTAAATAACCTAAAATAATATTCAATTCTATTTTTAGAAACAACGGCTGTCCACCAATTGCACCAACTTTTACTGAGTTTATACATTTGGGGACAATGCTAAATTCTGTGGCTGACTTTGCTGGTGTATTCTACAAATTCTCTTTCCTTTGTTAAAGGTTTTTGTTTATTCTAGAAAGAATTTTAGCAAGTAAGTAATGGTGCATAACTGTGTGGTAACGCATCTACACATGATTCAATTTTATAACAGAAAATTGTTATTTAGTCATACATATGATGGGTAATTCAATAGATATTTAGTTACATAATGTTTACTTACCATTAAATTCTCCATTTTCTAGTTTTTTTTTTGCTACAAAACAAACTTTAAACTACCTAAATATCTAATACTTGCTTACAAAAACATCAAATGTATACAATATTTTAATAATATCACATTGACTGTCGTGACATTTCTTTTTCTTAAGACGGCGTTCTGTTCCTATTCAAAGGTTTAAGTTACAGAAGAACAGAATGTGTATTAAAATGTTTAATAAACCCCTAAGGTTATTTATACAATATATATTTAATAAATATAAAAAAATGTTATGTTTATTCATAAAATATACTACTTTGAATGTAAAGATTATCATTAAAATCTAAAGAACTCTTAACTAAAGCTGCGTGAAACAAAACATTCGGGAGGACACAAATTTATGACCAATCCCTTTTTTTGTGAGATTTTAAAACCAGATGTTATATTGAAACGAGAATTTTGGATCGATCGATGGATTGTTTAGAATCTGGATAGATAACCATTTTTGGATTGAGATCGAATATTGAAAGCCGCTGTAAGTGACATAGGGTATATTTGATTACTAGTATTGGTAATTAACACTTACTATTTATAAAAATGTACTACTATCTGTACAGATACTTTATTGTGAATTCAAATTACCTACATATACTAAAATGTGATATGAATTCATTTGTGTAATTTTTTATGGTCAGTTCCAAGACACAACATTTGTTGCTAATACTTTAATTATTTGAAATAAACTAAAACCTCTGAGTAATAAATTAAACTATAACACATAAAGCGATTAAATCATAACAATCATTTAAACTTTTCACTTACATAAAAAAATATTTAATATTAAGAAATGGGTTTTAAATTTAGCATCGCTTCGCGTTTTTGATGCCGTTTTTGGAGGTGTTGTTTGTTAGCAATGCTCTCTCTAGACATGTTATATCTCAATGATTTCTATATATATCCAGACAAAAAATCCAACTAAAAACATGCTAAATTTCGAATTGAAAACATAAACAATACTTACGAAGCCAAATTTATAGTTCTCAGTAAATCAAATACTCTCTTCCGTCCCATCGTTGGCAAATCGAGATATAAATTAACTTTTGAAACCTGCGCATTATTATACGAGAAAGCAAAAAAGCTTATCTATAATGATAATAGTTTGCCAACGTCATATAATTTGATAAAATATATATTTAATAAGCATTTGAAGTTTGAACTTTTACCTAGGTACCTACTTTGAAAGTCAGGTATTGACGTTGTCAAACTGACAATAACAACAGCACATCATGTTTCAAGCTCTCATATTGACGATCCACATACTCGTAAGAACATCACGAGAATGCATAAAGCATAGACAGAGAAACCTAGGTTCCTATGTCTACCAATTTCACATATACATATTCTTTTGATGAACATGAAAAGTATCAAAAACAAAGTAAAAAATTTAAGCCGTCTTATAAGTACTTCTACTACACGTGTCAATTTCAGCAAGCGTTTCTCTAGCGGCGACGGCTTTAGGCTCTCTGATGCACATTTGATTTCTCGAAAATGTAGACGGCTCTTTATATTGTTTCTTCCATCACCATGCTACAGACACAGAGGCACCTAGCTAATTAAATTTAGAGAAGTTTTCGTTTGTACCAGTATTTGTATAACTTGAAATTTAGAGAATAATATATTCCTTGATATGGAGACATGTGTCTGACCAAATATGTCATGTCGCTATGTCATACACAAACTTTTAATAGGAATATCACGAAATTCGATACTTTTAACTATCTATTTAACTATCTCATGAAAATTGCACTAGCGGCTCTCGTTAGAGAGTACTTGTGTTCTGTGACTAGCGGTCACTAGCCTGTTATATGAACTGATTCTGAAAAATAAGTCGAGATTTGTAGATTATAAGATGGACGAAATATTACGACAGCACGGTCATGCTGTGTACCGTTTACAGTCATTTCTCTTTCTCATTGATATCACCCTCAGTTTAATCCAATCGAAAATATACCGGGGAAAGTGAAAATCTGCGTCGCAAAAGAAAGTCACAATAAACCATAGAGTATATTGAATATATGGAGACATATGCAATAAACCTCAATGTTATAATGACATTAGCTGAGGAAAAGTCTAAAGTATAGCTGTAGAGGAATGGCAAAATGTTTGCGTTCAGCACAGAGTACGCGTTCAGGCTATTTAACCCTTAAATGCATGTTTTTTTATTTAATTATGAAATAAATATTTCAGTATAGGTTTTGAGTCACAGATAAAGGGAAAAATAATTAAAAAATCTTGGTTTCAATAAAACTATATTTTTGTAAAAAATGTATGTAGCCATTTGGCTACACTATGCATCTAGGTAGGTGATGAAAAATCTTATTCATACATAAATAAACCTATGGATCTTATGATCCATAGGGTTATTTATGTATGAAATGCAACAAAACAGTTTCGTTCTTTGGTGTGACAAAGGGCCACCTGATACTTGGTGCATTCCGTCCGTGAAAACCCCTTGCACCCCGGCAACTTGCACCTATTTTCGGTATTACACCGTTTCTCATTATGATCCACCCCATCAGTTCTAACGTCTTTGGGTGGAACAGGCTTCATAGGGCCTCGGTGCTTTTTTGCATCAAATTCTCTCTCTAAAGTACTACTGGATGGTCTTCCTCTTTTATTTTCGGCAGTCTTTTTATAGTTACATAATGTCTCTGCTAAGTCTGACCGAAATTCTCCAAGGTTCAAGGATTTTTGAAGCACACATTTGCTCATCAAGCGAAAGCCTCTGCTCTAGTGGAGCAACATTTATGAACTTGGTGTTGAGATGCTTTATAATAGGCCTAATCTTGTGCAGGCGATCATGCTGTGGATGTCCAACTGGCTTGTGATTTTCATTATTGTTAAAATGGATTACCGACCTTATCTTTTCAAAGCGGTTCAACGTCATTGTCTGCATAATATGTGTAAAACCATACTTTGACCAATATGCCCTGACGCTAGGATAGTGGTAAACCGACATAAATATAATTATACCTAGAAATTGACGAATTTCAATGGAAGTGACAAAACTACTACTACTGGAACTAAACCCTTTTTGAATTATGTATAAATTTGTTTCGTTCACAATGTTAGAAACAATGTCCTCGTTGATAGACTTGCTAAAGAATTGAAATGGGTCCTCCAGGTTTGATTTGACTGACACTGAATGCATGTCCGTGGCGCGTTGGCGAGTTCCACAGATCGGTTGTCGCGATGCACCAGTTACCACGATGTTTTTTCACCGTCAACACGGCTTAGTACAGTGACTAGCCTTTCACCACTCGATATTTATCTAAATTCTCAAATAACTTAACATTAAATTTGGGTAAGAGGTTAAAATGAAATAAAGTATTAGACATCCAAGAGATGTGTATTAATAAATTCATACAGATTCCCATTCACATAATACACTATAGAAAAAGCTATTTCAACTACAACATAAAGAATAAAACATCTTATACACTATTAGCATCATTTGGTTAAATAACTTTTAATAAGTAACATACTGATAGGCTAAAATGGCATTAAAATATATCATCACAATTCATTTCCATGATACATTAATAAATAAATAGTAAATAGGTGTAATACAAGAATAAAATAGGTCGTAGACCGAATACTCATTCCGTGTTATACATATACCTTAGTCCTTTATAATTTTGGCAAACATGCTATTGCAAGGTTTTCAAATTCGAAACAATCACATTTTTTTTAAGCAAGTTATAGACGAAGTATACAATATGCAAAATTGTGAGTTTGGCAACACAGATAAGACTTTATTGCTCACTATCATGTTTCGATTATAATTTGAGCAAATACAAATTGCATGATTAACTTTTAAAATAGTATTGAAAAAAAAAACAGTCTACGACTACAGAAATGTGTACTTAAAATCAATTACTAATAAAAAGATGTGACTTATAAGAAATATATTGGTAAAATATTATAATACAAAATCATTACAATATAATTTAAACCTTCACAAATTTTATTGATGGCAACACATAAGCGACAATCACAAAGTTTTTATTGCATTCGATTTAAATTTCTATAATCACTGGAAAATGTGGTGAACATGTTTTATTTCTAATTAGCAAAAATTGTTAATAGTAAGAACTAGAAAAACTTCTATTGTCTACAAGATGATAATTAACTTTATTTCGATGTGTGAAGTGGCTTTTTCTATATTCCATAAAGGTGAATATTGACTTGATACATTATACAAGGTTTGTATTCGTAAAGAAAAAAAACCTGAATTCAATGGTTTCAAATAGTGTTGGAACATACCTATATTTATACCTTTATGGTTTTCATATTTCATTTCGGTTAAACCTTCCAGAAAAATCGGAACTTTTTGACTTTGTAGCAAAATTATCTAAGATCGTCAAGATAAACTTATTCCAACTTCAACAAATCATAGGTTAAAACCTCGCCTCGGAGAAATCTCACGATTCCTAATATAGCAAAGCAACGAAGTTCTTTTGGTAAATAGAAAAAACATTACACTTAACTCAGCGTGCGTGTACACGATACTACCACCGTGCTGCTGTCGCGCCGCCATTGTAGTGTTGCCTGCCGCCACACTCGTTATCGAGCGATAGAAATTCACAGAATGGCGACGTCACGTCGGCGATGTCATCTACACAAAACTAAAAAGTATAAAATAACTTATTTCTAAAGCTACTATTAATAATATATACTATCTAAAACATCTTAAAGTCGGTGCTTAGTAATTTTCAAAATATAGTAATTTTTATGTTTTACTTTGCACCGACTTCAAGATGTTTTAGATAATATATATGAATAATAATAGCATTTGAAATAAGTTATTATATACTTTTTAGTTTTTGAAGTCGGTTTGTTTAAACGAAGTTTTTTTTTATTTATTTGTTACTTTTTAGTGTCTAGCTATGGGTACGCCTTCGAAAGGTGCCGCGCGGAATGGAAATTTTTTCATAAAAAATGTTCATAAAATGAAAACTAATGGGCCAAACTATGTTAAATTTTTAGGGGACCAAATGGCAGCTATTCCGCGTCGAACAAAAAAAGAATCACGTAAATCGGATCATAAATTTCGGAGTAATCGGTGAACATACTTTAAAAAAAAACGACGAATTGAGAACCTCCTCCTTTTTGAAGTTGGTTAAAAACGCTTAAGATTTTCAATATAGACATAATTTTGATAAACCATCAACGTCATATAGGTATGTTTCATTTTTATTATAAGTTCTTTAAAAATAAGATACCAAAAGCTCTTATAGTTCCATTTCAAACACATTAATATCGACAATACCACAGTGTTTGCGAACCTTTTGGGACATAAGTCGATATCCACCTTGTTATGCAAATACATACCTATAATTCACATTGAATGCATCAATAAATTCTCGGCTAATACTAATTTAATGTATGGCAACGCGCTCTGTTTTATGGGTAACTATATTTAATGTAGTTTATATAAAAATTAGACTTATCACTTAACGTGGGAACATACAAAACTTAATATACAGAAAACCTAAACATAAAAGGAATGTTTAGTTATACAAATAGTAACATTATACAATTTAAATTTAAATAATATATAAAGTATTACATTTTAAATTCAACAACATTATTGTTCACTTCTTCACCAAACTCGAATGTCCAAGAGTATAGTGATATAAATAATTATATATTAGGAGTTATTTCATTATATTATTATTAAAATGTGGATATCATTAGATTTAACATTCAACAACAACTTTATGTTCTATAATGAGAGACTATAGGCATAATAATATATCCAGTGCTTTATTCACTAAATAAAATCTTTGGTCCATATTGAAAGCATGGAAGAGAAATACTAGAACGTAAATCGCCGTAAAAAATGTAACTCTGAAAAATTCAGTAAATTCTATTTTTAATGAGAGTGCCACAAATCGTTCTAATCTTGCGTTTCGATATATCAAAATTCTAATAGACATTCAACCAACAAATTGTTATTTAAAAAATAGTCTTAATATGTTCATTATTATTTAATGTGTTAATTAAATAATAATACATTGAAACAATTTGTTTCAAGCCATGTTTGTAGAAAGTCCAGCGGTATTTTTAATATAACAAAACACAAAATAAAAAGACTTGAAAAATAGATTTTATAAGATTTTTTAAAGCTTGTATTTTTACTGGGCAATGATCATTCTTAATAGGTAATTTGTCTTCCATGTTGAAAGTTTAAGAGACATAATTCCGATTGAAGGAAACGGATTATATTATTGGAGCGTAGTGCGCGAGAACTAACAACTTCTATTCTCTCTGTATATATAAATAGTCCATTGAAATTTTACATAAGCTTTGCATTTCTTAAAGGACGCAATTTTATTTTTGGGACATGTGTGGGAGGTTAATAGAAGCTTAACCTCAAGTTTATGAGATCGCCACCCTTGTCCCCCGGCCGCCATCTTGGAAAAAGTGGTGAAAACACTTTTTTTGCGATATCTCGGAAACTATGCGTCTTACAAAAAAATTGTAAAGGCATAATTTGTAGCAAATTGTTTTGCCTACAAATATGTTTATCGTTTATCGGTCATCGGACCGATCAATTAGTTATGTCCTAGGGTGTTACAGACTCGATTTTTTATAAAAATCAACTTTATTTATACCTAAGTTTTAAACAATTTAACTTATCTATATATTTTTGCTAACAATACTACCGTGTAATAAATACGTACCCATATTTCACCTATATTAAATAAGCAAAATAAAACGGTACTTCTAATAATTGCATTATTATTAAGTATATTTTTCTTTAAAGAACTTTTTTATTTTTAAATCGATTATTTACATATAGTATCGATGGTTTAATAGTCTATGCATTATATAACTCACAAAAGATTACTATAACGTGTCCCACAACAATTAAGTATGAAATTATGTCATTCGTTTCATATGGGCTCTACTTGACAGTAGAAATATGTAACTCGGTAGACGTGCAAACATCAAAATTAAAATAAACGGTTGGAAACAGCAGAATAGTCGCAAATAATGTACCTACTATAAATATAATTTACACTCGTATAGTCTATGGGAGCGAACAGCAAAATTATCAATGTAATCAGGTGTAATATGTGTACTAGTATTTATTTGTTTAATACACACTAGAGGTCGCCATAAATTTGAAAGATGATACTTCTATAATCACAGAGTTCGTCAAGGCTTAATTTGACTTGAACAATAAACAAAAGAGTATATATGCGTGTGTGTGTCAAATACATGGTAGTTTATGTAATGTTTATTATATTAATTTAATGTATTTTTAATGCATAATTTAAAAAAATATTAGTATTCGTCGCTTCTTTTCTATATAAACTATAAGTGTGCGAAATTTCATACTGCTCCGTCCGCACAATTTTTCGAAAAAAGGTAACAAACATTTTGTTTCACGTAATATTATAAAGATTCTTCTAGTTCATCGCACACTACACTGTTTTGGAATCTCTCAACTTTCGGCCTATAGTCTGGCTCAACGTACACGACCTCTATAGACAGCATGCACCAACAATCTAAGACACCTCAATATCATCTACGAGAACGAACAAGACAACAAACAGTCACTGGTCCGATAGTTTGTCGCTGTAATATACATATCATCTATCTTTCCAATCTACAGATCACATATAATTTTTGGCAAATCACCATCTGTAATGTACACGCTGACGCATTATTGCGAAATTTATAAATGAACTTAGTAAAATAGTATAGCAATCTCAGGCTACAGAAATAAAAATCTTACTGAATTTCCTACATCGAAAGTAACTATGGGAACATACAAGTTATGTACACCTCTCACTCAGTTTACGAAACAGAAATAGTTTTTTATAATGATTCATCACTATCTATCTCTTTCCCACGCACATAAATATATTGTCGTCGCGCTCGCTCGTTGCGCGAAAGCGACGGCAATATATTTACGCATGAGTGAATAACACGAACAGGAAACATTGTACGGAATCTTTCCCTCATTTTTCTTGAAGTAGAAATTATACTTTTACGGTGACTCTACGTATATTTAAGCTTAACGTTAAAGTGTTAAGCATTGTTCTACACATCTTAAATTGCCTCCACATCCCATATAGTTTATTAATATTATTCCATATATCGCTAAAGTTTAAGACCACTCTTATTCAGCAAAGGACAGCTTCTTAGTTGAAGTTTTTCTTATAAAACCCGTCATAGAAAAAAATTAGTGGCTAGGCCGATTATCGAGTATGACGTAAACTAACATTAGTAGAATTTTTATCTGAAGCCTTCTTCTAGTTTACATTGGTGTATTATTCAAATTCTAATTACTAATAAATTGGTGTCCAATCACTCAATTTCTCCATAATGTGATATTCTAACAAGCCTATATAGTACTCATACATACTCTATATGAATTATCAAAACCTCTATATAACACCAATTAAATATATTTCTCATTTTGATTATTGCGTTAAAGACTTAATTTTTGATTGAGCGTATATACAACAGGAATCATAGTTCTATACATATTATTAATATTCAAATATGAAAGTGAGTCTCTTCGTTTGTTTGTTTCTTCTCCACGGTCGATAAATTGATAAGCAACGTTTAAGTGTCCGATCTAAATAGTATTCGATGTAGATAAACTTAAATATTTGAAATAAATTTAAGACAGCATTTTATCTTAATAATTATTTAAGTTTTTGAATTGAAAAGTTATTGGCTATAATTTTATGTATGTAACATCTATAGAGAGTTATTGATTTCGTTCTCATTCTTTATTTTGTGATTTATGAAGTAGCAATAAACTTGCTTTCATATTTATATATTAATATTAAATATGGTTTCTATAAACAACATCCTATTACATTGTGTTTTAAAGAAACAATAAACATTAAAAACCGTGTCAGGACGGCAACCAATGGCAGACCTCTCTTACAATATTGGTGTCACAAATTCATAACTGTAACGACGTTGCTTTAATATTATTATGTAATAAATACGCGAACACAGTAGAAAAAACACGAATAACAATCGCCCAGAGAAAAAAAAGTAACTTTGATAAAGTCCGAAAATATCACAGGGGGCTACAAGACTTTCTTTTATTGCGTTCTGATATAGAAAAACACCAGACTTTCGACTAGTTTTTGGGCGGAGAGCACGCCCTTGGCCACCCTGTCGGAGTATAAATCCGCCGCGCCCCGCATACCGTCGACGCCCGTAGCTATCATAGCTAGCAGCTAGGCGTCGGACAAGTTATAAAACTTAAGAAGTCACTACTTACTCAACTCTCTCACTATTCTCACGTCGTGCTCTCTGTCTGTTTCGCATGTATATTTTTACGCGTGTTAAGCTAGTAATAATCATTGTAAATAATTGTAATGTAATTAATTTAAATACAGTCCTAAGTAAATATCGAGAATTCTTATTTCATAAAGACAAATAACACCAATAGTTTTATAACACAAAACATTAAATTTTCAAGAAACTTATTAACTAAATGTTTGACTAAGATGATCTATAAAATATATGTTTTAACCTAAAGTGTATGAATGTAACGACTGTCGAAGTGTCGATTTATCCAAATTTCGGCCCCCAAATAGAGATGGAATGATCATCATTCCGTGATACAAATCCGAAACTTTACCATCATTTTTTTCGTTTGGTTTCATTTTCAACTTGTACGAACTTCTCTATACCATAAATGAAGCAATAGCCAGCCACCTCTTAAGTTTTTAAACGTTTAGAAAAGATCGTGGCCATTTCAAGAAAAAGATGTTGATTGAAAGTCTAGTGGTGTTTTTCTATTATATATCATAATGAAAGAGAATAAAGTCTTGTAGCGTCCTCTGAAGATGTAGGATTTTCTTCGGGATTTACTAAATTTATATTTTTTCACTGGATGACATCATTTTGTTCTTCCATGACAAAAAATTTAAACATGTCTATTTAAAAAACGTAGATGTTACATTTAAAAGTGGAATGGTTAAAATATTTGAGTATTTAAAATAATTTATAAAAATAATTACACTGGTATTATTTTTTTATTTACAAAGGCGACAATCTCAATTTATAAAAAAAATTCGATCGACAATACAAACTAGTCGAATTAATTTTAGATAAAATCGCTTTAAAATAATATCAAGTAGAAATAATTATTTACTTACTATGAGTTTATTTCTTTTTTGCGTTAATTTAAGATTTTAATTTAAACAGTTATGTGAAAAAACACAGATGGTAAAAATCTCGAAATACACAATCAAGCTCGTCGTTGCTCCCGATCGCTCGGCACAAACCTATGACGTATCAGATTGTCAATGTCACCTAACAATATCTGACGTTTCTGATACAATATTTCCTTAGAAATAATAATGATATTTAATATATTTTTAATATTAGGTCTGAAATTTTGGACGCTTGTAACTTGTAAGCTATAGTTACAGATAAGTAAACAAAAAATACTATTGTATTGTGTATAGTCAAAATCTCAGACTAAAAATGAAAAATGATTTTATAGTGCATTTTTTCCCGAGATTTCGTCGCTAAATGTGATATCGTCACTCATGTGAAATATTGTAACAGTTATATTGAGAACTTGGTTTTGTTACCAATTTAATGTAAAAATAAAATGCTAGAGTAAATAAGCTCGTAGCATCACAAACGAAAGCAATCAGCTTTAGGCCAAATAGTTAGAAATTAATTATCCTGGCAATATTTTTTTAATGTTAATAAGGTATGTCTTATAAAGTTTTTGATGTCATATGAACAAGAACATTTTTATTAAAAAAAAACTAAACACATAAACATATTTTTGGTTTCTGAGTTATGCAAGGCTCTTTATATACATTTTCTATATATACACATGCTGCAATTAAATAAGAAAAATAATTTTAGTAAATAACTTAGTATTCTTATAAATATACATGCAATAAAAATGTTCCAAGAACATTTTTTTCTAAAGGTTTCTTTCATGTAGACTATTCCACCAACAAGCCTTTTCATCTACATACTTCTAAATTCAAAATTTGAAATCTAACAGTTTATACTTCACAAATCAAGGTATAAGTTCGGCGCATACGCACAATTGTATAAAAGAATAGGCCTAAAAATCTACAGTTTACCAACCCGCGCCCAACGTTGGACTTGCGTTGATACCAACCTTGGTTTCAATTTGGTATTTGGTCGAAAATGTTAGTGTAGTCTAGATACAGCCAATATGAATGTATCTGATTTATAAAGTTAAAGTAGTTAAGTCCGGCGTAAAAACACGTTTATGTGAAATTGGAACTTTAATTAATAATATAAGTTTGTTAACGCATTTTTATATTGGTTTACCGTTGTATTTTCAATATTAAGGCCGCACACGGGACATATTATTTCTGTGAGTGATTGTCATCACAGAAATATGACCGTGAGGACAATTAGACAATTATAGTTCGCGTACACATGATTCGCAAAGTTGTGCTACAACCTATATGTACAGTGCATTTAGCGCTTGATTCGAAAAATGAGCAAATATTAAGGTGTTCATAAACTTCTGTTCTGTATTTATTTGTTTTGTGAATTTGGCAATGCTGCAATATTGTGTGCATATGGCATATTATGGTTTTAGTGTGCAGCCGCCCTTAGCCTGTTACAATTATTACTTTAAACTTTCAAACTCAGAATGTTGAATCTGTAACTCACATTTGAATTATTATTAACATTCCAAATTCAAATAACAACATGCCTACTAGCGGACTTTAAGTCCGTATCGGTCTTATAGGTACCGGGTTTAGATTCTGTGTCGAGTCGTGATATGTCCGTCTCGCTCCCTCTAATCTGGCAGCATGTGCACGAAAGAGACGGGGAACATGCCCCGGCGGCCGGTGCCCTCGACCTGGCCCTCCATCCAGTTGTCGTCTTCAGTACGTTCGTTGATCACGACTATCACCTCGCCCTCGCGAAACGAGAGCTCGTCCTCGTTGTCGGCCGAACAGTCGTATAGTGCACGGCATCGCCTTAGTCCACCCATCTGTCGCCAAACATATACTGTTTATAAACGTAAGCACATTTACATTTTATTTTTATTGTGTGGTCGAAAAACATGCATTAAAACACAGGTTTTATGTTAAGACTCCGAATAGTAGTGAAAAGTAATAAGCACACGTTCAGATTTTCAATAGAAGCGCATTTTGCTGCGTGTATTTAGGTATAGTTTACAAAATACCAATATCATTGTATCCTAATATGAAAGCACACAGGGTGGCATTTAAATCTTATATATAAAATTCTTGTGTCACAATGTTAGTTACTATACTCCTCTGAAACGGTTTGACCGATTCTCATGAAATTTTGTGTGCATATTGGGTAGGTCTCAAAATCGGACATCAATTTTTCATCCCCCTAAATGTTAGGGTAGTCCACCCCTAATTTTCTTTTTGATTTTTAGATTTTTTTTAAATTTTTTTATGATACAGCATTAAAAAATACATACAACCCTAAATTTTCAACCCTCTACGATCAACCCCTATTTTTTATTTGTTAAATATCGGTTGAAGCTGTTCTGGGTAGGACGACGTCTGCCGGGAAAACTAGTCTATTTCTATAATTTGGTACTAAACTTTAACATTTTAACACATAAAGATGTTACCACCATCTATTAACTACATTCATACATACATAACTTCACGCCAGGTCCCTTGCGGGGTAGGCACCATTCATTCTTATTCTTACACACCTCACCTGCTTCTTTGACATTCATAGCTCTTGTCATGCACGCTCGTCTGTTCTGAAGGCTCCTGACATCACCTTCTGCTAGTACACGATCAATTTGATCATGGAAGGTGTGTCGTGGCCTTCCGCGACTTCTGCATACATCCACTTTTGCATTGTATATCTGTTTAGTCATTCTTCCATCATTCATTCTTTCCACATGCCCGAACCAATGGAGCATTCCTTTTCTTACCTTCACCCCGACACTCTATTGACTAATGTAAATAAATAATTGTTTTAAAATGGTAGGTATACCTTCCTGACTAGAAATCAAAACCGTGTTTTTAAAATAAAGCGCCCATCTCATTAACGAAGTTACAGTTTTACACAACTTATAACTCCGAACGGCACAGAAAAGTGCAGACCGGTTTCAGACGTGTATATAATCTATATTGATCTTTATTCGCCAGAGAAAATGGCAGTGTTGCATGCTAAGCATTCGTAGCTCTATTCCGCTTACACAATTCGTACTTTGTCAACTGTTTCCCCGCGCTTCAAAAATTGGTATGCTACGCACGAGAAGAATTGTTAGTTGTGTAAAACTGTACACCACTATTACCAGAAGTGTATTCATACAAATATTTTGGTGTCAAAGTGAGTTTGTTTTTTGATTTATTATTATAATTCGAGTAACTTCCTAGATCGAATAAATGTCGGACATATAGTTACCATAGTAATTGAAGCAGATGGAGATCTCGAATGTACACTGGAAGTGTCAGAGACGTCGAGGGATCGACTGTCGCTGCGCCTCGTCCGCTCGCGCGACCTCGAACTGTCGCAGGACAACGCCGACTGCAGCCGGCTGTCGTCTAGACACGAATCTGTGATGTCGCACAACTCCAAAGACGAATCTTGACTAGAGCATTCCTGTAATTTAAAAACATATATTATTTAATATACATGTGTACAGTACGCACAAATGCGCTTAGAAAGAAGTTATCTCCGTGTGATTGCGCGGGTCCAGTCCATTGTAAATGATGATTACATCTGAGCGGTGCAAAAGAGAAGGCAATGCGAATTTATATAGCGATCGAGCAAGAGCGCAACCTACCTGTACTGTACGTATAACCTTGTGAAATATATAATGGTGTTCTGCGTAATGACGTGTACGACCTTCAGAGCAGCATTTAAGTTTTGCTCATACAGTAAAGAGTCCAAGTCACATTTCATAACATCATCGCTCCAGGTATCAATTGTGTGAGAATGATTGAGCATCACATTTGTTGATTTTGGCAGTTAAATCAATAATTATGAAGTTAATAATCGACCTGTGGGATACAAATGTAATGTTGGACTTGGTGGCTTATGTGTAGTTGTTTATAGTAAGGGTCCGGTCCTTAAACTGACTAAACAGTACAACGGTATGAAATGTAAAAGCCGTAGTTTTAGAACCTCTTATGAACGCAAGTTCATGTATACAAAGAAATCACACTTAGAATTATTATAAATCACGACAAAAGTAGAACAGCAACTATATTGTCAGGGGTTTAAGATTTTCGAAGCTTAAATAATGCTGCATATCGTGATCATATTTTATGAAGCGGACATGCGACTTGAACGCAGATTTCGCATTACTAGAAAGACACACTTTGCCTAATATATTCTCGATGTTCGCAGCCTTGCCGTAAGAAATTATTTATATCTAAGTGACTAAGTGCACTAACTAAAAAAAATACTTTCTATTAAAATTAAACAGATCTCAATTTCAGAAGAAACTAATGATAGTTTCCTTGTAAAATGCGTTACCATAACTAATAATAGTTTGTCTTCTACACTGATAACTTATAATTGTTTTATGTACAATAAAAAAAAGAATTTAGTAAATCTCTATCTAAATAAATATGTAATATTACCGAGAACTTTTTAAAATTATATTACCAAGTTAGCTTTATTTAAAAAAAAGTGTTGTTTAATATTGTTGAATTGTTTCAGTGTGTCATGCAAAAGTTAATATTTCACACAAAATAACAATATTTAGTATAACAAAACACATTTCAATTAAAATGGGAAGAAAAGCATTTCATGTGTTATTAAATTCTAAAAATATTCTCTACTTGAATATTAATCAATTTGGAATCAAATTTACTAAAATCAAAGAGTACGTTTTTTAATAAATAAACTAAAGCTCAAAGCTGTTAGATTATCATGCAGCATATTTTAACTTGAGTTGTGAGAATACACTTGCTAAGGGACTTGTTTTCATAAAGCACACAATCATATCATGTAATTATATGTTTCATATTATTAATAACATTTGTTTGTCTAATTTAAACATGGCCGGGCCGAAAGAAATGTAATTTTTAATCAATTGTCAAAATAATGAGCGACACATAGAGTGGTTAATAAAGATAAATAATTTATTAATTAAAAATCATACGAATCAGCCTTTCAAAATGTCGCTTAAAAAGGGAATTTTATGAGAATAGAGAAGGGTCCTTGAGAGAATATGCATAATTTATATGGAACGCCACGTCAAGTATTTTCTTCGGCCATCCTCCAATGCCTGAAGACGAAAGTCTTCGAGCAGTGCGGCTCCCCGTTCTGACCTACGGGGCCGAGACGTTGTCACTGACGACAAGACAGGTCCACAAATTCCAAGTCGCTCAACGAACTATGGAGTGAGCTATGTTGGCTGTTTCTCGTATGGATAGAATTAGAAATGAGAATATCCGTAAGAGAACCAAGGTGACCGAAATAGCTCGCAAAATTAGAAAGTTAAGTGCCAGTAGGCTGGTCACGTCTGTTGCAGGACCAATGGCCGATGGAGCAGAGGAGTCCTGGAGTGGAGACCGCGTCTCGGTAAACGTAGTGTCGGAGCCCCTTCAGCCCGATGAACTGACGACCTGCGCAAGGTCGTCGGTAGGAGCTGGATGAGGAAGCCGGAGGACCGGGATGAGTGGCGTCGACTTTGGGAGGCCTACGTCCAGCAGTGGACTATGATTGACTGACGACAAGGACGACGATATGGAACGCCAACCGCTAGATTTTGACTATTAAATTATAGTATTGTCTCCCAAAATTCCCACTATTTGGGCTCGAGCCTCTTTATTTTGGCTGAAAGATACCATGTTTTACAAAACTAATTGTTGGGATGTAAAGGTTACCTCAATATGTTTTCTTTCACTGTCAACGCATGGTAATTGTAACAATGTACAGATTAGATATAAAAAAAACTTTAGCAGGCTGATTCGAACCCATATCATTGAAATGAAACATAGAAATCCTTATCCACTGCAATATCACGGCCTTTTAGTATAAAAATGTACAAAGAAACGAAGTTATAGTCGCAAATTATTGAGACAAAGCATTTTTTCTATAAAGTATCATGACCAAAGAAATCAAATCCTTATAATCCGCCGCATTATATTGTAAACAATTTACAGGAATTGAGACACATAGCTAGGACAATAAACTACAAATTTCTAAACAACTACTAGTATACTAGTAGTAATATTAGTGTAGTAAAGGTAGATTAAAACATATTTTGAAGCGTAGAAGTTTCGCTCTTAATTTTCACAATACTTTGATTTTTAAGGCCATGAAACTTTAGCATTAAAGACACCAAAGCCAATATTTTTTCGAAAGAGAATTATATAAAATTTTATAAAAAGACTAATTAAGTATTTTTTATATTTTGAAAACGTATTTCGTCGGTCCCATTCGCATATAAAACAATATTAATGAAGGGCGTAAACCAAACAAGGGTAAGCGATTAATTACACTAAGTCTTGTTGTTTTTTACCCTTCTCAGTTTCGCTTTCGCCTTTTCCAGATGCAATCTATTTTTCTTCTGAAGCAAAAACAAATATAATCTGTTTTACTATTTATTTACAATCTCTTTCAACGATGTATTTATATGTTATGTATCTAATTATTTATTACAACTTAATATAATAAATGATACCGTTAAATTCTTTAAAAAGATACTGTTAGTTTTGTTTATAATAATAGACACTTACAAACATTCGATCATCAAGTTTTCTAATTTGTATTCGTAGACGAAAATTGCAATGAACTGATTTGTTTAAAACTGATAACCATTGATAAAATTCAAACTTAAATTTGTATAAACTAAGTTTCCTTCTAGAAAATTCTTTGGAGATCACACATCATAATTATAATGATGACAACCAAATTATAGTCGAAATACATAAATGAATAAATGATTTCTAATAACTAAAATATGATTCTCGGTTAATAGTCTATCTTACTATCCATTCATTTTCCTCACTACCCGTTAAAATTCGACATAATTTTCATACAAGTAATGTCAATTCTCTACCAATTGTAATGTAAAAGGACACTAAGATACAAAAAACCATTTTATTCAAAATTGAATTTGAATAATCTAAAACACGTATATTGCCATTAAATTATATTTGCCATTAAAAATAATAAGAAGGGTACTGGTTGAATTAATGAATTACCTTTCTCGGTGGCGGTGTGGGTTCGTCCCTGTGGTGGCTTCCGTTGTGCATCTGAACCGTGGTCGGCGGAGGCGTCGGAGGCGGCTGCTGGGGTCTGTGCTTCACCACGGCACTCGTTACTAAATCAAAAATTTAAATAACTTACTTATTTGCAATGGGGGGCATCCGTCACTTATGTGAGGCGTTAAGGGAGCGTGAGGGTCGGACCAAATCTCATCTCCCAAAGTATTGGAAGAATGGAAAAGATGGTGTCTCAGTGAATATTACATAATTATTTCCGCAAGAAAATGTGTCAAATCGAGAGGAAATTGAGTTAAATTAAACAGTCGACACTAATATGTGGCTAAGTGTTACATAATAATGTTTAGTTAAAGTACAGGTGTGTAGCCCACAATGCTACAAACGCACACACTGCGCAAAGTTCGATCCTTACGGATTGTCACAAGACGAGCTGATAATGTGCTTTTGTGAGCAAACTATAATGGCTTAGAGTGGCTAAATCAGAGCAGGATTTCAATTTTGAAACAGGAGCAGATATGATTTTACTGAAAGTCACATGGAAATGCTCGTTCCGAAAGTCACTGTTAAGACCGTGCATGAGTCTCCGTGGACTACAATAAATTACTAAACTACAATAAATATGATTTTTAGTAGTTATTATTTAAGTATTCTATCATTCAATTATCACATTCTAATTCTAGCCTAAGTTCCACGCAATCTTATATACTTGTCTTAAATAAAAATATTAAGTAAATTATAAAGGTATGATAATCACAAGGTGTTGTAACATCTGCTTTTTTGCATTACCATTCTTTTAGAATAGTATTTTCTTGAGTTTTCGCCTATATCATTAAACTATCCTCCGTGATCACGGCTACTGAAATGTAGCTGAAACATTGAAAAAAATATCAAATACAATGCCGTGCTTAAAAAATAGTTAAAACGTAGTTTTAATTATTCCCTACCCCCTGTGTTACCTACCTAATTCGACTGCATTTTATTATCCTTATAATTATCAACGTCAATGAGGCCCGCCTGCCAAAAATATTTATTGGCAACATTTGAAAATTATTTAATAATCTCTGTGCGTTTTTGAACACAGACTATTGATTATGTGTTTGACATTGACAGTTAAACATATTATAATATAAATATTCAACTGGGAAATCAAACCCAAATAGTCGTTAATTAGTCCATTGAAATCTTACATGAGCTTTGCATTTGTTAGAGGACGCAATTTCATTTTTGGAACATATGTGGGGGGTCAATAGAAGCTTAACCTCAAGTTTGTGGGGTCGCCACCCTTGTCCCACGGCCGCCATCTTGGAAAAAAGGGCAAAAACACTTTTTTCGCGATATCTCGGAAACTATGCGTCTTACAAAAAAATTGTAAAGTCATAATTTGTAGCAAATTGTTTTGCCTACAAATATGTTTATGTAACTTTTTTCCCTAAATTAAAAGTTAAAGAAGTTATAAGCAAAAAATGAGAATTTTGTATTCATTCCTAACTCTTTTCTTTACCATAGAATTTACCAAATTTAACTTATCGAATGTTAAGCAGGTACAAAAGGTCCCCCGTTTTCCCCGCCACCTATGAGGTAGAGTCCGTAGGCGCGTTTTTTTATGTATGGTCTGGCGAAACATGCAGCAACATTATGGAGATATTAAAGTTAATGGAAGAAAATGAATTTGAAGATGAACTTCCAACTATGACTCCCAATCCAACGCGCCTACGGACTGTACCTCATAGGTGGCGGGGAAAATGGGGGACCTTTTCTGCCTGCTTCTATTATTCGATAAGTTAAATTTGTTAAGTTCTATGGTAAAGAAAAGAGTTAGGAATGAATAAAAAAATTCTCACTTTTTTGCTTATAACTTCTTTAATTTTTAATTTAGGGCAAAAAGTTATATAAACATATTTGTAGGCAAAACAATTTGCTACAAACTATGACTTTACAATTTTTTTGTAAGACGCATAGTTTCCGAGATATCGCAAAAAAAGTGTTTTCACCCCTTTTTCCACGATGGCGGCCGGGGGACAAGGGTGGCGACCCCACAAAGTTGAGGTTAAGCTTCTATTAACCTCCCACACATGTCCCAAAAATAAAATTGCGTCCTCTAATAAATGCAATATTCGGTCCTTAAATTGTAAGATTTCAATGGACTAAATCTAAACATTTCATAGTTAGCTAAATTTTAATAAATCTATAATTAATCAACGTAGCAGAAGTCTATTATCTATAGTAACAGCAAATATTTTATAAGCCATAGACAGCAAAAGTCTATTATCTATAATAACAGCAAATATTTTATTAGCCATAGACATAATGTCCTATTAAAAAAACCTAGGTATATATTAGTAGATTTAAACCTTGAGAAGTAAAACTGAGTGTATTTGCACTTACTTAGATACAGATAATAAAGTACAGATTAGATAACATTGTTATCAATGTACAAAGTTCGTATTATATAATTAAGATAGCTGTGCAGCTGGTATCAACGTTGCATAGCTTTATTTTGGTGGATTAAAAATACAAGTTTTAATACGACAGTCTTTACTATTTATGTACTAACTTCATCAATTCTGGAAAAAGAACACTCTCGAAGAACCTGTATAAAGTACTTTCTTAAGTTTTAGCGACTGGTATACGTAACTAAAGCTACGTTTTAACAATTATAAATAGCGGTGTTTTAAGTTTTTAAGGGCTCAAGGCATCTTAAGCCGACTACCGTGATTACGGCTGCTAAAAAGTGCACGTCCAGATAAAAATACAAATCGTTAAATCTTGACATACTTATTAAAATAAAATTAATTTGAATCATAGTTTAAATCCAAATAAATACGCAATTTGACTCATTATTATGACGTTACAACTTGCTATGGTCATACAGAATTAAAGGTTAGCTATAGCGTTTTGGTTAAATAATAAAAGTATCTCTGTTGATTTGATAGTACGTAAAGAACCAAGTCTTTTTTTTAGAAAGAAATAACTGTTTTATTTAGGACAAGTAAACTAATCTAACGTCAGAGAAAGGGAAGCCAGGCAGACTGGCGCCGTGACGCGTTACGTAACGAAGCAGTTTACCCTCCGATAAGTTATCACTTCAGTAAAACAAACAATATAAGTCCTAAAATTGGACCCAGATTCAGCGTAATGCTAGCCACTAAGAGCAGCGCTGTTCTTCCGCCTGGGACCAGCGAGTGGAGTCACAGAGGTCAATACGACACTAGTAGTATACTAACCGTGCAAAGACCGTGTGCTGTCAGCTGACGGCGAAGGTGTGGAGCGCGGATGAGGTGGGGGGTGAGCTAGAGCCACCGCCGGGGGTAAAGGCGCGGCTCTCTTCTTCAAACTGCCAATATTATCTGTAACAGACAAAATTTAAGATTTTTCAACCTCAACTCTCAAGGTTGTGAATCAACATATTTTGCTAAAATACGTTGCCCCACAACTTCTTTTGGGGAACATTGAAATCGTCAAAATATAGTTTTAATTTAAGGTTAGCAAAGAAAGACAATCTAAGCATCCTTGGGTCCCCTATCTTCGATGAATCTTTTCCTTATTTCGTTGACAATAAAGTGCAAAATTTTCAGTCCAAAATTAAAAATTTAAAAGAAATAAGCGCACATAGCGCCTATTTTATTATTCGGCATTGCCTGTTTACTCCAAATTTCACGTACATTTTGCGGTGCTCTCCACTTTGGAGGCATCCAAATATTTTGTATAAACTAGACAACATTATTCGGCAAACCTTAACCTCCATTATAAACATACCTTTGGAAGATCGATCGTGGACCCAAGCATCCTTACCAATACGATTAGGAGGCTTGGGTGTACGCAAAATTTCCGACATAGCACTACCTGCCTTCCTGTCCTCAGTTTATAGTACTGTGGCCCTCATAGGACAAATATTAAGCCCGTCACTTAGTGGCTTTGAGGTCCCATACTTGACTGAGGCCAGAAATGCTTGGTCCTTGGCTTGCCCAACGCAAAATTTACCCGCGGAACCGAAGTCGCAGAAGCTATGGGACGGACCGCTCAGCAAGCTAATACAAGAGAACCTTTTGTCTTCCTGTATTGGCGAAACTGACCGCGCCCGTCTTTTAGCTGTCTCTAAATGGGAGTCAGGTTTGTGGCTCCAAGCCCTGCCCTCGGCGAATCTAGGCACTCTCTTGGATGACACTACATTCAGGATTGCTGCCTGCATTCGTCTGGGGGCAGGTGTTGTGGTGCCACATCGCTGTCGGTGCGGAGATAGAGTTGATGAGTTAGGCCTCCATGGCTTGTCATGCGCAAGGAGCGCTGGTAGGATGTCACGGCATGCTACACTTAATGACATTATCCGTCGGTCTCTTGCCACCGCCGGGGCACCGGCTGTCCTTGAACCAAATGGACTGTGCCGCGACGATGGTAGGAGACCAGACGGGATGTCGTTGGTGCCATGGAAGATGGGACGCCCTCTAGTATGGGACGCAACTTGTGTCGATACTTTGGCGGCGTCCCACCTTTCAGACACAGCCGTGACAGCCGGGGCTGCTGCTGCACACCAGGAGGCCCTGAAATGTCGCAAATATGTATCCATTGGTAGTGGGTACGTATTTGTGGCTTTCGGGGTCGAGACCCTGGGGCCGTGGGGGCCTGGAGCTCATCACCTCTATCGAGACCTCTCAAGGCGTCTTATTGAGGTCTCGCGTGACCAAAAGGCTGGCTTGTACCTAGGGCAACGAATAAGCGTTGCCATCCAACGTGGAAATGCGGCCAGCATTTTGGGCACGCTCCCCGCCGACAGCGATATGGAGTCAATTTTTTATTTATAGATCTATTTTAGTTAATATTTGTTTTAATTGTGATACCTCGTTTTTCGACCATCTCTCTCCTGACCAACAAATTGGCCAGGGTGTTTTTTCTTATATAGGTTACTTTATATATAATCTTTTATTCTTGCTTTTATTATTTAAATACAACCTTAGTTAAAACCCCTAGTCTAATACATTTTTTTTTATGCATCAACATTTAAAACTCTCGATGTCAATAAACCCATGCCCTAAAATTTCTAGAACCGTTATACATAATATATGTGGCTCGCATGGCATCCTAAATAATTATAAAATATAATTGATTTAAAATATACATAGAAGACGTTTTTAGATAGTCGCCAATATGTTTGCTGTGTACTCTAGAAATAAAAAATAATCTCAATACAAAGAAAGGTTGAGCATGGCTTGTTTATTATTTTATGGATTTAAAAGAGCATTTAATTGAAATAGTATTTGTATTTTGCATAAGGGTTCTATACTTACAAACATTAGGCTTCCTTGGCAACGTGGTGGGTGTTGGCGGTGCGTGGTGTAAGGAATCACAGGTGGAAGACCGAGACCTTAATACTGGGGAGTCGCCGCCGCACACGATCGGCCGCTCGTTGCTCGCGACCAAACCACCCGCATACGAGGGTGGACGCGAACGTGGGCATTTCTTCTCAGGTGTTACGCTGCCGTTTTGCTACAAGAAGCATTTGGTGTGTATAGTACGAGCAACATTGTGCAGTACACAGCTATAATATTCACAGACAGTGGATGGGAAAGTGTTGTGCTCTCTCTTAACCGCCATCCGGCCTCGTAAGCTATCTCTTTCGCACGACAAACCATAAGGGCTACATTCCATTAGGGAATCACGACGACCACGCTCACGACCGCGATTATTCCCGTTCCACTTGCTTGCCAACTTTACAATCGTAGACCCAACCCAAGTGGAACGGTTATTTGATCCACCTCTTGATCTGTTCTTGTGATCGAAAATGACGTCATTAGTGTCGTTTTCGCCACGACCACAACCCCGGTCGCCTTGTGGAACGGCTAACGGAGCATTTTGGGTGTTGTGAACTACTAATGGAACGCGCTGAAGGTATAATAAACGTTGACATTCGATTAGACCTGCGTGTACTAACGGGACTAACTTCACTCGAAGCGCATTTAAGTTTTGTGCGTACTGTACGGTCACAATCGTGACTATCATTAAGTAATCTCTAAGATTCTTACGATTTATCAATTTTTGTTAATAGGAAAGCAGTAGAATCTGACAGAAACAAAATTTTGGACTATAATAGAATGTTCTTATGAATAAGGAAACTTAGCCTTACCCGTTCATCAATAACAGTGTCATCATCTGAGAAATCTGTTGATCCGTCGTCATGTGACAAATTCCAATCTATGTTTATGTTTTCAAATATACTTTTCTCCCGTTTATCAACGTTTTCTAACTGAAAAATAAAAATATAGAAGAGATAGATAAAATAGTTTTGCCGATTTCAAATCGCGTTGGAACAAACCTGATATAATATAGGTTTCCTAGTTACTAAGAATTAAATTTAAAATTCTTTTTTAGAATTTTAAATAAATTCTAAATTAGAAACATGCTAAACAACCTAAAAAAGATGTCTTGTGATTCTCAAAATCTGCATGTTTTTAATACCGTCGAAAGTATATTTCACATTTTAATGTGTGGTTTTGTCATCGGTCGGGTTATATTCGCCATCTTTATTGTCGGTCAGCTTGTTGATGTGACAGTGCAATTTTTAGGACTGTTTCGTTAATTTCTTAATTGTTTTTGTTAAGTTTCTCCTTGTTATGTTTTTAGTTATTTGTTTTTTCCCTTTCATTTTGTTTAACAAATAAATGAAATATTAGTAGGCACCCTAAATTTAATTAAATAAGAGAGTGAGATACACTGTCTCCTTTGTTTACACTTTGTCTCATGCTAAAATAAATAAGGTATAAATATAGAGAAATTTTATATGAAAACAATATATTTGTCAGACATCTTTTACTCGCTAAAAATTTCCTGAATATTGTGAATATGAAAAATGCCCTTACCAACTCCTGGCACGCGTGATGTCCTAGCTGCCTGGCAATCTGTAAAGCCGTGCGTCCACTCGCGTCTTTGATCGTTGAATCCGCGCCGGCTTTCAACAGTAGCTTCATGGGCTCCGTTCTATCGGTGGCCGCGCACAAGTGTAGGCACGTCATGCCGTTTGTGGTGGTCTTATCCAATAATTGGGAGCCACCGTTTTGGACTAGAAAATCGACTATGTGCAACGATGAACCGTCGCCTATTTCACGTGATATGGCTAAATGGAGGGCTGTTTCGCCACAGTCCTGAAACACCAATAAATAATGCTCAACGTGATATAATAGCAATATATTGAGCTACGTTTTAACCATTTTAAGTGCAGAATTTTATTTATCTAATTTTTATTCCGACGTTTCGGCCACTTTTCAGTATTCGGAATCACGGAAGTCAAAGATTTTAGGTGTCAATGAGTAATGTTAGGGTATTTATTTTACCTACTTGTTCATTTTAATTATTGTATTTTGTTTATGGTTGTTATTTACTTTATGGGAGCCTAATATAAATTACCAACGTACCGAAATAAAAATCAAATAAATAAAATTCCGCGCTCAATACCGTTAGAACCTAGTTTTAATCATGTGTACTAGTCGCGAAAACTTAAGAAAATACTAAAGAACCAAAATGTACACCCAAATCACCCAGTTTCGTTTATGAACATACCGAACAGGGTAGCGGTGCGGCGAGGTCGGCGCCCTCCGCGTACGCCTGCAGCAGGTTTTGCAGGTGGCCGTTGTTGACGGCGTGCTCCACCTCCGACAGGCGTTCGGCGGCGTCGCGGCACGTGCGCAACGCGAACGCACGGTACACGTACTTGTCGCGGATGAATCTCAACCGCTCTTCCCTGTCCAATAGACGGACAATTACCTTACTATGTTTTAAGAAGAATTTGAACCTGAATATTGATGACTATAATTTCAACCACATATTTTTTTGTTGCTTGAGTTTGTAACACCAAAGGTGCTACCAATGTGCTGTCGTTCTCAAAAGCGAACTGAAACCTGCCCACTAATACCGGAACACAACTGAAGGTTGTTATAGCGGCATAATCTAGACCAGGGGTGGTAGCTATCCAGACGAGCAACTACCCTACCACCTGGCTGTGGGTTATTATTGTCGCCTCTTACGATAGGCCGCCCGGTTCCAGGCAATTGTATTCTTTCTCTGTTCCTGCACGGATCGTTAAAAAAATAATAAACACGTGAAATTCCCGCGGGATTCGCGGGACACAAAGTATCGCAGCATTTAAAAACAAAGATCCCGACGAATTGAGAACCTCCTCCTTTTTCGAAGTCGGTTAAAAAAGAATATAAGCTATTGTTTAAGTGCTTTCAGTTTTAGAACCATATACCATGTAACTCTTATATATATGCTAATATTTTTTTGAGCCATAGTGTACAACATCAAATGACCTCAGTGATAAAGACGCGTACGAGATCTAAGCACTTAATACATACTTACATTGTGCTCTCAGGCGTTAATTTGTCTCTTTCGTCTAGTGTGTTTTCCATAACTTCATTGAACATTTGATTGCCCATATTTCTTGCTAGTAGTAACTGCGAAGTACTAAGCCTATCCAATGTTAGTGACTGTATGCGAGATATATGTACTCCCAGTTCCCGATGGCTTCCGGAGCATTCTATACAGACTATTACACCGAAGTTTGTCGACAGCCAAGTCGGATCTGGAAAAGGACACAAAATTCAATGTTAATTCTGTTGGGGGCTATGAAGACTTGATTAAAGAATACGAGAGGTGTTCGTTGTTACAAGATATATTTTCAAGTGTAACTTCATATTATTAATATATACAAAAAGTTTGTATATCCATCAAATTCTGTGTTACCGTCATTAACAGTAATGTAATGGCATAAAACAAAACAGACAACAATTATGTAGATTGTAAATGACACGTGTTACAATAAATTACTAGATCAGTGCTTTTCAATATTTTTGAATACGCGACCCCTTTACTGGTTGAAAATTTTGGCGACCCCCTTGGGTCATAGGCAGGCAAAAAGTTCAAAGACAGACAAAAGAAATTCAAAAGACTATGTTTGTGTTTTTTCTCTATTTTGTTACTCATATTGGTATATTAGGGCCTTATACAGACTGCAAAAAGCTGCTGAGATTAGAAAGTACCTAAGTACGAGGTAGGTAAATTTGAATTGCCTTTTCCCTTTTGCTGGCGAACCCCGAGCAAGCTTCCGCGAGCCCCCCCAGGGGTCGCGACCCACAGATTGAAAAACACTGGACTAGATTATGTTCATATAAAAGATCGGACGCTCATATACTACACTATCATTTTATTATTAAAATGTCATGATGAAAATAATTTTAATAACTGTTTAAACAATAATTAATACGCAACTTGAGTCATTTAAGTTATGACGTGATAGCTTACTATTATCGTATAAAATCTAAGAGCCTTGGGTGTTTTGTTTTATTAATTATTATTTTTGACAGACAAAAATATAAGAGGATTATAATTCGTATGTATACAGCTACAGATTTAATTTTTCTACTGTATCTGGTTGAGAACATTTAAAATCGTAAGAAATAACGAAAATTATGGAATAGAATCAGATGATTTTGAAAAAAAAAACAGATACACACGGTGCATATTTAATCGTATTAAGCTGTATGAAAATGCTCATCTGCCTTAGAAGTTAGTGATTAAGTGACTACTTACTATAAGGCTAATTAATTTGAGTTTATGAAAAGAAGAGTATTTATTAAGACGGTAGATTATTTGTAATCTTAACTGCTCCCATGCAAGACAGGAGTGATTAGATTGTCTTGATTATTAAACATAATGATAACCAAGTTCTAACTGTTATTACAAGCTGCAAGAGTTAACTTGAGACTTCGCTTGGATGACGTAAGCGCGAAATACTGACGCGTCGAGGAGAGCAAGCGAGAGCAATAAGAAGGCGAGGGTCGAGAGGGGAGCGCGCATTCCGCTCAGGTCTCAAGTTAACTCTTGCGGATTATTAGTGTATTTGAGTTCTTTTTTATTCTTTGTTTAGAAAAGAGTAATAAAGTACTTACCATTTGTGGAGCCACAATCGGCACATACTTGGTTCCCGGGCATTGCCCTCACAGCCCTTATAATGGACCTTTGCAGGTCTAACAAGGAGTGGCCCGAATCGTTGCTCTCACCAGCCTGCTGGTGGAACGCCCTCATCAAGGCCCCCTCCTTGCAATTTATTAGAACTGACGTCCACGCCCTCTGCTCATTCTCGTCTTCAGCTTGGAAATGGTACGTACGGTTATCTGTGGGAAAAAGTTTCATTTCAAACCGTGCTTTTGTCTTTAAAACAGTTAGTTTTTGTCTTTAATAAAACTCGGATCTCATTCTGTCGAAGGCTTAGTCCTATAGATATATATGTTTATCTGTTTTTAGTATAGCTTTTTCGTTTCATCGAGTTTCAAATCATACAACAAAGCGACCATAATCAAATATTAAGACACCTGCGTCTTATTTCAGTGACGTAGATTCGAGGCCTGGCCCGTGGGGCATGCAATTGCACAGTTTATGCAATTTTCTCATTCAATGTGCGCATTGTTCAATTACTAGGTACCCACGGTAAAGGCAAGCATCGCGAGTAATCACGCATTTTCAAGATTGCTGATGTCTGAAAGTTGCCTTAGATAAGCGCGGTGGATGCATTTACTTAAAATGGGGAGGTCCGAACCCAGTAGATGGTATGCGCTGATATTATTATTTCTTTGCTTGTTCCCTTTGTACTGGCCTCAAATATACGATAATTGTCACCCCAAAAGATTTTTTTATGGCATGAGTTCAGCAGACAGGCAGACGGCTCACTTGATGGAAAGCGATTACCATCACCTATGGACATTTGCAACATCTAAGGTGCTACAAATGCGCTGCTGCTGTCTTATGGGAGACTGGAACCTGGTCACTAATGCGGGAATACAACTCAAGGTTGTCATGGCGACATACTTTAGACCAGGAGTGGTGACCATCCAGTCGGACAAATGGCCCACCACCTGGCAAACTCTAAAAATATGAGTCGCATAGGATTTGTAATTTAGGAAAAAAAACCACGAGAAATACCATTTTTAAACGTTTTGGTAGCCATGCTATTTATTAGATACGCACATATATAATTTGAGAACTGGTAAGTTATATATAGATCACGATAAAATTATCAAAATGACGTTTAAGACCTTCACAAGACAACATGGTAACCAGATATTCGTTAGGCTGAATAGGAATGTTTTGTTCATTGTAACACGATATATTTAACACAGACATTTCGCAAAAAAACAATCTTATGGCTGAGCGTAATATGATACCGCCGGCTTGATTTCATCGCTTCGAAATGTCGATGTTCACCTTCGACATTTAGGGCTCCTCAAATGCCAATTTGCTTAAAGGTACTATTTCGATTCTTCATTAGCAATTTATGCTAACGATTCCGAAATATCTTACCGGGGACTTTCAAAACTGATTCTGCATTGAGATCACTAAGGCCTTCGACATTAAATAGATTAATTTGTTTTTTTAAACAACTCAATTTTACTAAAGAGCTATATACCTACGGCATTGCTACGGCACACTATGGTAGCCGTTTTGACACATTCCGATTGTGACGTGAAATATGTCAATTAATTATCGACAAAATATATTGAAGTGTATAAAGAATGTATTCTTCTATTCCCCCCCTTAATTCTGTTTTCTCCGGTGAATCTATAGCCATCCTTGAAGCTGCCCTTTATATAGAATCCCATCGCCTTAGTAAGTGTATTATCTTTACTGATTCTTTGAGCTGCCTACAAGATATTTCTAAGTCCCCTTTTCGCTCCAATCAAATTTCCCCACTTTGTTTGCGTATTAAGCAGATTCTTTATAACTGTTACTCTTTGGGTTTGGAAGTAATTCTAGCCTAGATTCCTGGTCACTCGGGCATCTGTGGAAATGAAAGTGCTGACAAGTGTGCTAAACAAGCTGTCTACGCTGGCTGTAGTAAATATACCAAGTGTTTCCCGCGCGATCTTCGAGCTCTCGCTAAACCTGAGATGCTGAAATCATGGAATGACCTTTGGTTAAATTCTTGTCAAACGGGTGGCAAGCACTATGCTAATCTCCAACACCTTATCCCCTCGTCTCCCTGGTTTTTCCGCTTCCGCAACATCCCTAAAAAAAATTCTTCTATCATAATTCTTTACGACTTGGCCATGTTTGTGTTTGTGTTTTTTTTAGCAAAACTCAGGATTCGTGATAGTTCTTTGTGTGAGTGTGGCCTGGGTGAAGGTTCTATAGAACATATCTTTTTCCACTGCCGTAAAATTGTTACTCCCCTTTATGACATTCTTCCTGTTAATTGCCCTCGTCCTGTTAATAGTAGTGTTCTCTTAACTTTATCGCATAAATCATTTGTACATATTCTCTGTAAATTCTTGACTATGAATAATATTATCTTATAATAGTTTGTATAGTTTATGTAGGTACATGTTTTTACATATATTCGTATATATGGATTGTATAGTATATATGTATATATATATATATATATATATATTGATTTCATAGTATATATATATATTATACTTAGATTGTTTTGAAGTTAAAGTTATTATTTAGTTTTGCCCTTTGCTCTTGTTTTGTTTTAAGTTTGTTTGTAGTAAATATGTTTATTATATTGTATTAGATTTGCAGAATTTTCTTTTTAATTTACCGGCCAAATTGCTAATCATTTAGCCAAATTTTTTTCACCTGGCTTTTCTATTCACACGACATTGGCAAAATCAATGCATAAACGGCATTGCAGCCATCAGTTAAAAAATAAAAAAGAATGTATTACTACATTCTTCATATATGCGATAATTTTTATGACTTATTTGCACATCACTATTGACCACAAAGAACAGCAATTTGCTCTTTCAAATGTAGTTATTAATTTATACGAATCTTCATGACCCGGCAAACTTCAAAATAGCCATCATAGCGTGCCGCAGGTATAATCCATGTTTTAAATGGTGCTACAAATACGTGCAATTTGGTAGGAAATATTTACATCATGCCAATATTCTACTAGAATAAAAAGGTTCGCTTTACTATATTTTATACTTTAAATACATACACAATTAATTCTATATGTGCAATTTAAGACCAAACTCATGGTCCATCTTTTAACGGGCTTTCAGAATAATTTGCAAAGGAATACGTAGTAACTGATTTTGTTGTTGTTGTGAAAATTCATCTTTTGCGCAACTACATAATCTATAGATATAATAAGACTATAGAGGTCGAATTTCTGTACAATGAAAAAAATGCTAAAACCGAGCCAGGGTGAAATAGAACTAATTTACATTTCTTTTCTAATTTTTTGTTTCTCTGTTTGTACGGTCTAATCTCCGAAACGACTGGACCGATTTAAATGATATTTTGTATGGTGGTAGCTTATAGTCCCTGGTCAACATATAGGACACTTGTGATACCCAAAAATTAAAGAGTTCCCGTGGGATGGTTAAATAAAACCTTTCACGCGGACGAAGTCACGGACAGAAACTAGTGCTAAATTTTAATTAATAAAAATTAATCGCGGACATTACTAAACAGCTAATCAGTATCATATAGAATCGTAAATATTGAAAATATTAAATACACTAAAACTTAGGAGATGATTATACAAAATCAGATTTTTAAGCTTGTTTAAAATACCAGCAGAAACTAGATAATTTAACATCTGCCATAACACATGCGCCAACAGGCACATCAAAATATTATAATCTATATATATATAATGAAAATGGTGTTCGTTTGAGGCTCAATCACGCTTAAACCACTGATCGTATCGACATGAAACTACCACCATTCGATGCGAAATTTTTCCTAGATGGTTTATGGCTATCTATCTATCTATATATATATAAGCAAAGTTTGTTTTCTTTGTCCGAGGTAAACTCGAAAACTACTGGACCGATCAGCATGAAACCACAACCATTCGACGTGGAATTAATCGTAGATGGTTATAGGCTATATATATTTTTCAAATTCTATGAACCCTTTGCCATGTTTTCTCGATTTGTTTGTTTATTAATTTATTTGAATAAGGCGGTACGAAGTTCGCCGAGTCAGCTAGTTTAAAATATACATAGAAGCACCTTTTTTTTAAAACTGGCAGTTTGTTCACAGCGTGCTTATAAAAACAAACATTTCTAGCTGATTCCGACATAAACGAGTGAAAATGTATTTTGTCCCATTTGACATATTTATTTGTTAGACTGGTTTGGGCCAATGACTCTAATTAAATAATATTAAGAAAATAAAAACAGAGAGAGAAATAGCACTGTGTAAATAATATTGTTACATACCGACAAAGAACGCACACCTGGCTATCGTAAAACGCATTTTATTGCCTTTCCTGCATTCGGAGTTCTTTTATCTACTTCGTGTTTAAAATTTAAAAACATCAGATTGTTTTCGTACTTATTTTATGGCCGTCATTAGTGTCGAACTAATCCTTGTTTTTTATTGCATTGCGGCGAAGCTTGCCAAATGTGCGGATTAACTCGGTGAATGCGGCCCTTTGTCGGTATTATACAGTTTAGTATAAAACAATGCCCTAACGGAGGGGTGGAGCAGTCAAGCGACGATTACGATACTAGCAAGACGTGTGTATACATTCGAAGAGCGATATAGTGACGGACTTTGCGTGTGTTATTGAATTGTGCATTACATTGGGACTTATTGAGTCTAGTTATATTTGTACCTATGTTATATCTGTTAGTATAGTTCTAATAAACTCTATAGTAATTCCAACGGCATTTTAATTCGAGTCCTGTAGCTCGTAACAATATAACGTGCAAATACTGAAAAAAACTCACATGAGACTAGATCAAACGCTCGTTTATCTTCAGCGGCAACTTTTATTTGGCAAGTGAGCAAGTTTACCCTCGCCGGTGTTTTATTTTCATCGGCGTGGAATATATCTAGGAACCCCTCGGCGGTGACCCGGCAACGTCGTTTTTGCCACACACGTCGCACTTTCCCCTCAGATTTCTTTAATAGATAACCACTTCGGGTCACTCCGTGCTGTTTGTCACCTTGGAGCTGATGGAGGGAATAGCCACCAACTGCCGAGGCTACCTGTAATTGAATTTTTATTGACTACACTATTGAGAAAAGCTGTAGTGAGATACGACGCCATTAATTAACGAAAACAACAAACTATGAGGCTTTATGATTAAAAATCAAATCTGTTCAAAACTCGACGCAATTTGTAGGATACGAATATTTACTTTAGATTTTACATTTAAACCGAATTATTTAAAGACATGAAACATAAAATCTTGGCATAAACCCGGGTCGAATCGTAAAATTAAATCTTGAGACGGATAGATAAATCCTTTGCAACTTTTATGGGGATTAAACCTGAGTTATTAATCTGTAAACTCACTTCTCTATCTTGTGGTGCAGCTGCTCTCAACATATTCCTCAGTTCAAGTAACCTCCGTCTCTCGTCGTCCTGTTGCTGCCTAATCTTCTGGAGTTGTACACTTAGATCAGCGACGTAAACGCCAAAGTGCTCTATTGTCTTCAAACCGTCTTGGAAGTAATTTGTCTGTGCGTGGTAATACTCCACCAAGTGCTGCAGTAACTCTATACCTTTCTTCGTCTTTATATCGTTGAACTTTATCAGGTACTAAAATAAAAAATAAAAATGTTCACAACATGAAAACACAGGTCATGTAAGTCGTGACAACAGTAGACAGTTAGACGCCTGATGTCACATAAATGCGTCGGTGGTTATTATACCATTAGCGCGGCAAATGGTACGCGTCGGGTCAGACAAGACCAGCAGTCAGACTGTGGAATCGCCAATATTACTCCATGCCCTTCCGCGAGTTAAAATTATACTTGATGACGCACGCGCGTGCGAGTTATAGTGGATCCCGATTCGTCTTGCTGAGTTGTGCAATAATAATAAAGTTCGCTATGCGACCTTGCCCAACTTTCCTGGCGACTCGCGGGTTTAACTACTGACTATAGTTATTATTTAGTCTTACAGCATACATATAAAAATGGTGTGAGTAACTCGTGCATTGTATACACAGTAAATGAGTATATTGCAGGTGCTATTCGATTGTGTTATGAGCTAACCACGTTTAAAGCGAGTGAATGCGTTGCGTGTGTTGCGAGTGGTTTGACCGAGATGGTTCGCGCCGGTCGTCGAGTGAGACGTGGAACAAAGCGAGGGTCAGAGCAACATCGGCCCTGCACGGCGCAAGGCCGGTCGACGACCTGCGCGCCTCCGCTTCACTCAAATGACCGTACGGCTTCCAGGTTTCTTTTTAACACTTAAAAATAAGGCTTTGCGTATTTTGTGCAATGTTATTTAATGATTTATAAATTGGCTAAGTACTGGGGATAATTCAGTTTTGAACTATCCACATTTTGAATAATAAACAAGTTAATTGTTCAGTTAAAATAGTAGTGTGGGCTACACTGATACTTTTTTTATTAAGTAAAACAATTTATCATCTAAGGCCATTAGAGGCCCTAATCACCGTTGTGTAATAGAATCAATATAGTACATCAGGCCCAAGCACAGAGACAGTAATAACTGTTTATTGCTCTAAGAACAACAATGGATATTTGAATACCAATATTGTGACCACGCCATCAAATACTTCAGTTTGAAATATTTAAATATAAGTGGGAAATGTTGGCTTATATGAGATACCTTTCTGCGCAAAAGACATATAGGTAAATATACAAACTGTTGGTTTTAAAGTTGTTTGTAAAAAATTGATTTTATATTTGCAAAAGAGCAGTCAACAATGTCCATTACAACATTTGACATAGTCCATTAGCGCATAGATAAAGCACTTACAAAATAAACATTGGCATTACACTTAACGATGCAAGAAGCATCAATATTTGAAAGTAAATAAAAACCGGCCTGGTAGCTGATAAATGTACTATATAATTATGGACAGTACTTTGTTTACTAATAAATTTTACAATTTGGCGAATATCATACAACAGGCTGAAAAAGTTTTTTTTAGTATAGAGGTAGTGCTAAGAATGTACGTACTAATCCATCCAAAATTATCAAATTCTTTAGAAAAAATATTTTGCACGTTATTGCAATTAGTCAATAATTTTCAGGTAAACAGGCTTAGTTAAGGTAATACTTACTATTATTGACAATATTTACTTGTCAATATTGCACGTGATTATATAACAACGGCACTTACAGCAGATGGTGGACTACAACTGAAGTCTATAGACAATGATATTGCGCAAATGCCATGGCAAGTATACTCGTACTGTTATGCATGTTTTATGAATTGCATTCCGGGGATATAATGATTTCCAATGCAATATACAGAGCGGAATTAAATTCCATTTTATTTTTTCTTTGGTCTTGCAATATCTACGACGGAAACACATGGCAATTAGGTTATAAAGAGAAGTAGTCTGCACAGATATTGCAGAAACTTAATTTCGTCACAAACACAAGTATAGAATTACTCTATACTAGTAATTCAATTTTTATTCATTGTGATATATTTTATGAGCTTTTACAATTCATAGTGTTTGCATAATTTTCACGGCCTTGGGGATAAACGTATTATCACAAAATTTCATGTTTTTTACTTTGGTAACGGGGATTAACAATTTTTTTTTATTTATCTCAGAAAACCATACAATTTCTCTCTGATACAAAGTTTACACGAGCGAAACCATGTGGAGATCTCTGGTAAGAAATAATATGTAAAAGTAAAAGCATTAGAAAGTAGTAACGTAAATTGAAACAATCGTATTCAAGTTGCTATTGCCGCAATAAGTATAAATATTACTTAGAAAAAACTGACTATTATTCTATATAAGTGTAGTTTTAATGTCAATAACGATTAGAACTAGTTCAACGACCTACATTAAACGGTGTATATGAAAACGAATGTTGTATAATTGAAGTAAGTTCCTTTGATGAATCATGAATGAGCACTGCTTGTGTCCGTACATAACATAGATAACGTAATTGTATCTGTATATTAAGGTTTATCACGCTAGCTATTAAGCATAATTAATGTACTTGTGCTATTAACTGTATAATTTGTAGACAAAGGCTCAATAATACGGGAAGTAGTTCTGCCAATTGTTTTACTCTATGAGGTCCGCCGTCCAAATCCGCATGTTGATCAAGCCTCCTTTTTGGACCTTAAACTTGTACACATGGTACATGTAATTTAAAATAAGGCCGGGCGGCTTGTCGTAAGAGGCGACAAAACAACCCACAGCCAGGTGGTAGGGCATTTGTCCGACTGGATGGCTACCACCCCTGGTCTAAAGTATGTCGCCATAACAACCTTCATTTGTGTTCCGGCATTACTGACCAGGTTCCAGTCTTCCTTAAGAGAGCAGCAGCGTATTTTTAGCACTTTTGGCGTTGCAAATGTCTATAGGCGATGGTAACCGCTTTCCATCAAGGGGGCCGTCTGCCTGTCTCCTGCAAATAAAAAATAAAAAATCCAACCATTAATATTATTTTTTGTTGCGCGATGAAAATGTTATATGCATAATTGCATATCCCACTACTAAATAAGCAATGAAGTAGTGTAGGAATCGTGACGAATGCCGGATTACCTACTAAAGTCAGCCCGTTTTTATCATCCTAAATATTTTTGGTTCGTAGGCTCGGATGCGTTCTACTATAATGGGCAATTACCTTCTATATTGTAGAAGAATCGAAAGTGAGCTTAGGCCAGGACAAAACCTAAGCTCCTCCGTCCCAGCAGTCTTAGTGCGTGTGACAGCTCCGAGCGGAGTTATCCTACGAGAACCGTCATCCTTTTTTACACGCTTTATATTAGCTTCACTTGTATGTCAGTATGTCAGTATGTAACTTGAGCTCGATTTTGTCCTACTTTGAACGATCAGATTTAATTCATACTTTGCACACCTGTCAAAGGTCGATGACAATGCAATAATATAGTATCATGGAGCTGATCTGATGATGGAGTCGGAAGGTGGCCATAGGAACTCCTGTACTAAACAAGATAGACCCTTCGTGTTTGGGCCCGTATGTTTATATCGCGTGACAATGCAATAATATGGTACCATGGACCTGATCTGATGATGGAGTCGGAAGGTGGCCATAGGAACTCCTGTACTAAACAAGATAGACCCGTCGTGTTTGGGCTCGTATGTTTATATCGCGTCAAAATGCAATAATATGGTACAATGGAGCTGATCTGATGATGGAGTCGGAAGGTGGCCATAGGAACTCCTGTACTAAACAAGATAGACCCTTCGTGTTTGGGCTCGTATGTTTATATCGCGTGACAATGCAATAATATGGTACCATGGAGCTGATCTGATGATGGAGTCGGAAGGTGGCCATAGGAACTCCTGTACTAAACAAGATAGACCCGTCGTGTTTGGGCTCGTTTTACTTGTCTTGGCTAGCACTCTGCTGCTACATGATATGCAGGATCTCAAAAGCTTGTATTTAAAAACATTTAAACAAAAATCAACTAAAAAATGAAAAATAAATAATAGTTTAAAAAAACTAAAAAAAAACACGCTTTTATAAAAAATCCAACTAAAAAAACAAAAAATAAAATTTAATATAATATAAAAAAGCGTGGGGTGTATTCAATTAATAATATAATATCTTAAAAAGCGCTTTGAATACACCCCACGCTTTTTTATATTATATTAAATTTTATTTTTTGTTTTTTTAGTTGGATTTTTTATAAAAGCGTGTTTTTTTTTAGTTTTTTTAAACTATTATTTATTTTAATATTTCGCACATTTTATCCAACCACGAACGGATACACAGTATTAATTCTCGCGGCTTGTAAGAGACGATAAGACAATCGGCAACCAGATAGTAGGGCATTTGTCCTTCTGTATGGTTACTATCTGTTCTAGAGTATGCCATCATAACAACACTGATTTATGTTCCGACAATAGTGACCAGGTTCTAATCCCTTCGAGGCCGACAGCACATTGGTAGTAAATATTTAGCGTTGCAAATGTCCATAGAAGACGGTACTGACTTTCCATCAGGCGGGCCGCCAATATATCTGTTTGTAGTAATAAAAAAACCATGGTGATTTTGTATTTTTTGAATAAGTTCGCGTTTGACCAACATTAGATCTAATTTCAGACGATGTTGCGGTCGAAGATGTAGCACGCTTAACTAGAAAATAGCTATTCACAAGAGACGTGAAGACACCTAGATTGTACTTTTCGGGGAAACACCAATCGTATCATGTCGTGATCAAAACAAAACTAACATGGGTGACGAACGTGTTTACCAATTTTAGACAACTTTGCTTTGGCCAGTTTAGGACTATACACATAATTATAATTATCACCTCAAGTTTCTTGTGTTATCTACAGTTTAACGTGTTACAGTGAAAACGACTGTTTGGATTTTTACATGATATGAACCCTTCATTGGCCTGCCACATACATACGAGTATATACAATACAACTCATGAAATTGTTACTTACAATACTAGTTTTGTAAGTTGGTTTTTACATACGGACAGACGAATATAACTTACCATAGTCACAAGTTTATAAAACCCAAATCTGCACGTGTCATACAAAATTTTCAACACATTTGCGAGAAAACAGTACAGTAGGTAATGGAACTAACAAATATCAATCGAAAAATGGTAACAATCTTTGACGTTTCTAATATGCAAATGGCGCCACATGCCCGTGGTGAAATTTAGAACTACACCATTCATCTCATTTTCTCTATAGTATCAAGGTGAGACAAATGTATCGATCAAAAGTGCTTCTAAGGAGGTTCGATTATTTAGCTTATCTATTTCCATAATGTGAAAATCCTTAGTGGGATTACTTTTTTTCACATAAGTACCTATTTACCGCACGTTGCGTTGTATGGTGAGTAATTTTTAACTTTGGAAACTATATACAGACTTCGTAAATACAATTTTTGAACAAATGTATTGAAAAATCTATTTACACTGTGTACAGAGCCTTTCCATTAAGCAACTCTAATTACGATGGGATAAACTAAAAGGGCTCTGAGGAAAACCTTTATCCTCGGCATACTAAATGAGTTATTAAGTTATTATTACACACAAGAGAAAACAACAGGTTGGAGCTCAGTAACTGTGTGAGAGCGAATCCACAAATTAGCCATCGTTAATTATTAATTAAACACGCTCAAATTACCTCAGTTACCAGCCAAAAGTCATTCGATGTCAAACCAATATTACGGTCAAGCACTTTAGACAAAGCAAACACTTGGCAGGGATTAAACACAGGTGTGTAATGTTTTTACATATTGATAATTCCAATTGTTAGTAGACAAATAAAGGATTGCTGGTATTTACAAGCATAACCGGTATGCGTAATATAGCTTAGCGTTATTTTTTAGCATTCCCAATCACAGACTTGGTCAAATTATGTTTTCAGTAACTAGAAGTAAGTGTGTCTCATGAACCGACACATACCCACTTACTGCTCAGGTTTTTTGTAAAGATTGCAAATAAGTATAGTTTTTGCAATTTCTGTAAATTCTAAAAATAAAATTCAATTGCAAATACACAGTACCTCAATAATTATTTAAGAAATCTTCTAGAACAACAACAACAACAATACTCTTAGCACCAATATAAAAACAGTTCGCGCCACGTAAAAAGAACGCTGGCTCTGAACCTGCGCAGTGAGCATTTTATCGATCAAATTTGTGGTATGAAGGGGGCGAAACGGGGTAATACTTTAGGATACGACTGTAGACCTGCGCAGACACATCCCCTCCACTACCGCTCAGCGTTCTTTTTACGTGGCGGGACCTATAGTACAATGGACGGCCTTATAGCTTAAAACCATCTCTTCTAGGCAACCTGTACGGGCTAGCATTAGCCGTACATTGCCGTGTCAGCGATTTACGCCGACACGTGCATTTTAATATATCATTCGCATCAGTACTCGTTTAGCACCGTACTCGGTTAGTCGGCAAAACGGCTGTTGATTGTAGCACAATCATAAGCACCATAATTTCATTAGCATAACTTTAGCAATAAACAATTTACATCTACAAGCCTCTATCGTGAACATCTTATGTAGGAAAATCCCCCCCATAATTTGGTCCTTCGAACCGGATTGAACCAGAGACCTTTAGATGGACAAGGAACTTATTCACAATCATTTGTTGGCGTACAGCTTAAGATAATCTTAAGCTGTACGCTAATGATAATATACAATATAATATACACTTCTACTAATTTCTATCAAGCTAATTTTTTTTTTATAATTTTCCATTAAAGTTCAAAAGTTCAGGAGACTTTGGAATTTGGATGACTATAACAGCAAAAATTTCTCCACCTGACGACTTGAATAATAAAATATTTTGGAACAGCTTTCCGTCAATATCCTACATGATTGCTCAATTAAAATCTGATTAATATGTAGTTGCATATGGGATACGCATTCCTGCCAAATTTATATTGATATATAACCAGTTGGTTTTCTTAAACAAATAACTTACATACGTGACCGACAGACGAACAAATGGATATGTATTATACGGGTTCCTTTGAAAAAAATAAACGTTTGTGACATAGTTCAACTTTTTACTCGTTTTTAAAATCGCTCGTCTACATAGGAGTTTACCTTGCTCAAGTGAATACCAATTGCACTGCTAACTAATGCCTTAACCTTATTACATAGCAAATTATGTACATTAACGTACACACATGAAACAGTACTTGTAAGTAAGTGTATTACCTCACACATTTGCAACTGGAACAGCCGCCTTTCTTTCTCCATTTCATCAGCTATCTCCGCCGGCGTCACTTCGCTTCTAATCAGTCCGGCTTCTTTTGCCTGAGACTTCTTTTCCTTTTCAATCTTCAGGTACTTTGACTCATAGTCTTTTGAAGCTTTATCAAATGGCCTCTTCAGATCTCCTTTAACGCCTCGAAGGTCACCTTTGAGCAGACTGTCCACGGGGAACATTACAATGTTGTTTATGTTTTGCATCTGTTGACAAAAATGTAATCATTGCTTGTATTTAATTGATTTTAGCGGCAACTTGAAAAATGTAATATTATTAAAAAATTACATTATTATGGGATATTGACAGTTTTTACGCAAGAAATGTTTTATTTATTTATTGTTTCTTTGCAAAATCATAAATGTTTGGTAACATACAACTTATCGACCTGCCCCTAAGCCTTCGTTGTTTAGCAGTTTTGGTTATATGGGTCTTGCTATTGCCTGGTTTGTATTTACTTAAACATTAATGAATACTTTACATTGTTTGGATACACAAACTATGCAAATAGGTACCAAACATAAAAAAGAAATAGGATCAGCATCTGAGGTAAAAACTTGACGGTAGCGCATGAATTCCTAAACTTAATTATATGTATACAAACATGTCAAAACAAAACATTCTTGGGCTCATAAGTGATGTACCAGAGTTGCCTAAGACACGTTAACTTCGTCTCGACATTCAACCATATTGCATTGTCATAGGACTGCATAGCTAAAATCGGCGCCAAACATCGCGACATGTGCAGAATAATGATGTCAGTTAAGCAACATGTAATATAATAACCAGCGCATTGACAAAACCGTTTAGAGATAAGACCATGACCTGAAACGAAATATATGACGAGCAATTGTATTTTCGTTACACTTAAACAAACCGATGTTTGAGTAACAAAAGCGAAACATCAATCAATATCAATTTACAGATCGCAACAGATACTGTAATTAAAATCCCCACATTGAAGTACCGACGATAATATAATCAGCGGGGGAACGAGGTGGAACAAAAAGTCAACATGTTACACGGCAGCATGGTAGAGGGGTCCATTATGAAGTCAATGGAGTGAACACGTCTATAACAGACAAGAGTAAGCACGGCGGGGACAAAGGGCTCGAATACTCAATGAAACCTTTTTTGAAAACGGTTGTTCTGAACGTCTAATTAATTATTACAACCTCTGTACATGGTAAAAACCTTCTTAAGAGGAAACGTTATCTCAGACTACTTACAAGTACTTCCTTATTCAGAAGAACAATGAAATGAAGAATTTGCAAGGTTGACTTCATTGATATAACATACATATTTTTAAAATAATCCAGTTAATTTTGTATAAAAATATGACGTTATGTAAGCACTGTTGCGGTAGCTCAGTGGCTAAGGCAGACACGTCTAATTTAAACAATTCTGTTTCGAATTTTACTCTGCCATGCTTCGCTTAAGGTAATTTTCAACCTAAAATACATATCCACAGAGTACTTTACACATTGTTATAATAACAATGTGCTGACGATGTAGTAAACATCTAAATTAACTGAGTCGTAATCGTAAAAATCGAGTTTACATCAGGTTATAACCATCCGTTACCTAAAATTTGTAATACTAAATAGCAGTCGGACGTTTATCCGCTGCTATATTTAAGTAATATACAGTATTACTTTTATTACCAAGTGCGACTCTAATTGAATACAAGTTGTTTAAATTTGAATGTTTTTATAGAGGAATTCAAATTTAAATTTATTTACTGCATAAAACATAGTTAAAAAGGTGTTACAATAGTTATACTTAATTACACATTTATTAGCAAGCAACTTTTTTAGATAAAATTTAAAAGAATTTGTAATTAACGATTTTATATTTTGTGGAATCTTATTGTAAATTTTTGGTTTCATGCATACGATGCTTTTTTGCAGTAGAGCTGTTTTGCAAGGATGCGTGCAAAGCCTATCTTTATCCCGTCTGTTACGTGGTACATTATCTGACATACGTGGGAATAAATCATTATTATATGTAACAAACTCATTCAACAAATTCATATAAACTATCAGGTATAAACTAGTTTTCATTCAAGGCGTTAGGGGGCTGCAAGTAAATAAAGTACCAGCATACAAGAACCTAAATCCTACCTAAACCTAAATCTAACCTAATCCTAAACCTAATCTTGCACATCTTGGCTATTGTCCGATAACTCGTAAATCGACAGCGATGCACACGCAAGCACGCTGAAACCCCATCGTTGCATGTTGCGAACACGCCCGATTAATCTCGAGCCGCTTATCTGAACGCTGAATTAAACTTCCTGTTAGGTTTCGCCAACCGCTTCGCCTGTATTGAATTGCCTTCGGGTGAAATGAGTAGGGATACTAAATTGAAAGCTCGCTTGTAACAATACGATGGACCTGTTTGCGAGTTCCATACTAATATTTGTATATAAAAAGTAATTTATATAGACTTTTATTTAAACCCTCTTTACGGCATCTGCACTTTCGAAATCGGCGATGAATATAGGATACATTTCATCCTTGAAAATTAATAAATTCCCGTGGAATATAGAACCGAACTTCACGTGAGCGCAGCAAGATATAAAGAGAGTTTATAAATATTACACTTAATTTCTATAATTTTTGATCCTAAAGCGGATGCGCCGAACCCAATACAATTTTGAACTTTAGGATGATTATGATTAATTTTCATTTATAGAGTTCCGCTAGCTAAAGGAAAATTATTTTCTGGTTTCATTCTGGTTGTATATACGTCTGTGTCACATTATTAGTTATATGAGAAGCTACAAGATATTATATTTGGCACATTTAAAAAGTCTTGCGTAGTGTATATGTCTGTCAAAATGTACCTACTTCGAATATTCAGATGAAAAAAAAAGTCCTTGAATGTGAATCTATACATATAATAAAATTGTAGAGGTCAAATTTCTGTACATTAAAAAAAATTCTAAAAACCGTGTTAGGGGGACGTTAAAAGTGAAATAAAATTAATTTAGATTTTTTCTATTTTTTTGTTTGTCTGTCTGTTTGTACCGGCTAATCTCCGAAACGACTGGACCGATTTACATGAAATTTGGTATAGTGGTAGCTTATATCCCTGGTCAACATATAGGATACTTTTGATCCCAAAAAATTAAAGAGTTCCCGTGGGATAGTTAAAAAACCGCACCACGCAGACGAAGTCGCGGGCAGAAGCTAGTATCATATAAAAGGACTCTTATCAACGCTTGACAAAATTATCCTTTTATTATAATGCTTAAATTTTCGGTAATAATAAAAAAATCCACATGAAAAAGTTAAATAAATCCTAAGTATTCCCAATTGACATAGTCATACGTATATTTTAAATGAAAACCCCTCCACCATGGTCTCAATTATAATGATTAAATTTTCGGTAACAATAAAAAAATCCACATGAAAAAGTTAAATAAATCCTAAGTATTCCCAATTGACATAGTCATACGTATATTTTAAATGAAAACCCCTCCACCATGGTCTCAATTATAATGATTAAATTTTCGGTAACAATAAAAAAATGCACATGAAAAAGTTAAGTAAATCCTAAGTATTCCCAATTGACATAGTAATACGTATATTTTAAATGAAAGCCTCTCCACCATGGTGCCAACTAGTTCCAAGTGCCTAAATTAATTTACATTAACATAAACAGATTAACATGACTTGCTTAATTACGTGTGATTTGTGTATATCAACACAACAATTGTGTTAAACGCCATAGTGTTTTTCACAAGTGAATGTTACTCTGTAATAGAGCTTTATTATAACAATGAACATTGTTCCCTGGGTTGTTAGCACGTGCGATCCTATATATTTGCTATTGTATGTAAATTGTTAATCACATGCTTAAGAAACATTAACTCACATCATAGTCATTACAAAAGACTAACTAACGTTAAAAGTGTATTAGCTAAAATGATATCATGGAAACAATAACAAGTTAATTTAAACCAATTGTTTAGATTTTTTTTAAATACCATAATACAGAATACTGTTAATCAAAAGTTATGTACAAACAAAACTGTACTGTTTTGTGTAAAAAATACCAAGAATTACAATATTTTTCTAGTCGAGTAAAAAACGTAACTCAGTAAAACTTCTAATGGCCTGTTCCTATATTTTACTAACGGTTCATTTGCCTTACTATTTGACATAAGCTTCATACAAATAATGTGAAAATTCTACCTATCGTACGGCCAGTAAATATATAGTAAGGTATAGGAATCGGCCATAAATCCTACATCGCCACGGTGTACTTCGTACGAGTTCCACGAATCAGATCGATTGACTTTACTACATTGTAAATATCTGTTGGGGCATTACAAATAATATCTTCTCACTTTTTTGCATACAAAACATTAGTTTCAACCAACGGAACGATAAAATTAGACAGTTTTAATAACTTAATTTTCATTTTCTTTAAGTCTAAGTTTAATTAAAAAAAACAAGGCACAATACTCTGTCCACAATACATGAATTATCATAGATTACGTTCCAGTACTGACCATAATTCTGCTAATGCCTTCAACACACACTGCCGCTGATATTGACAAAAGGAAATTTAGGCAAACGCTTTCAATTGTAAGTAAATTCCCAAAGCTTCAGGTCAATTTTCAGTTCAAAACAAACTGGCCTTCCAAATTAATAAATATTTTCATTTCTTCATATGCAAACCATACAAATACATTTTATGAATACGACTTCATAAACTTTCGGATAACATTTCGTCCATTCTCATAAGATTAAAATGTATAGACTGTTTGAAATTTTCAAAAAGAAGAAATGCTAATATTTTATGATTTCAATGTCAAATTTGCCGATAGTTTATTTTATTATCAAAGTGCGAGTTACATAGAACTAACGATAATTCTACGTTCTTTTCCCCTGTAACTAGTGTGGCCATAAAGCTTTTCTTTTTTCAACTGTTTAATTATTTTGAATTTGGAACGCGTTTATTATGTTAAAAACTTCTTTCGATTCTCCGGCATTTTTCATTTTTTCGTGTTTGTTATGGAATTACAATATGGACTGGTGTGTAAGAAGGATTGCAGTGATTACCTTCCAAAAAGTGGTTCATATTCAAGTCACATCCATCCATATCGTACAGCTATATATATATATATATATATATATATATATATATATATATATATATATATATATCATATATGTCTTTCGTAAATAACTTAATAAAGTATAATATATGAAGTACTACAGTCAGCCGCGGGTCGACCCCTAGTGCGAGCCTCTTATTTAAAGAGCACGCGTTAATACAGGTTAAATTGTACTAAATTTTTATGTTTGTACTATTTGTCCCCGGAAGAATCACTTCATTTTATATCGCTAACTATTGTAAAAGCGCTCCAGTATTCCTAGTAGTTTTTCCGTGACAGCTTAACAGATAGAAGAGAATTTTCATATTCATTATCTTTAGAAATTATTGGTCTTACACAAACTTTCATCCTCTATTTAACCCGTTCTAGTTTTATTTATCTATCACCCGTAAATCTATCTGTGAACTACATACATGACAAAAATAACAAATCACAAAAAAAAACCTATCCTACTTTCTGGAATAACCTTTACATAAATCTATTCCAAAATCTATCCCATTATCCGGGATGAAAAGTATCCCTTGTCCATCGGTATTAAAATTACATACTATATATCGAATTTCAGCCAAATCGGCCCAATAGTTTTCCATAAACGCGTAAAAAGATAAACAGATAGACAGACAGACCGAGAGACAGACAGACATACAACGTTCGCATTTATAATATTAATAGGGATTTTCACAAGCAAAGAAAAAGATCCAATAGTAATGTTTCTTTCGAATTTCAGTTATATGTTACACTTCCGCCAAATGTAAAGATCAATACGAGTTCGCAACATGGGTCTGCATAACGACGCCCTAATGACATCCATTTCACGTCTTCGTGTCTTACGGACACGAGATAATGACAGAAATTCTTTTAAATCAGATAAAAATAGTTCGTTGACGTCTGTGGTCTGCCTGTGCCTGCCTAGCTCACTGGAACCAAGAGGTCCCCGGGCTCGACTTCTGGTATGGTAAATTTCGTAAATGTGCTTACAGTTATTTACTATAATGTGGGTATATAGAACAGTCCCAAAATTTTCTTTTGTATATTACCTATAACTTATTTTACTAAGACGTGTGTATCGCTTTTAGAAACAAATATTTTATTTCTTCTTTCTTTCTAACGTAAACGTAACTTGTTGAGATTGAGGACTTGTATATTTGTTTGTCTGTTGACTGATAAAAAAATATATAAAACTTCAAGATTAAAAGTAATTTGTATTAACTGAGTCATATAACTGCACCAGAAAGTTTTGATGATAAAAGCGAACCGACCGACGGACTGCTGGATACAAGTACTTCATGCGAGACGAGACAAGTCGACGACTCACCACCGATGACAAATACTTACACACATACAATCGAAATGCACATTGAACTAATACGTATATTTAGTTTACGTACTTTCCCGTCCGTGAATTCCGAATACAATTGTATATAGCAAACATGAATGGAATTTATCGAAGTGTTTTTATCAGTTTTTTTCAGTACCAATTTTGTCGTCAGTCAATCTTAGTCCACTGTCTCCTTAAGTTACTGTCACATATCTCGGTTCTCCACTTTCTTCATCTAGCGCCTATCGGCAACTCTACAGGCTGGCCATACATTTGTCTCTGTGAGCGACAGATACATAAGTGCGACGACCAACAAAAACCAAAGTATTAAGATGTATGGAGCATGCCACTTTGTGTCGCCCGTCGCAGAGCTCGAATCCATTACAACCAGGCTCGAGAGCGTCTACCAGGTCCCCGCGGCGTGGTGAGACTATGTACGTGGCCCTGGCATTGAAGCGAAAGAAAGAAAACCGAGTGGTTTTAGTGAGAATCCCTAATCGTGGTGTGGCTATGGCTATTGCCACACTAAGATTAGGGATTCCCTTCCTGCGAGAGGTGCTAGTGCCACTAGTACCTGGCGAATCCCACATACCGGGCGCGATTTTCCCCTGTGCGCGACTATGTTCCTCAATTGGATCTCCCCTCGTAAAAAAAAGTCTTGAGGGCGTCCCACGCTATCAATTTGGATACAGTTAAATAATAGTCCGATTATTATTTTTTCGTAAATAGACTTCAAAATATTTAAAGACGAAATACAAACAAAGCGTATCGAACACTGCCTTGCAAACTACCCTGACGAAGGACAAAGGACTGCATCAGGTCAAGGGCGGGCCGAGGATTCTGCGCAGTCCCTCATCTGAAATTCGACTAATACTTCCTACAGGGTCCGGATAACTGGAGCGAGGTGAAGCAAACCACAACATAATACTCGTATCAAAGTACAAGTAATATAAAACTTTGAACATTTTTTAACCTACTCCATCACGCTATCTACTCGGAGTTCACGAGTGTTAAATTGCACAGAGCGCTTATTTTAAAATATTACAAACAGAAAAACGGTGATTTAACAACTTCAAGGAATAATTTCTTGCAAACTAGTGCTAGCTTCAAAACCTAGAAAACCGACGCAGAGTTACGCTTATGTTATAGGTAATATACAATGGACCACTTTGATGTCGATCCCAAATACCCAGACCACAGCAAATAACGGAAAGTTTGTTTCCGAAATTGACTATGCCAGGAATCCGGAGCCTGTACGTTGTAGTGAGGTCGGCCCGGAAAGGCTTAGCCCGCTTTTGAGTTGCAAATCTTCATCAACCTAGGTGATTACCTGGAATATATCGCATTCAGAGATAAGGCCACCTATTTGCTCAACTCACTATCAAGTTGTTTTGGTGAACAATAAAGCGTTTTAATAATCGTAAAATAAGTCTGTAAATAAGGAAATTATGCAAAACGTCGTTAAACGTTTAGAAATGAAATAAAAGTCTACAAGCACACGTAACTAAATATCCTGCAATCGCTTGGTGATCAGCTTGCCAACATTCATTGGATCGGCTCATCACCCTGACCCATTTACAAGTAAATATGCGCCCACGCAACCGGTATCTGCGTCAATCGTAAACGTCGACAGTTTGAAACAGTTTTTTATATCTTCGTACTCAAAGATAGACCATAAAATTAAAAGATATTATGTGAATTATCACAATGCAAAACTTCAAGCTTCATTATAAGGTTCGTGCGACTACGGACTCTTGTCCCCTACCTTTTATAGATTCTCGCTTAATATTAAGGTCTTGATTGTTAAATTTTTTACGCATGACGTTTGTTGTGCCTTAATTATGTTAGTATTTAGTTTGTTAATTGTTTATTCTCTATTTTTAATTCATTTTAGGTATATGTATTGTGTGATATTTATATATGTATTTAATTCGCACACCACTGTCATACATTTGCGAAATTCCCCTTCATAGAATCCATAGCCCAGGTTGTCTGGAGGAGATCGCTCTAAAGCGATAAGGCCGCCCATTGCTCCTACTTTTACCGTTTAATGTGACTACTGTAAATTCCTACTTTTACCGTTTAATGTGACTACTGTAAATTGTTTATTTTATGTGTATGTGGTGAACAATAAAGTGTTTTCTATTCTATGTTAGCGTTTAGGTTATAATTTAAATTATGTAAATATTTATTACTTCTACTTATTCTATTTTGTGGGGTGTTGCTGTTACATGTCTGTATGTTGTGAAGATGGTGTATGTGTATTTAGTGTACTTATTATTTTTATTATAAGTATTAACACAGACCAGATTAAGTAACTCTAGTAATATTTCTGTGGTTAATATGTACTGATATGTGGGTACTGTGTGTATTACGAAATATCGAAGGACGCAGACACATCATTCGCCAGCGTCGACTGATTACTGTTTGCTGGGTAATGTTTGAAACAATGATTGTGTAACTGTAATTTGGGTTAAAATTGTGTACATGTGCCATTATGTATCCGTCGGTACAGAATGTGATGTTTATAACAAAGCTTAAGTTTGATCACGAGCGTATTAATCCACACACATTGAATATAGATAGATAGATAACACTTTATTGCTCACCATAATAAACAAATACGAAAACAAAATGCATAAAACAATACTTCTTGGCAAAACAACAAGCGGCGTTATCGCTAAATCTCTTCCAGGCAACCTAGCTTAAAAGAGATTCTTAACTAATCTGGCGATGTAGGTGGAGCAGAAAAAAGATAGGACTGTACAATTTAAATATACATACTTACACTAATTTATAAAATTAATACTACATAAATCCAGACACGTTTATATAGTGCCAATATATACGTATATACAAAATAATTTAAATATATATATTTATTAACATTATATATGACAAGCATTTTATATTAACATATATTACAATAAATAAATAAGTAAATGTTTAATATATTAGACATATTTATTTAGTGAAGGAGTCTTTAAAAGTGCCGGGCATTCATTGTTTTTATCATTTGGTTACAGAACCCTAAAAACATTTAATAAAAAATACAAATTAATAGAAAAAATCTCAAACGTTGTTCGTTCAATTTAAAATTAAAGTTTTTTTTATGTTAAGCGCATCAACTTGAATTCATTAAAAGATGTACATCCTTTAACATATTTGTAGTTAGACGATATTACTCTTTACGACACTGAAAACATATTTCACCACTAGACTTTTCAAGATATGGTCTAATCCTACATGGCTAATGTACGCCTTAAAACACTCCTTTCTCGGCTTTCTGTTTCTAACATGCATTGTGTCCAACCCTATAGTAGAATTATTTTCTCCGTGCAGTTTGGGTTATAAATAATCGGAGCGGTGAAGCGAGTATTTCGCTCTCTCTTCCACTCACGGGCCTTATGGGCAGGCATAGTGATACGCATTATTGTTGTCGATAAGCGTTATTTATAGTGTATTTATTTTTGCCATTTGTGGGTTAGTGATATAAATGAAAGAAAAAAATAGATAAAACAACGTATTTATTAAAATAAGAATAATAATGATTTAAAATAAATTATTAATTAGGTATCTATGTATTAAAAAACTATAAGTACAAAAGTTTAGAATGTAACAAGTTATATTAAAAATAAATATAAATACTTATATCTAAGTTTAAAATTAACAGCAAAAAAGATAATAATGATTTTTATAAGAATGATAATCTTTCTTTGATAAGAATGAGTTTTTATCGATGATGGCGTTGCGCCCGCGCAACATGCTCACCGCCCTAGCCGGGCTGAGGCCGAGGAGTTTGATTTATGACCCGAACTGCACGGAGAAAATAATTCTACTATAGTTATTTTTTCTGCCACTATATACTATATTATACAATGACAGTATATATAATATATATCTTTTCACAGGTCATCAATAATATATACTCGGATGAAGACAGTTGCAGCTGACAAGAAAAATTCCGTGACATATACATATATATACAGACATGAATGAATGAAGATGCTAACTTTATAAAAGTCAGTCATTGAAAGCGATGCGATGGGAAACGCTGCTATATATACCAAAAGAAATTTTACACAAGACACCGAAAAAATTTACAGTTTGCATGATTTAATATTTATGTTTCACACTGGCAAAAATGACATAGGAACCGGCTGATAGCCTTTCATTTGTCTTACTACATGGTAAATTTTAACATAAACCCTAAACAAGTAATGTAAAATTTTCTACTAATGCTAAGATATAAGAATGGATAATAATACAAACTTGATATAAGACTGTCATTTTTAACAACGTATTAGAAATATTTCTGATGTTCAGCTTGGTCAGAAACAAAAAAGTTTTGTTTTATTATTATCATGAAAAACTTTCAATCAATCAATAAAATCCTTTATTGCACAAAGATATACATAGAATAGATGGTATAAAACGTTCTTACAAAAATCGAAATATCTTTTTAATACCTACTGTAAAAGTTTCATTACTCATTTTAATATCGTCTCTTTTTCCTCTCGCTCTACGCGTTTAACGGCATAGCATGATCAGATTCGGTGCGGTTGTCCACCGTTTCGCAATGAGATACATACCCGCGAGCAATACCTAAATAGTGTAATTTCCGACGAAGACGTTTGCTAGCGACAGAATTTTATTTGAGATATTACCTGAGATGAGTTTCACTGATAACATTGCTGATAATAATATCTAAATTGCAGCAGTTAACATTTCTGGCTATATGGCTAGATTATACACTTAAACTAATATCTTTAAAGAAGATTTTTAAGATTAGAGAAATCTGACGAGGGGCTGTCTCAATATTGGCGGCTAAATATTTAACCAAAATAATAGAGTTAAAACTTGATATAAAACTGCCATAGGTTAAAACTTTGTACCAAAAATCCGAAAACAGGTTGATTTTAAGTAGATTTTTCGTTTTATACACACGAAATAACATCAGATAAGTAGTACAAGTACTGAAACTTTTATGAAACTACTTTAAACTGTATCAAACCATTGCAAGTTAAATGCATTTTGGTAACCAGCTGATTTCTTTTAAACAGCCAATATTATTTGGACGAAAATAACACAGGCAATATTGTTATAAGATTTTATGCATGATCATGGGAAGCTACTATCAGAAAATTTGAGTTATCATTAAATTTACTAATGTTTCCAAACCGGTATGCACACACTATACATTACGATGCGTTTTTCAATTGCCATATTTGTTAGTACTTATTTACTACCGTTTCATGCAAATAAGCGCAAACTAGGGCGTGCAAAATCAACGTACTAGTTTGACATTTGGTTAGACTATTGCCTCTTCTGGTAATCAACATAAGTATAGTTTTCGTCAGTTTTTATTACGATAATAAACTGCCGTTCTTCTCGTACAGCAGTGCAATTACATAAGACGATTTGATGAACAACGCAATGATTATTCTTAATAGTCAGTTCTTTCCTATTATTAAAATTGTAGATACAGTGTACCAATAGCTGTATTATGTTGATTTTATTATTACGAATTGTCATTGTGTTGAATTTCTCAACTGTTAATCGAATGAAGCATTTCAAGCTCGGTGGTAGTTTCTTTAGCCACTGTTTCTGAGATACAAAGATTCAAAAAGTTGTAAAGTTGTTATCGTCATAATATGCATGAGTTCGTCATATATACATCTCTAGAGTTGTTATATGTTTAAAACTTTTTAAATCGTTATATCTCAAAAACGGTGGCTCGTAGGAAAAAAGTATTGATACATTTTTTATTGGATTTTATGACTTTATACTTTTATGATAAAACTTACCGTTTTGCTGAAAATCGCAAAAACTCATTTACTTGATCTTTGACCTCGAGTAAAAATTTTCCATACACGGGAATGATGGGGAACTTAAAATGTTTATTTATAATAATAATTACCTTGAAACAATTTTACTAATTTTCAGCTTGTTGTGGTTTTATGCACCTTCGAATGTCTAGATTGACCGGACTATAATGATTATTACATAGAGCGTAACACGCGTAGAAATTTGTTATTATTCTAGTTGAACAAAAAAAACAAAGCCACAGTTAAAAGTAAAGAAGTGTAAATGTGCAACTTACCAGCGTTTTCATGAGTGCAGAGAGCTCTTTTGTGACGACGGCGAACTTGAAAAACGCCGCGCCAATGTCTGGCTCCGAATCTTTGTTGAGTGCATTCCCTCCGAGCCGCTCGAGTGCCCGAGACAGATACATCTCGTTGTCGACGTGAGCTACAAATAAAAATCTCTCATTAATATTAATGCCGCTATTACTACACAGTATAACATTATATAAACCGTTTTTGAATTTATGATGCACTACTATTTTTATATTTTCACTATGATATTAAATGCGAAATTCAATTTTGTTTTTATCATTTAGCTTAGCGAACTACGTGGCGATGGTAATGATATAATTGGTATAATATGTATATTTCTTATACAGAAGATCGAACACGAGGTACTATATTTTACGTTACATATTATTAGGGAACATTATACATATATATTGTTACGTGGCGTAGAACACTAGAACACACTCTCCGTTAACTAGATGGTTCCACCATTATTCGCCACAATATATACAATGATTGGCTGACCATTAAGCTTCCATGCCGACAACTATAAGAAACTAGCTGTGCCAGCAGACGTCGTCCTGCCCGAAAAAGCTTCAATCGATATGCCGACAGCAGCGCCACCTACTAGGGTCCAATTGTGAACCAACTCAGTATCTAGAAGAAATACCTAGAATAGTAATAAACTTTTTTTAGAAAGCCTAGCTAACAGTTCTCCTTAATCTACAAAAAGAATTTAAAGAACAACCGATTCAGGTAGACAGTATCAAATGTCAAGAGGTAATTCATTTGGCTCAGCACCTACAAAGACTAATTCCTACACTCATAAAAACTGCGCATATTTTATTATACTTATATTTTAAGATACTTTTTTATTTAGATTACCTAGTTCCGCTAAACATTTATTTCACAGTTGAACAGTAATTTATTCCTTAGTTGCATTAACTTAGCCTCAGTGAAGAGTAATGCCACCAAAAGGACTATGTTTGAAGCGGTGCATTCAAACCATTCACCGTATTTTTTTGCATTTCATTCACTTTTAACCGTGGCTATTTTGAGCAAAATTGATGGATTGTTATAAAATCATCTTTACCACCCGTTTATGTGTACGTAAGAGTCAATGTTTGATATTTGGTAAGCAGTTGTATTTTTATAAGCCAATGTTCAATAGTGTATGTACGTATGTAACTAAAGGTGAATTTTTTCGATGTAGGCGTCTGGGCTATTTATAAATAGGTATTGAAAAATCATAACGAATTCTATAATGACTTTTCTTTAGAATCAATGGATGAGCAGCGATTCGCTTTAAAAGTCGTAAAAATTGTGTGCCCTTTAACTAAGGACTACTAAGGAGTGAGAAATACAGAAAAAAACACAATTATTGATCAAGTTCCATGTAGTAGTATTTTTTTCAATTGAGATATTTTCAATTAAATACTTAGGGATCTGTAATCAAATGACAGAAAAAACTCGTATCTCATTCTCTCGCAGCCTTAGTCCTATAGTTTTGTATTTATCTCTTTTTAGTGTCGCTTTTGCGTTTCATCAAGTTTCAAATCACAACGATTCTAAAGAAGTTTCACTTCTATAATAAACGATCGACACCTCTGTCTACGGCATCTTTCATTATGCATAACTTATACGCACTTGTCCGATTTTGTCTATATAAAATATCAATAACATAAGTACTAATAGTCTCTTCCCTCTCTGCTGAGCTGAACTTGTGCTGCATGGGCTGCTTTTTATGCAAAGAGTGTGTACACCTGGGTCCAGTGTACATTGGAAATAACATAAAAGAGAGGCGGTTTGCTGATGAAAGACTGTTGGAGATCCGTGTCGCGGCCCACATTTGTCTAGCTCAATCCCGCCGACGCTCTTTGAATATTAAATAGCAAACACAAGTCTCGCGCCTTTCAATTTCTCCGTGACCACGAGCGTCGTTAACATACCATTCATTACAACTCCTTCAGTAAAGCTTTCGTCAAAGATTTCAATTTAATAATTTAGTTTACCCATTATGTGAGTTTCCAAGTTATGGCTGATATCTATCATTGATTCTATCTAGAAGCTTCTCGTGAAATTAACATACCTAAACGCTAAGCTTTAGTTGGTCCGAACAAAATGGTAGACACAATCGAAATAACTAGATAGAGGAAACTTTGTAACTTTGACATGGTCTAATACTTTTGAACTAGTGGACAAACAACTTCATGAATATTCATAAAATCCGCGGCATATTCTGAGCATGTTTTTATTGTACGGATCTACAAATGGATTTCGGTGCCTTGACAATGCGTTTACAAATGGCTAAAATCTTTTGGAGACTGTCCAAAAATTCACTGTACAAAATCCATTAGTTTGGGCTGGCGATTGGGTGAAGTTTGAAGCAAACATATTTATGTGTTTCTTGGTAACTATTGTGTAAATAGCCCTGTTAAGATAAGTTTTTTCCTAAACACTGCATCATTGTCTCGGAATGTCGGTGTATCTGATTGGTTGTTTTTGCGGGCGCGTGCGCGCACTGAGCTCGCGACCTTGCCAGCTACGGTGTGCAATCCGGACTTGCGCGACCAGTTCCGAGCGCAGGCGCTTGGCTCGAGACATTCGCCGCAGCCGCAGTAAACAAACCCAAGCACGCGATGGTATTTGTTTAGCACCGGGCTCATTATATTACAATCATTACCCGGCTTGCAGACAATATTGATCGTACTATAGATATTTAAGCCAACGTCAATCACAGCTTCTCAGAATTTAAATCTAATGAAACTATAACTAAATTAATGTATTTTAAAGGATATAGAAAAATGTTGAAAAGTTAATTATACGTTCGTTATGAATATGATATTATTGAATTGCACAAACTCTAATTAGTTTAAAACTTGTAATAGTCAATATGATATTTTTATAGCACGTTCCGCGTCATAATTTCGATATGCGCTAAAGCTAAACATGAAATATTACACGTCGGCAAGCTTTAAACAAACTAAAATATAGTTTCAATAATAAGAACTTTAAAATGGCAATCTTAGGAATCAGATTGAAATAAAACCCGTAAATATTGCAGGCGCATATAAATACAGAGCGGTATACGGAATCTGAGCTCGTGTAAATTGCAATGCTATTTTCACTGGAGCCAACAAAACGAGAAAGCAGGTGCGAAGCTGTCTTTGTAATATCCAATATATCTTTGCTTAAACAATAATCTAATACGAGTAAGTTTGCGGTATGGAAAATGAAACCAGACGTTCGACCCACTTTCGTTGATAACTCGCACATGAAGGGAAATTCATACGAGACTGGTCACTGAAACTCGTCTTATATTTCAATATGTATTAAGTATTTGTCCGCACTCAACTGTGTTATACTATCTTTATTCTTCATTAATACTAATATTAATATAAAATAACTATGTCTAACCTTTTCATGACTAAACACCTAAACGATTCGAATTCTATCCTGGAGAAGGACATAGCCAAACTTTTGTTTTAAAAACAGTTTTGAAGGAGGTGGAATAGAGGACAAAAATCTGTTTGGGCTACTAATCATTATTCGATACGTAATTAATAAGAAATAATTGTCTTAACGTTACAGTTGCGTTCTTACTTCTTAACAAATCATAACTGAAGGGAGTAAAGTAGATTTTAAAATTATGAGGTGTTCTTTAGATATACTCGTTATGTACAGTGTAAAAAATAAATTCAGACAAAATCGTGGGCAAGAAACAGCTAGTACAATAATAAAATTGAGATATATATTATCCGCGGAGGAATGGAGAAAGAATACAATTTCCTGCGGCGGGGCGGCCTGTCGTAAGAGGCGACAAAACAACCCACAGCCAGGGGTTTCAGGGTATTTGCCCGACAGGATGGCTACCACCTTTGGTCTAGTGTGTGCCGCCATAACAATCTTGAGTTTTGTTCCCGCATTAGTGGCCAGGTTTAAGTGTACTGGACTTTAAGAGAGCAGCAGCGCATTTGTAGCGTACCTTTGGTGTTGCAAATGTCCATAGGCGATGGTAACCACGTTCTATCAGGTGGTCCGTCTGCCTGTCTGCTGAATTCATGAAATAAAATAATATTTACAAGAGCAGGACACTCGAGACATTAAACTTGCAATCGAGAACGTAGAAAATCGTACAAAATTGAATGTAGGAAGGCAGACTCCAAGAAGATCCGGGAATAATAATTTCCTGGGCGAAAGAGAGATTCCACACGATTTTACTTGTAAAATAGAAAATCGCTAGAAAACTTTCAAATTTTGTAAAAATCAAATTATTCTATTTCATTGCCGTTGTCAAAACTAAAGGTTTGAAAAGTAGTACGAATCTCATTTATTACATGGTACTATAAATAATGTCAATCAACCACAACATTGCGCAATTATTATAATGTATATAAACGAAGTGAACACGGCAGGTAATGTTTATAAATTATGCATTACACTATTTGTATAGGCACTACTTATTTTTGTTGCAATATTTGGGTCATTCTAGTTCAGCGGGTTGAACGGCCTTTGGTCCTAGGCAGCCGGTTTTGTGTTCGCACTTCGCTTGTAAGTAACTCGACACACAAGTACCCCGGGTACCTATTTCAGCTTTAATAATGTTGGTATAATGAACTTATTGTACTATTTAAAATATCAATAATAAATAAACTCATTGACATTATTTTTATCGTCGCTTCAATTGTGGTCCGTTTTTCTACATTTTCTTCTCCATTACCTACTCAGTTATCGACATCTCTTGTTGTGTGCCCTTTGGCACGTATTTCATCATTCACGATGTCTAACCAGCATTTTTTGGGCTTACCCCTTTTAGTGGAATCTAGCGAAGGCAGTATAGCTAGACAGTTGTCCTACAAATAACTTGCTTGTTTACGTAGAATGTGACTGTATAGCGTATACTAATTTTAAAAAATCTCTTAGTTTATTAACCATGTCATAGAATATATGAAAGCTACTCTCTTTTGTTTCACCTCCTCCCAATTATTTGGGGTCGGCACAATAAGTCTTTCCTACTGCAACTACTTCATATTCCTCTCTTCGGACATACGTCCTCTGTCACACCACAAAACATCATATCATACTACACACAATCCATCCATCCCTTTTTTGGTCTACCTTTAGATTTATTTGTATCCATCAATCTTGTAGTTTAACATTATTTTTCTCACGTGACTTATTCATTTATTTTCTAATATAAACGATTTATTTATTTTCAAAAATAAACAACTATCACTTCTATATGAATTAAATGTGTAATATATGAAAGATACTGTGGATAAGATAATGCCTGACGCGGGTTTTATGCATAGCTCTAAAACATCCACCACAGCACAATTCACGCAATGTTGGCTAAATCTACATTAGACGGAAAATAGCTACACAATTTGAAAAGAAAAGCGCATGTATCACAAGTAAAATCAATAAACCTGAATAAAACAAGAACGACATAGCAAACGTTCCTTGTTTCTTTTCATGTAGACTAGAGTGAATAATTTACTTAACCGTGAATAATTAAGTTAATGTTACGACCCACTTACAGAGATATTGAGGAAGAGGGGACTTGATAGTCTTATAAATAACCAGGAATGAATTTCATCGCTGAAATGGAGTCATTTCGGAGAATATCATATTATACCTATTAACAGTGGCTTGTCTCAATGATGTGAGTTTCAAAATTAATTTTTATTAGTCAAATTAACACATTATTTCAACCCCAAGAGAATACGCCACAAATAAATGGTTTTTTGAGTTATAGTTAAAGGTTCAAAATACGACATAATAATATTGCAATTTGTTTGATTACACTGGAATTGGTAATAAGGGTCAATAGGAAAACATTAAAAATTCCAATTACAATTAAATTACATTGAATTAGAAGTTTTGCTGTTAATTGATATGTAATGTTAGTAAACCGCGAAACAAGGATTGCATACCACATGTGTTACTACTTATAATGATAAAAAAACAGTTGTATATGTGCCTTTCTAAAGAGAGTAATAGAAGACAGAATAAAACAGAACTACCCAACATTTCAAAACATTAATTTCATCAACATATTCCAAAACTTCAAGAGGCTCAAAATAGTTCTGCTTCGAGCGTAAATAAATACCCATCGGATATTTCAGTCAGTCAAATCTATTCATGCACTGCACTTCCTCTATCATTATTTTTAGCCGGGCCTCGTTCTCTTGTCATCTATTCAACATGAACGTGCCACAGTCGAGAATATAAAATAAACCATTCCAAAATGAATACAGTCTGAACGACAGCGTGCTACTGAAAATTCTATTCCGCTATGCAGTTTTCATTTCACAGAGCGGGGTAATTTCACTATTTAATACAAGAACAAATAAACTATCATCACTAATATATGAATAAAATGTGTAATCGTCATTTGTTTAAATGGTTTTTCCTTCTTCGCGACCTTTTAAATAAATCGATTGACATGAAATGACATTAGTACGCAGCCAATGTCGATACAAGGAAAAGATATAGGATACTTTTTATCCTGGAAAAAGGGATGGTTAAGGACGATATTATGAAGAAACATTGCAAACAACATTGCACATTTTACTATACGTAGAATGGACAATAGGATTATAAATATAAATCTATGATAAAAATGCACTGCTTACCATTTCCAGAGTTGTGAATGGCTTTTATGGCTTTCTTCAGTTTTGTTAGGCCATCTCGGTCGTAATCCAATGTCTGTAATAATACCATATCTTATTAATTTAATTCGAATCCCACATCATTACTGATAAATAACATTAAAATTAGAGCATTATTCATACTTTGAAATCTGATATTCTCTGTTCTCCCTGTGTGCATTATTGCTAGGTCTTTAATATACATACACACACATGCTAGTTAGAACTTGAAAAAAATCACATCTCATCCATACAGATAAATAGGATTAAAATGTCTGTTTGTAATGTCAAAATAAAAATTTGATAATAATTCTGTTCGGAAGATTCCGAAAGTGCAACTATTAGAATTTTTGTTTGTCTGGATGTTCTAGCAAATCTCTGAAACGATTTTGATGGGAATTTCACCGCCCGATAGCTGATGTTATAAGGAGGAACAGGCTACTTTTTTAGGGTTCGGCGAAAAAAAATTTGCGGGCACAGCTAGTCAACAATAAACTAGAATAAAATCTATTTCGAAACGTTTCCATTAAGAACATATTAAGTATATCTCGATTCCGTACAAGCATATTTTATACTAGGTGTCTCGGCAGACGTTGTACTGCCCTGTAAAAATAAAAATCTAAAACTGTAAAAATAAAAATTCCAGCGGTAAAAATACCGGGTCTCATTGTGAATCTAAATCACCCCAGGAACCACTCAACCACACATAAAATTCCATCAAAATCCTAGAACCCGATTCCAGCGCCAAGTATCTTGTTTAGATTGATGGTTTACATTATTGACGTTTTAGTAGGGATCCCTAATTTGTATATAACCTATATTAATCAGCGATAATGTAGCATTCGAATGGTGAAAGAATTTTTGAAATATGTTCAGTAGTTTTTGAGTTTATTCGTTTCAAACACAAAAATACAAATCTTTCGTCTTTTTAATATTAGTATATATTTTATGTACGCTGAAATTTGTTGTCTATTAAGTTAGTATGGTAGTTATGATTTGATGATGGAAAAACTACTAGAAACATGGGGTCAATTTTGCTGTAAATTTGTTTAAATATGGTTTTAATACCGAAAATGGACATAAATACTTTTCATGCCGGGAGATGAGATACTTTTCGGTATAAATTGAAGAGAATCTTCCGGGGGCAAATAGCACTAGCATAAAAAAACAGTACAATGTAACCTGTATTAACGCCTGCTTTTTAAACAAGAGGAGCACACTAGAGGTTAACCTGCAGCCGCGGAGTATACTCTAGTATGAATATAAAGTCCATATTTGCGCGGACAAAAAAAACAAAGTAGCAGGCGCAGCTGGTATTAAAATAATTATAATTGGTACCTTAACGTTTATACTCTAAGCTTTTCTTACGAATGGTGACTCTGTAAAGCTAATAGCTAGCTGAGAAAAACCGTCATAACATAAAGAAAATGAGTGATAGGCATAACAACATAAGGATTATGTTTTTGCCATATCACTATAGAGCTCTAAAGAACCTATGTAGTGGCACAAAATATAATTGCTTTGCATTTTACGATAGGGCTGGACCGAAAACTCTTTTCAAGAGGCCCGAACTGTCATTTGCACAAACCAGTTTACAATGGGAGCCACGAGCCATTCAGCTCGGCTCCGGAGCATCGAACATCTGTCGCCACAGCCGGCAATTAATCAAAACCCCCTTGCAATAAATATTCAGACTGGATACAAAATAAAAATTGCCGTCGCTTTAGTACAACTTGTTTCGTAAATTAAAATCTAAACTTCCAATAATCCCATAGAACACCTATAGAATGAGTTGAAGAGGCGAGTCAGACAAAGAAGTCCTACTCAGGAGATGCTTGGCCAGCTTAAAACAGGTATATAAGAAGAGTAACATCTTGTATTGTGGGATAACCAGCTATATACGAAGTAAGAAGAGTGGGATATAACATCCCACAATACAAGCAATTGATAGAGCCCAGATAGAAAACAAGGGATTCTGAATGACCGTTTTTAAGCATTTTTGTTTCACGTCTGCGTTTTTAACATTTTAAAAATTCTTCTTAAAGGGTAAAACCATACCTGTTGAACAAAACACGATAGCAACTAAATTTAATTTTAATTTGAAACATTAATATTAGTTAAGCGATAATTTAAATATCCGCAATTAACTAGCATTGTTTTATTTTTGTTTAATGTAAAAAATACATAAAACTCATTCAAAACCAAACCGCAGAGGTGATTCGATTTTTTTGATAATAAGTGTATTATTATTATCTACATTATATAAAATATAGTGCAATTGAAATGCACTTTCATTTTATGGACACGCATACGCCGGACAAGTAATTACAGTACATTACGATGCACACCATCGTCATACAGTTGCGATTCCGTTTTTATAATCCGTAGCCCGGGTTGTCTGGAAGAGATTGTTCTAAAGTGATAAGACCGCCCATTGTTCTTGCCTTTACTGTTTAATGTGACTACTGTAAATTGTTGTTTAATAGATGTGGTGAACAATAAAGCGTTTTCTATTCTATTCTACAGTCCGCTACAAACTAAACATGGTTCTTCGAGCTAGATATGAACTAACAACCTATGAGGTAAGCTAGACTTTGTACTAGAGATGAAAAAAAACTGGGACTAAATGAAGGGTCAAATGTATAAAATTTCCATTTCCCGCACTTCAGACACCCGTTATCATAGTATGAAGAGAAAGTTCATATAAGAAAGGTATCCAGCCAAGAATGGAATCCGGAACCTTTGTATTCCTGTAAACCAGACCTAAATTTAGTTCAGTAGAACATAGAGACCGTAGATATTCTCTTCTTCACTTTGAAATCAAAAGAGGAAAAACTGACATAAGAATATCCAAACATCCAAGAATTACTTTTGTAATTGTATATTTGTATAAATTGTTTATTAATAAAATACTACAACATATTTTAAACATATGTCATGAAAAAATATGAATATATAAACATTTGAAATTAAAAAAAATGGACTTGTTTTGTGGATTATTGAAAAATGACACACCATGATCAAATATCAGAGTTAAAAAGAGGTCAAGTAAATCGTGCATGTATGCAGAGGATAATGGCAGTAGGTAAACGAAAGTTATATGTAAACATAAATACATTTATAACGTATATATGTATCAACAATAACCCGCCTACTACGGAAAAAAGCGATTTATTAAATTTACACTAAACGTTGAGACAATATCATTTGGATATGTTTTATTATTCATTTGACCCTGTTTTCGCGTATAAATGTCCCCGGTACGATTCTTCAGTAGAAATTAAACTGGTTCACGAGAAGTACCTTAAAATACATCAAATGAGAAACTCGTTTTACTATCGATGTTTATTAGGCCCTGAGAAAATCGAAGTAATAAATTTTCAAATGAGGACATGATTTACTTTAGCGAATTGCACTTCGTAATAAAATGCGCTCAGAAAAGATTTCTATTACATAGTGGAGACGCCTGTTTTATATCTCAATTTAATTTCAAACTTTAATGTGACTATAAAGAAAGTTTATGGTTATTGTAATAATATTGGCCCTACTTATAATCGTTTCTTGAATTTTAAGAAACTGCTCAGCAACTGATTACGGAAAATCTTACCCATAAACTCCTCTTAAGGATAAGAGTTAGTAAAAGTTAGTAAAAGTAGCGGCAAAAGGAATTATATTGGTGGCGCTACCGTGGCTAAAGTGCTAATATTTAAAGGAAATGCTAAAATTTTTACAAAAGCAAACAATATAAAATCACTAGGGTATTATTAAATTATTTACTTAAGAGAGAGTTGATAAAAAGACGAGAAAAAATTCCACGAGAGGAAAAATTTATTGAAATTTTTTGTCAACTTTTATATTGCCTTTTATAACAACAGAGACCCACGAAATTATGGTTAATTAACAATTCAATAAATTTATAAATAATGATGATAAAACTTTTACTCTCGCGGGATCATTTTCTTTGAAGTTTTAAGATAATACCTGAATTTTTTCAAATTTTTAAATTAATATTTAATTGCAATTTTTTTTTATTTAAAACTTGAGTTCATTAGTAGCGGCGCGCGCATGTCGAAACTGCCGCGCGGAACCCGATTTTCAACGTTAGATAAAAATTATAAATATTGGTGCTACGATTTCGGGAGTCGAGAAGTTTTGTACTAAAATTTCCTGCTCTTTCAGAAACTTTTATAATATTTTAGATATCTCTCATACTTTTTGAGATTTTCCCAAAAAGCTGAACGGCTATTTTTTTTTTCACTTTTTTGTTAATAACAATTGTAATATTTATTGGGAGAAAAAATCCAAAAAACTACTTTTTCTAGATGCTATTCCGGATCGAATGAGCCATCAACCATATTTTTAAGAGACTGGTAACTATTATTCGCAGAAAATAAACTTCTCGACTAGACTATAGGTGTAGCCGCACTTCGGGTATTAGCCGTAACTTATATACACATCTCGAAATGTTTATATTATCGATATAAATATGATGATAACCTAGGCCGTGAAAAGGGATTATACTCGAGGGTGTATGAGTAAATTTAAAGCATCTGTATAATAAATAAGATGATAAATATATTGTTACAACTTAGGTGACGACAAAAACAAATTCCTCTCCTAATCTGTAACAATACATTTTATTACCTCTCGACATTTGAACTAATTGTAATTATGATCGTCTTCTTTTGTTTACTTATTTATTGGCATACGTTTCTAGAGTATAGTTTATTGTTCTACTGTACTCGTTTACGGCCGCTTGCGGCTGAATCGTTTGTCCGGTGTTGCGAATTACGTCGACTAGATACGGGCACATTTGTATTTGTGAGGTATAAAACGACGGTCTGATGGGGAGAGGGGACAGTTCAGCGACAACTACGATCAGGGCGTGACGTGTGTACAACCGGGAATCTAATAGTGACGGAGTTTGCGCCTTTCATTGAATTACGATCTTCTGCACTACGTTTGAATTTGTTGTGTTCGGTTATATTTGTACCTGTGTTATACGTGTTTGTATAGTTCTAATAAACTCTATAATAATTCCAACGGCATTTTTAATTCGAGTCTCGCAACTCGTAACAATATGTAAACAGATATTCTAAGCAAGTATCACTATAATGACATCATATACACTATGGTAACTATAATATTATTATATCAGAATTATAGTGATTGTTGTACATACAATAAAAAACAAAACTTTTACATGAAGGCTTTCAGAAAACAAACTACCCGATGCGACGATGACTTCACTTTTATTGATCGTGAGTAGTTTCATTTAATTGAGGAAGGCGACAGAATATGGGCTGCAGATTTAACAAGACTTATCTGAGTGCGAATCCTTCGGCCAGTGGAGGGTCGTGCCTGCATTTGGATAGGATTAGCACCTGCCGCAGTTATGTTGCAAGCAGAGCTGTTGTCTACCGTCTCTGGCCTGGGTGTTAGGGGCAACATGACAACATCAAATTATTTTGAATAGGTATCTGTCAGCATCATGAATTGCGTCACACTTTCTTATTGTTGTCCTCGAACTGATTGTACTGCATAAAGTATTTTCACCTCGATAAAAAGGTCGAATTATACATCAATTTTGTTTTCACTTTTCTTTACAACTTCCCACTAACCAAAAGTGTTTTTATACTACTTGTTAACTTATTTCGTGAATAGATACACAATAAGCCAGGTTCATTTCTTATCCATTCTTTTACCTTATTGGTAGAAGATTGACAGTAGTTGTATGGAGTCTAAGTGAAAGTTTAACCAGTAATGCAATGCATGGATAACAAGACATTAAAACCCGGCAATAATTAGAATTAGTTTAGAATTATTATTGAGTTAGAATTATTTAACTTATAATTTGTGTGAAAATGCATAAAATAATTGCATACATCTATTTATCCCTACATAAAAGATAAATAGTTACTTAGAAGTATTTTAGGCATTTACGCATAATGAACAATAAGATAAAGGACAATAATTCGACTTTCCCACACCACTTAATTTCAAAGAGATTTACACTAGCAAAGGCGAAATAGTAATTTATGAAGTGTTTGGTTTGCATATACCACAAATATGTACGAAGGGGAAAGCGGTCGGCCTTGGATTGTGGTATCATCAGCGAAACGTCACAAGGAGCTCAAACAAGTTCCAGAATAGACAATCAATTTAATAACACCCAGATGCTTCAAATACTTCAAATGTTTGATAACGGTAACATTAATCTAGCAAACGGAACGGTACTGTGCCATTTAGTAATGAACATAAACAAGTTTGATGAAGCCGATGACCGGGCTAAAGGCAATCAGTATTATTACATTTTGAACTATTTGTTTATCAATAAAATGTACTTGTATATATAATATGTTGTGACCGTTGCAATTTATTTGTGTGGTGTAACTAAAAGACAAAAAGGTAAATGCGTGAAGAGTATTTGGTGGGATAAGGAAGTGCAGAGTGAAGTAAATGATAAAAAGAAAGCATGGGAGAATCTGAAGATTTTCAGAGTAACATTAAATATTTCTGGAAATCTATAAAAATAAGTAGAAGAAAGACAGTACAGTCAGAGCTTAATGTACTCAGGGACCAGAATGGAGATATTGTGAAGGAAGAAAAATGGACATTGAACCGCTGGAAAGAATATTTGAAGGATCGTTTGAAAAAGGCGTAACAGATGTGAACAGTATGACTGATGAAAAGGACAATAAAGAAGACAGTAGCGATAGTATAGTTATGGATGAAATCGTGAAAGAATTGAATAGTATGAAATTAGGAAAGACTGCTGGGTATGATAGGATAACCGTAGAAATAGTAAAGACTAGACAAGGTCTGATCACAAGTCTTTTGTATCTCCTTGTTAACATGTGCTGGAAGAGTGGCTGTGTACCAAAAGATTGTGCAAAGCCGTTATTGTACCACTCTACAAAGGAAAAGGATCACAACAGGACTGCAAAAATTATCGGGGCATTAGCGTTCTTAGAGCGTTGTCGGGAAAATATATGTTAAAGTTTTGATTGAAAGAATATTGAAAGTAACAGAAGAGAAAGTATGGGATCTACAAGCGGGTTTTCGAAGGGGAATGGGATGAGTGGACCAAATATTTACCTTATGATGCGGAAATGAAAAGTTTTTGGCCAACGATCAAAACCTGTATTGTACACTCATAAATTTGGAGAAAGCTTATGATAGAGTGATAAGAAATGAACTGTAGTCAGCTCTAGCTAGAGAGTATGTTTGTACGTATGTGTGTTTGTATTTATGTTATATGGTGTAGCATTCAAAAACGCAGTTGAAATGAGAGCTTTGAGAAGTATATGTGCAGTTACCTTGAATGATATGATAAGGAAAACTATGTTAAGGGAAAGTTATGGATTGAAAGCAAATGTAATATCAAGAGTTGAAGAAGGAATGTTAAGGTGGTTTGGACATGTAGAGAGAATTTATAAAAGTAGAATCACAAAACAAGATTATGACAGTATTGTGAATAGTAGAGTTGCTGCCGGTAAACTAGTAAACAAGTGCCTTTTGCCAACTTTTTTCAGCAGTCTCCGAAAATTATAAATAAGGTGTCATTCGATTCGGAATGGCATCTAGATGATTATTGAAAAAAATTAAGTTCCGCTTGCAAAAATTGTAAAAGTTATTAACAATTAACTAAAAAAAGAAGGGGGGTTTAGTTTTTTGCAAATATCTCAAAAAGTAATAAAGATTTTTCAATTTCGAAAAGAGGAGGAAATTTCCTAAAAAAAGTCTGGACTCCCGAAACTATAAGATCAATATTTAGAATTTTCCCAGAGGGATAAAAATACGGCCGAAAACGGGTACTCTGGCTTACGCAAGCCACGCCCACATCGGCCCTTTAATTAATAAATATTATTTAAACATACTAAATATGAAATAAAAAAATGAAAAAAATCAGGCACTAACTGAATAGATGAATGAACAATAATCTGCTTGAAAATTTCTTTTATAACAATTTTTCATTTAGTTATTCAATAGTTAAATAATAATTTCTTTTTTGCTTGAACATGAACATTGCAAGTGTGATAATTGTTAAACTATAAATTTAAGATTTTTTTCCTTTCTTGGAGCAATTCTTGAAAGGCTTTAGAATAGAACCCCGTTGGAAAAATTAGAAAATGTTTATTTTTCATTTTTTTATTAATAATTATGCCTTTACGTGTTGGCCTTTCCATGGCCCCGCGCAAACCCTCCAAAAGTCCGGGCCATTTTTATGGCCCGTGGTCGTCAAAGACATACAATATAATAATATCTTTTGCAACGCTATGTATTGTGAGAAGCTATGATGTTTATACTGTATGTGCTATATACTTAACCTGCTTTGACCGAAAATGTATGATTACGTCTAGGGCAGGTCAAAGCACCAACCCAACTTCTACAATACGTAGGTAAGGTACACATACACATGGTATTGGTATATGATTAATTACGTGGGCAGAGTCAGAGATAAAATAATGTCGTAGGGTCGATTTTCCAATCATTAGATAAAAGTTATCCATCGAATAAATTATAACCTGGCTGAATAGAAAAGTGAAAAATCCCAACTGTTTCATTCGCGCACAAGTAATTTTTAAATTAAGGCCGATTTTGAATCACCGGATATTTCAAAGCTCGCATTCGAACAAATCATAACCTGACTAAATTCAAAAGTGAAACAATCAATTGTTTTATTCATGCAAATGGTTTATTTTAAATTCCCATAGTGTTTTATTCTAAAGAATAAATTTTATCTGGTGAGTTAAAAATCGGCCCTTAATAAAATTAACAACTTGCCATGTTCACGGGCTACATAGATAGTATCTGAAACATCATGCTGAACATTAACAAACGTTCAACGATTTTCACAATACACTGTATTCAGGAACTTTAACAGAAGTTCTGTGTACAAGTCGGATTCGCAAATAGAGTTTGCTCTATGAAAAATAAAACCTTCGTTTAAAAAAACCGACTTCAAAAACTAAAATGTATAAAATAACTTATTTCTAAAGCTATTAAATATTAATATATATTATCTAAAACATCTTAAAGTCGGTGCTTAGTAATTTTAAAAATATAGTAATTTTTATGTTTTGCTTTGCACCGACTTCAAGATGTTTTAGATAATATATATTAATATTTAATAGCTTTAGAAATAAGTTATTTTATACATTTTAGTTTTTGAAGTCAGTTTTTTTAAACGAAATTTTTATTTTTTATTTGTTACTTTTTAGTGTCTAGCTATGTATGGGTGGACATACGAATGGTGCCGCGCTTCTTAAAAAATATAGGTCTTAAGAACCGGGAACAAAAAAATGATCGTAAAATGAAAACTACTAGGCCAAACTATGTTACATTTTTAGGAGACCAAATGGCAACTATTCCGCATAAAACTAAATAAGAATCACGTAAATCGGATCATAAATCTCGGAGTAATCGGTGAACATACATAAAAAAAGATCCCGACGAATTGAGAACCTCCTCCTTTTTTTGAAGTCGGTTAAAAAGACGGCTTGATGGAGAGAAGGGGCAGCCAAGCGAAAACCACGATCAAGGCGAAACGGTGTATGCATTCGGGAATCTATTAATGACGGACTTTGCGCTTTTTATTGAATTACGACCTTCTGCATTACGTTTGGATTTGTTGTGTTCGGTTATATTTGTACCTGTTTTATACATGTTTGTATAGTTCTAATAAACTCTATAATAATTCCAACGACATTTTAATTCGAGTCTCGCAACTCGTAACAGTAATAAAAACGTGGGTAGCCTCAGGGCTATCTATGGCTATACACTAATGACTAATGTATAGCCATAATATATTTAATTTGTATTAGCAATTGTTTTGTTGAATAAACTGATATTTGTTTTATATCTAATAACATATAACGAAGATAAATATGATGCACAATTTAAGATTCAAAGAAACTTAATTAAAGTTAAGTAATATTACTAAACTTTGATGACAGTTTGATAACCCAAGTTACAAAGTTTGGTTTGTTTAATAAATTTGACGATGAACATTTGGAGTAAAACTTGAAACCATCTTGAGATTTGAGTGGTTTGTTAATTTTATATAAAACTAGCTTCTGCCCGCGACTTCATCCGCGAGGAATAGTTAAAAAAATATGTTAAAAAACCCCCGATTTTGAAACATTCATCATTGGTGCTCCGTTCCCTATTAGTATAAGATAACAAGTGTTGAAAAAATGAACGTTAAGATAGTTTGGACATGTACAGAAATTGGATTAAAAGAAATTGCAAACAAATGAAATGGCTCAAACGTTGATCAATTTAAGTATTGAGTATATAAATATATTACCGCCAGTTATGACGGCCTCTGTGGTTGAGCGGGCTAAGCCTTTGCCGGCCTACCTAGCTTCAACGCAGAGGCTCCGTGTTCGATTCCTGGTATAGTAAATTTCGGAAACGTATTTTCTCCGTTATTTACTATGGTCTGGGTGTCTGGAATCGGCCCCAGAGTAGTCCGTTGTATATTACCCATAACACAAGCGTAACTTGCTTAATTTGGGCATATACAATATGTGTGTTTGTCTGCCGATTATAGTTTAGAAATAAACTATAATTATATTAATTTTCGATGTTTAGGTGCCCAGCTAAACATAATTCCTAATATATAAAAAACAGTTTTTCATTCCTGGTCTAACAGTCAAAAGTATGGACTTTTGTGCAAATTGCATTGTCGCACAAAGACACAAAACTAGTGTATGAAAGCACTATGGAAGGTAAAATCGATATCGGTAGTAAGGAGAGCCCTCATTAAAAACAAATCTCAGCCATTATGAACAAAATACAGTCAAAAAGATCGTAAAGTAGATGAAGTGGAATAAATATGTTAAAATTATAGCAAGAAGAGATCTCTAGTTAGTCTCTTTTCACGTTTATGAGAAAGATAATATGTACAATATACATAAATTATAGTAAAATTTTGTGGACCACCGGCATTTTTATATATCAAGACCGCCGGACTTTTTGTTTTAGTTATTTAACATAAGAACGACAATATTAGAGCATTTACTATAAAACATGTGTAGGCCACGACATTACAGACTAATCTTGTCTAGATTCAAACTAAGGTTTCATAAGATTTTTGTTTTACTTGTACATATGGCCTAGCTATAGTTTACAGTGCGGTCATCATTTTCAGGACGTTCTTACTCGTTTAAATTGTATTAAAACTTATGTATGGGTAACGACCAGTACTCTCCTTAGTACACATATGGGGGTTGTCTGGAAGAGATTTTAGCGATAAGACCGCCCTTAGTACATAACTAGATATAATTTTAGTCTTTACGTTCATTTTGTTTTGGTGTATAATAAAGTGTTATCTACATAACGTACAGCAAAGCAATTTGATATATTACCACTGTACAGTCATATGCATACAAGACTCGTTAGTCCATTACACTCACACATGCGGCGAGGAAAAGTAAGCTATAGAAAGTCAAGAGAAATCAAAAGTTGTATTCGCTATTAAATACTACTTATTACAAAATGCTGTTAATATTTTAAGTAAAATGTATCACAGAGACCGGTATCTAAGCTTAAAAATATTGAAACCTGTTTCTCATTAAATTAACGTTAACCTATTAGCATCATGCATATTTTATACTAAACGATAGCTTTCAACGCATCTTCCCTCGCATATTATACGACAATTATATACATTTAATTTATTCATTTAAAAAGTATCATATGGCTTCATAAAAAAGTATGTATTTATTTATGTGCCAATTGATTTAATAAATAATTCGGTGTCTCCCAAGGCCATAAGGAAGAAATATTCAAACAACGGGTAACCATTATATTGAATGTAATATATATTTTACAATTAATTTGGCTAATCATATTGTTACATACCGGCAAAGAAATTCGCACACCTGGCTGTTGTAAAACGCAGTTTATTACCTTTCTTGCATTCGGAGTTCCTTTGTTTACTTCGTGTTTAAAATTTGCAATTAAGAAAAACATCCTATTGTTATCGTACTTGTTTTATGGCCGTCGTTAGTGTCGAACTAATCCATGTTGTTATTGCATTGCGTCGAAGCTTGCGAGATGTGCGGATTAACTCAGTGAACGCGGCCCTTTGTCGGTATTATACAGTTTAGTATAAAACAATACTTGAAGGGAGGACTACGATACGAATAAGACGTCCGTTCGATGGGCAATATAGTGACGGACTTTGCGCGTGTTATTGAATCGTGCAGTTTGTACTGGCTGTGTCGTCATATTTGTGCCTCTTTTATACGTGTTTGTACAGTTCTAATAAACTCTATAGTAATTCCAACGGCATTTTAATTCGAGTCCTATGTGTAACAATATCTAAAATATTTTCTTATATTGCGTTCTGTATACCGATTCCAACTAGCTGTTCTATCCATGCGTTGAATAACGGCCTATAATAACAAAATTATGAACGGTAAAGCAACTTTATGACTCATAGCTGTCATATGAAAAAAGGTCCGGAAGTGGGCGGTGAAGGACGCCTGCCAAAAGAGACACAATATAAGTAATCACAGATTCAATGATAATGCCATCCAACATAACAAAAGAAACCTAGTGAAGAGAAAACTGAACAGAATTGTTTTTAAATTGGAAACGAGTCGTTGATTCAAAGGGCCAGTTTAGGCGAAACGAATAATCGAGCAAACGAAATAATTATCGAGTCGTATTGGTATGACGAGCAAAAATATAAACAAAAAACAAGGATACATGATATAAAACGTGCTTTGCTACGAAGGCAGGAAGGCACTTGTATTTACGATCAATAAACATACAAATCTGATTAATGTTAGCCACCGTAGTTTTAGATTTCCGTAGCCAATGGCAAAAACAAAACGTTCTTAGTTTCTTGTCATCTGTGAACTGTAACTCAAATAGTGAAATCCCATCCACAACACATAAATCTAAATTAATTAAAAAGTGTTAATGCACGTGAGATTGTGAATATGGTTGTGTTGTGTAGTTAGACTCCAAAAATCATGGTGATATTTAGTGACGTTTTATTTAAATCAATGTGGTAAGATATTAATAAAGTAACTGCTAAAGTCGTGGAAAGTTTATACTACGTGAAAATTACTACAAATTTAAAAGTTGTAATTTTTTTTAGTTACATGATTTTAAGGCATTAGTCGCCACTGTGAAACCATTCGCTATACGTATAACATACATTTGGCCGGTTGTTAGTTGTATCATGCGGAAAGCCACTTCATCAAAGATGCAATCTCGCGTTCTAAGGGCAGGTGCCAGTCTGTGGTTTCCTATCCGTGGTTCCACAGACAAAAATAGATACATTCAAAACAGTGAGTCATAGTTTTCGACCTTTTTTTAAATACTATCTGATATCATACAAATAAATAATATTATGTAAAAATAATTTAATACATTCAGTGATGCATGATGGTTAATTTAATTACGAATGTATAATTTACAAAATTATTTGATTAATGATCGCAATTTTCGGTGACCTTTACGTACTTTATCGTTTGTATTCGTCGAAATTATGTTGTTGAAAATTTAATTTGCATTTACAATTAACCCGGATAGTGTAAACTTATATGAATGTACTATGTGGTGTAATATAGACACAATCCCTATTAATATTATAAATGCGAAAGTAACTCTGTCTGTCCGTCTGTCTGTTCCGTTTTCACGGAAAAACTACTGGACCGATTTGGCTGAAACTCAGTATATATATTTTCGATACCGAGGATGAACATAGGATACTTTTTATCCCGAAAAATGGGATAGTTTCCGGGATAAAAATATATTTGTCTGTTTGTTTGTTATGCTTTTACGGAAAAACTACTGGACCGATTTGTCTGAAAATCGGTATATATGTAATTTTCATACCAAGGGTGGACAAGGGATATTTTTCATCCCGGATAATGGGATAGATTTATGTAAAGGTTATCCCAAAAGTGGGATAGGTTTTGATTGGTTTTGTGATTTGCCATTTTCATAATTTTGGTTATTTTGTCCTTTTTGTATGTTTTGCTCTTTTTTTCCTTTTTGTTGTTTTTGCTTTTTTGACCTTTTTGCTCTGTCTGACCTTTTTGCTCTTTCTGTCCTTTTTGCTCTTTTTGACCATTTTGTTGTTTTTCTCTTTTTTGTCCTTTTTGTTAATTTTGCTCTTTTGACTCTTTTGTTCTTTTTGTCCATTTTGATATTTTGTCCATTTTGCTCTTTATGCTCTTTTGCTATTTTGCTCTTTTTGCTCTTTTTTGTCCATTTTGCTCTTTTTGCTATTTTTTTGTTCTTTTTGTCCATTTTGATCTTTTGGCCATTTTGCTCTTTATGCTCTTTTTGTCCATTTTGATATTTTTGCTCTTTTCTGTTTTTGCTCTTTTGCTCTTTTTGCTCCTTTTTGTCCATTTTGCTGTTTTTGCTCTTTTTGTCCATTTTGCTGTTTTTGCTCTTTTTGTCCATTTTGCTCTTTATGCTCTTTTGCTCTTATTGTCCATTTTGATCTTTTTGTCCTTTTTGACAATTTGGTTTTTTTGCTCTTTTTATCCATTTCGATCTTTTTTCTCCTTTGCTCCTTTTTGTCCTTTTAGCTCTTTTTTGTCATTTTTGTTTTTTTGTCCTTTTGCTGTTTTTGTCCTTTTTGTCATTTTTGTAGTTTTCATAGATAAATAAAACTAGGACGGCATGAAATAGAGGTTGAGAGTATGAATGAGACCAATCATTTCTCAAGTTCATAGATATAAAAATTCATCGTCTATAAAAGTGCGATAGTAACTCGATATGTCTTTCTGATAAGTTTTCGAAAAAACACTGGGAACACTGGATCGTTTTTATTGTAATTTTGTTTAATTGTAGTTTTAATGCCGAAAATGGACATATATACTCATGCCAGGAGATCGGATAGTTTGCGATATAAAACGACTTTTGGGGTGCAAATGGCACTAACATAAAAATGTTGTACAATGTAACCTGTATTTAATGCCTGCTCTTTAAAGAAGAAGTAGGAACTAGAGGTTAACCCGCGGCCCAGCCGCGGGGTAAACTCTAGTATTAAATATATGGAGAACGTCAATGATATTATATCATTGGAGAACATGGCGATTCCACAAGATTGAAATTAGAAAACTTACATTTATAGTGTAAAGATTCCAGAACCTTCTAAAGCAGCTTCTAAATTCGAATGCAAATTACTAGTGTTTTCAGAATTCCAACGCTTATAGATTGTTCTAGATGCAATCAATATTTACTCTGAATTCTACTGGTTCCTGACATTGATAGTACCAATCGCGTTTATTCAATTTGTTCTCCAGTTGGTTTTGGCTTACAGCCAAATGTTTTAATGGACCAGATAAGTATTCCATCACTTAATTATACATCAGCACTTGGGTGCAGAACTTCCTGCATTTTAACTGAACGCAGTGCCGTTAGACGACATTCCAACGGTAGATCTAATTTCAAGAGGGGACAGTAATGAATTTTGTTTACTCGCTACACAAGTGCATCTACCGTGAAACGCTTGTTATCTACACTATAATAAATCTTTTAATGGTTCGTGTTTGTATATTGCGTTTAAAATGTCAAAAGATCAGAGGGGAATAATTCGGACCAGGACATTACGAAAACGCAATTTTTAGAATCTTTGTTCGTCTGTCTGTTAGAGCATCATGTGAAAAGTACTCAACGGATATTTAAATGAAACTCGAGACAGAGCTAGCTAATATCCCGGGTCGTACGTAATTTAAGATACTTTTTATACCGATAAATAATGTCGATTCCATGGAATAAACAGATTCACTGAATGAATTCACTAACAAATACCTACGTTGTCATGAACAACATCTCATTCATTGTATTTCTTCAAATCAGGTTGGCTGCGTCTCGCCTCCATGTTTCGCTGCGCAGTTTTGTAGACTTAGTTTCTTTGTAATGAACTTAGTAACAAGAAACAGTAAAGTTTTATATAAAACACCTTATTAAATTTGTATATACGTAAAATAGAGCTACTACCCAGAGTTTCACGCGGCGAAGTTTGAATGAAACTACCTCAGTATCGTTGTTAATAGCATGAAGTTTTAAAAATTGAACGGTATGGCAGCTCAATATTAAATATCCAAATCGACAATGGAACTGAATTTTATTGAGCTTACTATTAGATGCCCTTTACTTTTAAATAATTAATTGTGCTAGCGTTAAATCCAATCAAATTTCTTGTTTCTTTTACTTCCCACGGCCTTCATCAGCATCCGTAATAATTATAATATAATAGGCATGCGTATTATCCCTGATGACTTCAAGCGAGCATTCCTTGGATTACCGGGACCTGGTTTAAACAGTATATGCATAGATACCAAATTTCCTACATAATGTGCAAGCCAGTGTGTTTCTTCAGGTTTCCTACTACTTTTGAAAAAGAAGAAACTCTGCATCATTTATTTATACATTACGATATAGAAATTTCAATAAGTATTTAAACTATAAAGTGTTTTCGTAACTCACAAAAATATGAATTCATATAAAATACTTTCCTTAGAAAAGGCCATTAGACCGTTCAAAGGAAATGTGTGTCATTTCTCCGCACCTGTTAACTTTCACGTCTCTACGCATATCCGCAATTTTGATCAAAGGTATTGGGACGCACATAAGCATATTATATCAATCTACCAGCGAACAACGAGTAAGTTTATTTTTCCCATTTGTATACTATTTAAATACTTAAGCGCAAATACGAAGGAGATTCACACCGAGGAAATTAAATTCTTCTGCGGCCAGCATTTTGGGCACTCTCCCCGCCGACAGCGACGTGGAGTCTATTTTTTACTTATAGATATTTTTTTTGTAAGTCTAGTTATATTTATATTTTAGTTTAATTTTAGTTGATATTAATTTATAATTAGTTTTATTAAGCTAGTTTATTGTTAAATTGAGTAATTCTTCAACATATTTATATTTATAAGAATAAGTAAGCCAGAAATGAAAATACTTTACACGCGTCCAGGCTGGCGTTTATTTTGCTCAAAGATTAAGCGTTACTATACAACGTGGTAACGCCGCCAGCTTTTGAGACTGAGAATGTTCCCGGTAAGTGACAGTGGTTTGGGGGGACCAATATTTTATCTTTAGGTATTTTCCCTTTTTTATTTAATTTAATTTTTTAATATAGTATAGCTTATTATTAAGTTTATATTGTATTCTTCATCAATAAAAATGTAACTAATTTAAAAGAATCTAATAAAAATATTTTAAGTAATATAAGTTGGTTTTATCAATTATTTACCATACTATTAGAGCGACTGCATTACATCGCTATGATTTGGACTAATTACAATGTTTAATTCTACTGGCATCCATGCCCTTTATTAGAAATCTAATAATTTTAAAGATCAAAAACATGTTTTAGCATGTTTGAAGTACTTATTTTACCATTGGCCCTACATTTTCCGTGTATGATTAATTTGATTCCAGCTCTAATCAAATATTCGTTTTCCATTACAAAAAATCGCGTAAATCATTTATGAATTTTAGAAATTTGCCATTCTATATTTTACACCAATTTCGATCGTTAAGACTATGCCTATTTTACATATTAATTTTTTTGACCCAGTGACCTGCGCTTGGTAATAGCTTTACACCTTTCTATCTCAGTTTATTTTAATAGTTAGTGCATAATGCTCTGTAGTTCCGATGTAACGGTAAACTCTCACAGGAAACTGGAAACTGGCACACGCAGATCGGTATTGGAGAATTAATCGCATAATTTCCTTTTCGGTGCTTGCTACACGTTTATAAAAAGGGTGAAAAATTAAGAATAACATAGTTTATCATAATTTTTCTTTAAGTTAGGGTGTCTAGAAGAAATTGCTCTATACAATGAAGCCGCCTATTGTTTTTAGCAAGGCAGTATTGTAACCGTGCATTTTTTAATAATTGTTTATTTGGTGAGCAATAATATATTTTATCTATCTGTACAACTCATGCCTACAGACAAATAAGAAAGGATATCAACATTCCTATTAGTAGCCCAAATACACTGGCAATCTATAAGATTAATTATTATTATCTATATCCATCTTAAATCCAAAGTTTACGGGAGCCAATCTAAATGAAACTTATTATTTTTTGTTAATGGAATACAGCAGTCAGGCTAACGGCCAAACTGATAGAAATTTTACTGTCGCCTATCGACATTCGGCGGGTTCCTATATCTTACCGACCGTCATTTGCCTTATTATCGATTAAAATTTGACATTACAAGTATTGTCAAAATTCAACCAATGGTAAGGCAAGTGAATAAATAGCAAGATATAGGAATCGGCAAATTGACCACATCAAAAATAAATGAGTTATTTGCTATTTATCAGAAAATGTACCTGGGTTTTTTTTAATCCAGGAAATGAGATTCGAATTCATATTCGAAGCCGTGTGGAATACACCTAGTATAGCTATATTGTGTCTTCATTACGTAAAACATCATTTGCGTAATTTAAGTCACATGGAGGAATTATATTAGCTAATATAACTATTACAATACCTTTAAGTCTAGACACACATCTAAGGCTTAGTGCTGTACGTAGCTATCTCTAATACAGCTCCCCTTTCGATTTAGGTAATTACTTTACCACACTTTAAAATTTTGCATCGATTGCTTCCCATGATGCTGGGGTTTTATCCGCGTTATTATTAAAGATTTAGGCTATGGCCGATGATGATGTATCTCATTTAGCGTCACCAAAATAACGTCGTAACGCATAGCCCCATTTGTTAAATAATGACGTTAGATATTGAAAGTTAACATACGATAACTGTCAATATTTAACATCCAATAACAGGCGCATCTCAAGTAACGCAAAAACCCATTATCCCAGATGAACATTACCCCTTATTTATTTATACCCTTTATTACCTTAACAAAAAAAACACGAATTATTAATGACCCGATTGTCACTAGCCCAAATGAAGAGGATACATTTGTCACATAAAGTCTATTCCAAATGAGGGCATGGCTGATTTGTCCATAAAACGTAACGTTATCATAAATGTTCCTACGAAATGTTAATTTTAATTTTATGACAATATATTTAATCTTTCAGGTGATCACAATCTGTTGTTTACCTCAGCCAACGAATCAGTATGGCGATCCAGCGAGGAAACGTAGCCAGCCTTCTGGGCACCTTACCCATACTTTTGAGTAGAATACAATACAAATAAGTTAAGTTTTCTTGCATTGTATTCGATTATATATATAATACTTTTACTATTTAATAATATATGATTTATACTTCGATGTTTGTTTACATAATTTCTCCCATATCGTCCATTTGAAATAGACCGTAATAATTATCGGTGGCAACAAACCGTTCCTTCTACCACACCAAACATTTCAATAAACTTGTAATGCTAATGTCTGGTAACTTAATTAATGAATAACAAAATAGTTGAAGCAGAGTCTGGCTTGTACTTAATATGTTGTGATTGGGGGCGTAGCCAAGGTCGGCGCGGGCCCACGCGAATCCTTACTTCGTAATGATACCTAAATAATAATAAAAAAGAATACTGTATATATTGGATTAGGTTATTTAATCTTAATACCCATACACTGTAACAATAAGTTTTTTCTTTCTATAATGGTAATTAAATTTAACTAAAACTTTAATACAAAGTCACTAAAATTGAGATATCACACAGATGTGTTTTTCAAAATACTTTAATTTGGTTAGGTGTAGTTTGAAGATTGTTCTCAAATGTTAGTTTTAATTGCCACAATCAGTTTTGTTTTTATCCCTCTATTGTTCAATTATGTACTCATATCTAATAATGAACAGGTATAGATAAGGATGGGTCTCAACATAACGTTCATCCACACTTCTCATCAAAAAAATCAAATGCCAGCTATTTGCGGATATTATAAGATATGGTTTAATTAATATTAATATTTCAAATAAAAATTAAATTTAGTTAGCTATCGAGTTTAGTCCAAAGGGTTCGTTTTTACCCTTTAAGAATTTGTTAAATGTTAGAAACAAACATATAAAAAAACAGACAAGTGTAAAAACAAATAGCAATGGACAAGTGGAAAAAGAATCGCAACGGACAAGTGGAAAAACAAATGGCAATGCATGAGAGGAAAAACAAATGGCAACAGACAAGTTGAAAAACGTATAGCAATGGATAAGTGGAAAAACGAATTGCAACAGACAAGTGGAAAAAGAATGGCAACGGATAAGTGGATAAATGAATCGCAATGGAGAAGCGGAAAAACTAATCGCAATAGACAAGTGGGAAATCTTCAACTGACAAAAGAATCACCAAAATTTTTACTTGAAGTTTTACAGGTAGATTGTTAATGTACTTCTCCAATTTGAAAACCTGCCCGACCGAGAGGGAGAAGTGAGAGAGAGAAACCGAGAGTCACATAGACGAAGCCACATTTTACATAACAAATAAAATTCAAGAAGCTGCATGGCGATCCACACCAGTCCTCAAAATTAATACTAATCAGCGAAATATCCCTCTGGATATATATTACAAGATAGAGGAAAAACGAAAACTCCGAAGAAGGTGGCAATTAAGTAGGTTACAGCAAGACAAAACAGTATTTAATCGAGCTGCTAGAGATCTGAAAGTAATGCTTCGTGAGAAAAGAGACTACACATTTCAGGAGAAACTAATATCCCTCTCAGCTACTAAAAAAGATAATTACTCATTGTGGAAAATTACAGTTTTAACAGGCCTCAGCACTCTGACCCACCAGTATGTCTACCAAATGGTGACTGGGCTTGTAAACCTGCAGAAAAAGCTGAACTTTTTGCAGAGCATCTGTCACGCGTTTTAATTCCAAACACATTGAATGCTCCTGAATTTGAAGAGAAGTCAATGCAGTGATAAACTAAATTAATTGAAAACCTTCTCCTTTTTGAAGTTGGTTAAAAATAATAATAAAGGTGTGTAAAAATAAAACTACTCAAAACATATTGTACAAAACACTATTGTGCCTTAGTTAAAATTATTTTCAAAGAAAGAATTACAACAGCCAGGATTACTTAATAATTGTCAGGCAGAAAAAAGATTAGTTAGTCAGTTTGTTACAAGGTTTTAGTCCTGTGATTGCTAACTTCAAACATTATGAATAAATATAACCAACTACTTATTATTAAGCTTTAACTGAATATAAATTACACAAAGAATTAATAGATTTACATTTGATTCATATTTATAACATTTTTATTACTCTAAAATAGCTTATATTTTTAATAATAAAAAATATTATTACTTATATATTTATTTTAATGTTAAAAGTTTATTTAAAACATTAGTCTGTATTTTAAATAAAGTAATTCAATTGGATAAGGCGTTATTTACCAGTAACTGTTAATATATATTTGTGAAGGTATAACTACTTAAATTTTTCCCTATTTCATTTCTTATCTTAATGATGAAGCACTAAAATACCATTTTTTATATTATTATAATATAGTTATTAGTTCTTGTTTTTAGCTGTTGTAGGCTATTTTTATATATAGTTTTCGCGACTAGTATACATAATAAAACGTAACGTATTATTATGTTGTAGGCTAGTTTTCTTCTAGTACAAAAGGATTTCCTTTGTGGTAATAGAGTAATTTTACTACAGCAGCAGATATAAATCATATCTTCCTATATAAGCCCATCAAAGGCTACTAATTACCTTTCAATGTTGGTTCACAGACGACTACGTATTGTTTCCTTATCTTGACATTTATTTTTTTGCAGTGTATGTAAAATATAATTACCTCTTCCAAAGCGGTTATAGTTTGACGGCATTGTGGCATTCGGGACACGAACGTAGATGTTGTAGGAGAACTATAATCCTCACGAGTTTCTTCGATGAATTCACCAATACCAATAAGACCCGGCATTGTCACCCAAAAGTAACTTCAGCAAATCCAATCTTAGATTTCACATTCGTGTGTTATCAATCAAATCACTCAATAAATTAGACGAACATAAAAACATTGGACGAAAACATTGTCACTAACAAAAGACTTCTGCGCAAATAAAAACAATATCGCATCAATTTCCAAATATTAATTTACAACCCGCCCATTCTCAAGCAAGTTGAATGAAGTTACTGAATTGATTGATGAATGAAGAACGAACACAGATGACGAATTTGACGAATAGAAAAAGAAAAATTTCACAGAGTACATAAGTTTTTTTTTTTAGAGTACATAAGATTTAACAACCAAATCATAGACAGAACAGAGACATCAATAACTTTTCTTAATATAGTATATACTCTCAAATTTTTTAGATATAAATTATTGTAAAACATAATAGGATTGCATTTTAACTAATTAAATTCGCTAGACTCCAGTCACGTAAAGCTAACACAATGCGGGACGCGACCGTCAGCCGCGGCTGATGCGTCCAAACAACGTGCACACCAGAACTGTAACACTCTCCAGATTGCTTTAGGACGTTCAAACGCTCTAGGTCCACGCTTAGACCATTAAACCAATTTTAATGGTCTAAGGGTCCACGACTTATGATGTGCACACTTCAATGGACTTTCCTTATACAGATACGTGATAAATCAGGCCCCTTAGCTGCGTCCATCAGCCACGGCTGAATAAGTTATGACTTTTAATATATACATACCTTAAGACAAACTCGTTCATGCCATTTTTATTTCTCTTATTTATCTAGAAAGACGTACCTATCTATAATCTAGGAGCTATATTTTTTCATTTATTTCGTAATATCAGTTCGTAAAAATTATATATTCGTCTGATTATTAATTTGAAGGTATTGGTGAAACAAAAATGACCAGTCCTTTATCTTACTATTCATTCACTAGCCCTACCATTGGTTGAATTTTGTCATTTGATGTATGGAGCATAAATATGTTAAATTTTAACTGATAGTAAGACAAATGAACGGTCGGTAAAATATAGGGACCATGCCAAAGACCTCGTGATGAAAGATTGAAAACAAATTGATGAATGAACTAGAAAGAATGAAATGAATGAATAAGGATTAAGGATTGAACGGATTGATTGACATGACAATGACGGAACTGTCACGAGGTTTGTTCGCCATAGATTTATTTTTTAATTGGATAGCTTAGAAATTACCTTTTTATTCCATTTTTATAATTGTTCTGATATTCTATTATATAACACAATATATCACTGATAAAAGTTAATCCAGAATCTGTAAGTTACAACCATTACATTATTCAGACGATTTAACTGTCAATATTTTTGTTACATACTTGCTTTATTGTATTTTCTAGTTTATTTAGTGAATATAGACTTTCATAAACATTATATTAATTCTTCATGTCTCATATCACTGTTTATTTATTATATAAAAGTAATATCATTTCTCGGATATATAAATTTTGCAATATTTTTTTTACCTATAGTCAATCTACTAAACCTAATAACTTTACTTTTAACTAAATTAATAACTTTTAACCTAATAAAAATGGTGTTGAAATGTTAAATTTAATTATTTTACAGAAATCTCGGAGGTTTGGTCACGACTCTTTGACCATCGTCCGTTTTTGAATGGAGAAATCAAGTTTATGCTGAAAGAGTTTGAGGTTTGCATCACAATTGTTATAAATTAGAAATTTACAATTAACATTATGATCTTCTTCGTCTGCAAGTGGGCGGTTTTCACAACTGAATGAAGTACTACCTATTTTGCATGTGAGGGTGGATGAAGGTTTACTCCAATTAGCACCACTCCTCCAGGAAGTCCACCAGCTTCTTGTGTTGCTAAAGACTTCACGGAGGCTACCTGGGGTGTCCAAATATTTCACCCTGTATTGGGCCACCTCTCTGCGTTGCAGCAGAACATGGGTGACTTGTTTCTTCTGCCTTCAGGCAAATTCTGCACAGGGGGCTGTTGGTGACACCTATGTTAAAAAGATGTCTGTTAAATGTCCATGCAATGCCATGTCCAGTGGCTGCACTAATAACTAGTCTCAGCTGGGATCGACCAAGCTTTAAAATCCTCCTGAAGAAATGCAGATTTGCTCGGGGCATTGCCAGCTTGGCTTGCCTGCATTCCTCCAGGTTGTCCCAAAATTGTTGATTTAGTGCCCTTGTCCTTTGGTTTATGTAATTTCATATCTTTTATAAAAATACATATCTCAACCAACTGTGTGCCAAAGGCAGGTAAGGTTCCGGTCCTACTGGTTGGGTTTTGTATCCTCTCCTAGCCAGTTGATCTGCCGCATCATTGCCCTGGGCACCACTATGTCCCTTGATCCACTAGAGTCAAGATGTTATTCGTACCTGCTACCTCATCTAAAGCTGAGTGGCATTAATATATTAAATTTGAATAAATAACTCTGGTACTAAGGGCTTGAGGTACCGATTTACTGTGAGAGAGTATTCTGATGCTGTGACCATGGATATCTCTAGCTACAATTAATTGCTTTAGCTACAAGGAGAATTCCCATGCTCTCTGCTTGATATACTGTAGTTATACTTACCCAGGGGCTTAAATATATCGATGTTTAGGTTTCCTGACACAGTACATATATGAACACATGTACACCTGTGATCATCTTGTGATTGTACTCTAGAGAGTGATAGTGACACAACACATGCTGATGTGGGACTTAGACAGAATACCTCGTGGTTCTTTTGAGTATTGTCAAATAAGCATGAAGCAACAAAAAAGATGTGCAATGTCATGTTGTTTTTATTGATTATTGTTAAAGTGGAGTATAATTAAGAAATATAAATACATTTATTTTCTATGTTATAAAAAAGTTTAAAGTTTCTTAACTAAGTAGAGTACTAAAGTCATTATATTTTTTTTTTTTTTTAATTATAGTTTGTGCTTTGAATATAATAAAAACTTAATGTATTTTTTTTTATCACACTTTCAAGTTATTTCTTTAGGTTGTATTGTATTGTCTTTCTTAATAACCTACCTATTTTTGATTTAATTAATTCTATTTAGAATAAATGATTAGAAAATTTATATAGATAAGTATTTGTTTTCGTTAGATAAATCTCTAGCTTAGATAATTTGGTTCCTAAATAATAGGTTGGGGGAAAAGTCTTTTCGCATATAGTATGTATGAACTTTTAATAAGATCTCTTTGGCTATACCATTTGTATTTTGGCTGGTTTTGGTATCATTAAAAAGTTTTAATTTTAAAGAAGACAATTCCAAATTCAAATTAGGAAAATGTGTGATTTTCATTTGTTTTTCTTATTGTTAAAATGAGTGAATCTAATGAAGAAATTCGATACATTTTAAAATTTTACTACAAAAAAGGTAAAAATGCAACACAAGCCGCGAAAAAAAATTGTTTAAACGTTTTCAATCCGGAAATTCTGATATCAAAGATGCACATCGCCCTGGTCGCTCTGTTACGGACAAAATTGATGCCATTTTTGAAAAAGTGGAGCAAGATCGGCATATTAGTAGTTACGATGTAGCTGGAGAACTGGGAATTGAACACAAAACGGTTTTGGCGCATTTGAAAAAAGCCGGGTGCACAAAAAAGCTCGATATTTGGATGCCTCATGAGCTCACTGAAAGAAACCTAACGAACCGTGTACTCAATTGTGATTCTTTATTACGACGTAATGAAACCGAACCATTTTTGAAGAAGCTGATAACTGGTGATGAAAAGTGGATCACTTACGACAAGAACGTGCGAAAAAGGTCGTTGTCAGAGGCCGGTCAGGCTTCATAGACTGGCGAAACACGGGTTAACTCGCAACAGGGTGATGCTGTGTGTATGGTGGGATTGGAAGGACATTATTCATTATGAGCTGTTACCGCCAGGCAAGACCATCGATTGTGAACTGTACTGCGAACAACTGATGAGATTAAAGAAAAAAGTTGAGAGAAAGCGGTCGGAATTAATTAATAGAAGGGGTGTGGTTTTTCGCCATGATAACGCTAGACCTCACACATCTTTAGCCACTCAGCAAAAATTACGAGAGTTTGGCTGGGAGGTGTTAAGGCATCCGCCGTATAGTCCTGACCTTGCACCTTCAGATTTTCACCTGTTTCGGTCTCTGCAGAATTCCTTAGGCAGTGTCAGGTTAAGATCACGAGAGGTCTGCCAAAACCACTTGTCGAAGTTTTTTGATCAGAAGCCCCAAATTTTTTATAGCAATGGGATCACGTCCGTACCTGGAAGATGGCAAAAAGTTATCCAAGTAAATGGCACCTACATACTTTAGTCAAATGTATTAAATGTAAATTTTTATATAAAATGTGAAGAAACTTTTTCCCCAACCTAATATGTTCTGTGCAACCACTAGGCACTAACTTCAGACAGGCCACGACTCATCTCGGTCATACTGTATCTTATGTTAATCTTTACACATGGTTTAAATTGATAATTTAATCAATTTAACTTTTCAGGAGAAAAGAGGTGATCGTGAAGTAGAAAATCTGTTTGCAATTCTTGAGAAACTAACCGAAATTAAGGATAATCAAATTGATAAAATTAAAAGAAGTATTGAGACTCTACCAGTATTGAATGAGAAATTGGAGCAAGCCCTTAAGCTCTGTGAAGAAGTCGAGGCTGACTATCTTGATGTACAAAAGGTATACATTATTAAAAACAACCATAGTTTAGATCTAAGTTTTCCCTTTATATATTGTCAGTGCATTCATTGTGCATAGGTATACAGTACACCTTGGATTCTATTGTCTTCCTATGGGCAACAGTGCTAAACAATGATTGAAAAATGTAACGTTATCCATGAATGTGGACATCTTGATAGATGTCCACTATACTCATGTGAAGCCCCATAAAACATTAAGGTTGAAGGAGGAGGAGAATATGTAAATATTAATAAAGAAGCTTTATTGTGCTGCGGCTGCATCTATGTTAGTGTTAAAGGTTCAGACTGTGGTTGAATGTGTCTTATTTAAAGTGTTAAAAAAATGCTGTTCACGCATATCCACAGTGTATGTAAATATGTTATCTGCAATATTTAAAGTCATTAAGAATTTTACATCTCAATTAATGCACTAAACCCATGGCCATGTCTGCATGAATCAACCTATATCTGTAATACTATCACTGACGAAACTGCACCTTTAATATGCAACCAACTTTATTCTATATGCTATGCTATGGTCACATTCATCAAAATAGTTTTATCATAATTTTTTATTTTATTTTGCCACAATAGAATATGTTGATAATAGTCAACATAGACTAATTTATATTCACCAGCGGAACCCTGACTTTCAGGACGACACAGATACTGACCGGACACGGTTGTTTCGACCAGTATCTGTTTCGCATTGTGGGCTGCTTGCCTTCTCCGGACTGCCGCCAGTGCGGCGCACCCGATACGGCGTTTCACACGCTTGTCGAGTGCGCTGCATGGACGCCGCAGCGTTTCGAGCTCGAGACGCACGTAGGAGCCGTCGGATCGCTTGGCGACTTGGTAACGGTCATGTGGCACAGCGACGACCTCTGGGAGTCTGCGGTTACTTTCTGTGAGGCAGTAATGTCTCTCAAAGAGGCCGCAGAAAGGGACAGGGAGCGAAGTCCTGCAGCGCGTGCTAATGTCTCTACTCGAGATCGCCGGCCTCCAGCTGGCACCCGGAGAGGCAGGTACGCGCATTACTTCCCTCCCTAAGTTAGGTTCCGGTACGGGGGGCCCTTGCTACTAGGCAACGCAAGGGATTCATTTGCCCCCGTTTCTAAAGGGGTGTGTTCTCCCAGGGCACACTCCAGGCACTTTATTGCGCTGGATCGACTGTTGCGTAACTATGTTCTATATCTCAGTCTTTCCATCACAAACAAAGCGCAGGGTCGACAGGGAGGAGGGGGTTTTTAGTGGGTTTTGAGGTTGCTCGCCCGTGCGGCATCGCTCTGAGTCTTCCAGACTCCTCTGTGTCACGCCATCGCGGACGAAGCGCAAACAAAGCATACTATTGCTAGCGTTATCGCCCCCCGATGGATGCGTGCCGTTTCCCTCGCCTCAAAAAAAAAGTAATAATAATTTATATTAGGAGCAGACTGGGCGTAACTACGTTCTAAGTCTCAGACCTTGCCTTTAACAAAAGCGCGGGGCACATGGGAGGAGGGTGGTTTTAGTGGGTATTGGTTGCTACCCCATGCAGCTTCTCTGAGTCACCGCACATGCTGGTCAATTGCGGGTGGATTACTACAGTAATCCCCTCGCATGCGACACCGGTCTAATCCCTTGCAGCGGGACCCAGTATTGTTTGTAAACAAAATTTCCCCCCGCCTTAAAAAAAACAGACTGATTAATATTATATATATGTCAAGCTTGGTTACAATTGCCCCAAAGATGTATGCTTTGTTTCCATTTCCCCTGACATTTTTCATTGCACAGCAGTGGCCAAACACAAATATTATACTTATTATAATAGTAATTTGTAAAGGATTTAGTTTAACTGTTTCAATAAGTGGACCTCTGGATGACGCCAATTAAATACAGTGGCTTTTGTTCTGACAACAGTGAAGGGACCACTATAATTCCGTTCCTGTATTGCTATATACATATGTAGATAGATGAAGAAGAAACAATGTTTATTGCCAAATAATACAGCCATGCAATGGATATATATTGCCAAATGTCGCATGATATATACACATTTTAGAAAAATTATTCTAAATACTAATAATATTCAAAACTTATTGTTTATTTTGATACTAACTGACGATTACTACAAGGTTAATGGAACATTATCTAACATTGAGTGGGGAAATAAGTTCTATATAATCTTAATTTTAACATTATAATATCTTTTTAATGGTTTTCTATTCAAAATAACAAATTTATTTGTTTATAACCAGAGTAATGTATTAGTAATTTTATTAGGTACCTAGTTATAAAAGGTTTATGGTTACAGGTGAATGAACAAAAGAGAGCTGCCAACCGTGACAAAAGGCAAAAGGAATGGGACCAATTCATTGATGACATGAACTTTAAGTGCCAAAGAATTGATAACGCCTTTGAAGAGAAAGAGGAGGAACTTCGTGATTTATATTCTGATCTTAATCATAAGTTGAATATTGCTGACAATTGACTGGGTTCAATTATTAAATTTTGTTTAATTCATACACTACATATAAGAGAAATAATTTTTGGTATAAATAACTATATAACTAAGACAATTATTATCCTGTAATATATTTTAAAAATGGATCAAAAAGGCTCCCTTGTAGACACAAAACTCAAAGTCTACCCATCAAAGAAATTATTAAATTTCTTAAATGCACTACCTGGAGACAATCTGCCATCAAATATTTTGAAAATAAAAGGAAAGAAGTGTAACAAAGAAATAGAACAAACAGATACTAAACAATTGCAAATTAATTACAGAGATTATGAATATTTAAATAAGATTAAAGAAATTGTAAAAGAAAAATTTGGCACAATAGAAGAGAATATTTTGATTGATGATGAAAATACTAAGAAAGACAATACTAAGATAATATTAAATGAAATTACAAAGAAAGAGAAACTCTCCACAGAAGGGGTAGATTCAAAGAGGGAACAAACTGATTCTGAAAAATCAACTAAAATAATTGAAGATGAAAATATTATTACAAAACGAAACGATCCATTCCTCCTTACTGCAGATATAGACTGGTTATATGCTCATTTAAAAGAACTAAGACAAACAGACAAAGATGTACCATTCTTGAACACACTTTTAGAAGGATCTGAGATAAATGTGCCCGAAAACACAATAATAAAGAGAAATCCCATTCTAGAGGCTAGATGTGTAAAATTAAGAGCTCAGCAAGAGGCAAGGGAGTATAGAAAAATGACAAAGACAGTTGATAATGTTAGATTGAGATTTCCAGAAGACAGTATCTCTTATCAATGTATGTATTAGTTTTTAATAATAATGATTTATTTCAGACACAAAGATCCATAAAAAACAACATATTTTACAATTTTAAATTACATTATTATAAATTAAATTAAAAACTTAAAAATATAGATAAAAATTAACAAAATTAAAATACAAAAACGAAAATTGTCATCTGTCAGTCGGTTAGTCCCTCACTAAACCTGTTTTTAGCTTTTTAAAAATCTTGATCTAATGCAATGACTTTCATATTCTTCACATCATGTGAAGAATATAAAAGTAAATTTGTTTGTCATTAATATGAATCATAATATTGTGTCATTTTGTTTTCAGTGAAACAACTAAACCGTCAATTAATTGCAATTGCACAATTCCTTCTTTCAATCTTTGCTGGATTTTTGTTTGGCTTCAAAGGTGTGGAATGGATGATTGGCAATCTAGATTTTGGATTCAGACTTCTTTTGGGCGTTATGTGCGCTTTAGTCATAGCATTGGCTGAAATATACTTTTTAGCCAAAAAATTGAATGAAGAGTTAAATGTTCCTGAAACAGTGCAATTAGGTGGACCACCAAAATTTGCTGAGAATTCGCCGTATGCGAATACATATACTACGCCAAACAAAGTTATTTCAAAAGAGCATCAAGATTAAAAATACATTTTTATTATAATGTAACATATAAAATGTTAATTGTAATTAGTATATTAAAAATTAATATATTCTACACCATGCTTTTAGATTATGTTCCTAATCCTTGTAGCCATTTACAGTCCTCGCGGCGTAAGCTCAGCTTTGAGCTTTGCTTTTGTGATACCAGTGAACCAGTGCAGTAAATTAGTAATAGGTACTTTAGGTACATATAAAAAACAAATGTTAATTAAATAGAGTAGGTCAAATAGGTGTAAAACTAGCACAGACTAGTGACCGCTGCAACTTGTACATAAGAACGGTTGTGACCGTGTGGAGTACACACGGTCACAACCGTTGGCGCTACGATTGGTTGGCTTGGACCATCAACGAGAATTTTCTATTCAGAGAACTGAAAATGGAAAACTTATTAACAAGTTAGGAACCTACCGATGCCTGCCTACAAAGCTGTTTTGTTATGTTAGTCGTCAGTTTAATTCGACAACCATTAGCCAGCTATCGGTTGATAACAATAAAGCTAAAGCTATGGTTGTTTTTAAACAACTGCCGTTAAGTGTTCTATAAATAGCTACTTTTATTTTTTTAGGTTTATGGCTTGGCAGCTAGGCCTTTAAGCCAGATCTTAGTTTACAATAAATATAGTTTCTTCATTTTCTTAAGCCTATGTGTAGCACAGCTGAACTGTAGGTAATCAGCTACCATGCCTGCCATTCAACGAAGTTCTTGTGACAACTCAAAAGGCCACATTTGACTATACAGTTCACATTTCTCACGAAACACATAATTACTACTCAAAAACGCTAAAAAGCTGCCCAGCACATCTTTCATTTCCCGCCAAAACTTCTAAATAGCTACGTTTTTTTAATATATTTATCTGATGGCTAATCTGTAATCTCAGTTTTAAGTTTTATTCGACAATCACTAGCCCGATGGTTAGTTAATGGCGACAGCCGACAGTTAAGCTGTAAACTTTGGAGTTATCCATTTTCAGTTTTACTCGACAACAAAGTGTTTAAGAAGTGGTTGACATTGATAGCAACAATTTTTCTTCTGAATAACAGATAATTAGCTGGATTTTACCATAACCAGTAGACTTGTACAAAACGACTCAGTAAACAGAAATAGCTCTTTAGCTTAAAGAACTATCTCTCCTTTAGCTCTTCCAAGAGTTGAGTGTTAATAAACAATAGTTCTCATAGCTACTTCTTAAGTTATAGTTAATATTATCACCTAATAGAGCCTTTGTGTCACACTTCACACAATTATCAGAAACTGATAATCACGGTCTATAAACGTCTGACTGCTGCGTTTGGATCTCCTTCACTATTGTCCTAGGTGGTTTGGCGGGTTTGACCCATGGGTTCTTTTAATTTACACATTAACGACATGGAAGACATTTAACTCACCGTTATCCTTACTAACGGACGGCTAACTGAGCATTTTGGGCGTTGTGAGCTACTAATGGCACGCTCTGTAACTAGTCTGTGCCAAAGAATATAAAAAATAAAAACTGTGCCACTCTGTGCGTGCTCTGTGCTCGGGCTTCTCCCTCAGCTGAACTACGAATACGATCAGTGATGTAGACGTACCAATTTCTTGGTTTGTGTACCATTTTTTTGGGTTTTGTACAATATACCTACTCAAAGTTGGTACGCTAAAATGCCAACTTTCAGTATAAAGAGTGTACCAATATATTTTTGTATTCCAAAAATTTTATAAGTTCTTGATATACCTGATATATACAATATTGATTAATGTCATAGTTTATTTACCATAACGATATTGACGTTTCAACAGTTAATAGAAGTTTCACTTTAACTAAGTTATTTCAGACAAACTTTTGAAATATGTTATTATCTTTTTTTGTTTAAACCTACTTCAGAAAAAATTAATTGAACCGCTAGTGGGCTTACATAATTTTCGGATCAATGCTTTGCCCGGGTACCAACCCGATGCTACTACAACTATGTTGATTTTAACACCGCGAAAATTTTAATATCCGCATAAAGTGTGAATAAATTTAATAAATCATAAAAATATGTTTATTATTATTATTATGTATTGTAAACTACACACATGCGTATCAATATTAGTTGTTTTTTGTCATTTTTTTGTCTTTGTTTTCAAATCTATGATAAGTATATTTTATTTCTATCATTTTCAACCATTGTAAAGGTGGTCTGGAAGATATCGCCGGCGGCGATAAGACCTCCTATTGTATATATGTAACTTATATATGCAATAAAGAACATTCATTCATTGTTTTATATTGCGTAAATGTACAAACTTTTGAAATAAAACTTCTTTAGGCGCGACTAGGAGGTAACTGGACGACAATGCAACGGAAGTCCGTTACGGCAATATGGCGTCACGTTTCTGTACCATCCGGTTTTCAAATATTTTTGAAGTATAACTTCTTTAGGCGCGACTAGTAGGGTGTTCCACTAGTAACGCACAACGTCCAAAATGCTCAGTTAGCCGTTCCACAAGGCGACCGCGAGCGTTGCGGTTGTGGCGAAAACGTCACTAATGACGTCATCATTTTCGATCACACAACGCCCGCAACAACACATGTCAAAACGTGGGTCGAAGTGGGCGTTGACCACAGAGCATTAAATCTCTCTTGTCAATACGTTGACAAAGGCGCGAATTTTAAAACAAAGATGACGAATGGAAAAATATCTTTCTTTATTAAGTTTGTAAAATTATATTAATGTATTTTGAACAGCCATCTATCATTTTCCTTTATTTGTTATTAGCAATTATTTACATAATTTATTTCTAATCAGCTTTCATTATCGTTGACTTGAATATAATTATATAATTAATGAGAAATTTATTGTTTGTAGACACATAGCTTTTGCTGCAGAATTATCCGAAAGAGTTATAACTCAGAATTCATAATTATAGATAGATAGATAGATAATAGATAATTCAATGTATTTCTTGAATGGCTTTTAAATTCTTCATCTGAATAACGATCGTCTATATTTTTATATTGTGAAATACGTGGCCTGAGATCACGTTTTTTAGTATTACGTTTTATAAACTTAACGTCCACCCTTCATCTGAGCTAGAAGAATTTGCTTTCTTCTGAATTATTACCACGATGAAGTAGTAAGGACATTTTGTATTGTATTGTATTGTAATGACATTTTGTATAATTAGCTATATTTCTTTTAACATAAATTAGTCAAACCTACACATTGAAAACGGCGCGATTTTCATATCAACCAATGACATTTGCGTATGACATTAATGACATCAACGCTCCATTACCCGTTCCACTAGCTTTTATGATTATAACGTCCGCAAGCAAGTGGAACGGGAAAAATCGCGGTCGTGAACGTGGTCGTTGTGAGTCCCTAATGGAACGCCATGTAGGAGGTAACTGGATGACAATGCAACGGAAGTCCGTTACGGCAATATGGCGTCGCAATCTGGCGTCGCAATATGGCGTCACGTTTCTGTACCATCCGGTTTTTCAAATATTTTTTGTTAATAGATAGTTTATAAACAAATCAATCAAAAACTTTAGAAAAAAAAATAATTAGTAAAAAAGTTTTACTTCAATCGCGTGTGAACGTTACACGCACTCTTTTTTTGTCAATAGATAGTTTATAAACAAATCAATAAAAAAAAATTGAAAAAAAAATAGTAAAAAAGTTTTACTTCAATCGCGTGTGAACGTTACATGCACTCTTTTTTTTTAATACCAGATTTTAGCGACTTTTGTACCAGGTTTGTTGGGCTACTATCTACATCCCTGAATACATTAAACGATAATAAAGTTAAACCTGGCTTAAAGGCCTAGTTGCCAAGCCATAAATATTAAAAAAATAAAATAAAGTTAAACGATTGCACAGTGATGTCATATCTACCAACTTTTTGGTAGATCTACCAAATTTCACTTCAGTCTACCTATCTACCACCCTAGACCTAAAAACTACCTATTTTTTTAATTAGTTTGACATATCACCACTTTGAATTATTTTTATATCGACGAGCTACGTTGCGTTGTGTTGCGAGAGCCATGCGACGATGCGTCAAGCATACATAGAGTCCAGGCCATAAATGATAAACCACAAAAATAAAAACGTCAGCAACAGTCAGGGTTGGATTTGGGTAAGCTGAAAACGATAGCATAAAATTTTTAAAAAGATAGTATTTGTAAAAAAATATAGTACACTTTATTATTTTGAATTAAAAATACTTAAACATTAAATCAACAGGAGTTTACATAAAATTTAGTCCTCTTCCAAGTTTATCAGTTCTTCAGCAATATGCAAACTTACTGTTCGAACAATCAGAATGTCAGAAGAAAAAGTATAATTCACAGGAACTCCCCGTAAATAGTTCATGGATGACGGTTTATAATCTGTATTCTTCGACTACAGATTAGACAACGTGATTACATCTCAATGAACTTTTTTTAATGTTGAGTTAGCACCGAATGGTATTTAAATACTACTTATATTAGTCTTATAGACAAGGTATTGAACTTATAGTACTTTTTCGTACCATCGTTAGATATGGATAGTATACAGTAAGAAGCATGAAATTGTAATACAAATACTATAATTATAGTACGAAATCCAATCCTGGCAACAGTTCACCGTTCGCACCATTTCGCGCCCATACACATTATTATACTGTTCTGTGGCCCATTCCCGGTTGGTTTTGATAGGAGAATCTAGAGGGATTGTTGCGTATTAAAAGATTCATAGCAAACAACGGGCAGCCTAGCGCAGAACATTTAAAATTTTTCAATATAAATATGTATAATTTCCAAAAATAAGAACAGTTCATGCATTTTTAATCTTAAAAAATCTTCTAAATTGAGGTGGTAGATCTACCAATTTTCCATTTTACATTCTACCAACTTCTACCAACATTTTGCACATAATCTACTAATTTTCTGAAATTCGGGTTGGCAACACTGCGATTGCACAACAAAACAAAGTATGATTTTTCTTCTCCAACATTCGATTTGATGAATCATAATATTTTCACAGCTTGTGTTGTGTTGTATACATAAATTGTAAACTGGGCGAAATTGACATTCGATAAGAAACCGCTGTCGCGCTTGCGTTTGGTCGAAGTTATAATAAAAATAAATAATTGTAAATCGTGTTGTTTTTATAAGGGAAACGAAACTAAAGCAGGTGAGTACAAATTGTTATAAGCATCACAAATAGTATGTTTATATGGTGAAAATATTGAGCTTCTATCATAATTTTTTCATCAATACTCCTCCCAAGGGAAGAGCAGGTATTGATTATCAACATGGTTTCCGAAACCCGAATGCTTCCGATCCTTCACATCGACGTTGGGGTATTGATTGCAAATATATAAAGGAACATCTTAATTTACGGGGCATACTACAGACTCCTATAGGACAGTAGGGCATATAGACTTCTGGAAATTGTTTAGGTACCGGTATTTGATTTCTATGTTCTATTACTGTCTGTGAACCTATTTTCTGAATATATATTTTTATTTTAGCAAGTATTTGTTAGTTTTAACTGTTTTACTCTCATTAAATTTAAGGTAATTGATTTTACACTGTAAATGCCATATGTATATGCAGTAGATATTTGAAATTTGTTGTTATCCAGCTCAAGGAAACATAATTGCATCATTCTTTATATCATTCATTTTAAAGCTATTTGATGGCCCCGTTCTTTGTATCTAAAAATAGATATATTCTATAGATTATTTATTATTCTTGAAGATTGTATTTACTTTTAATTTAAGTTTATTTTCTAGTAATATATATGTGCATATTTCAAGAATAAAAAGATAGATAAATATTTATATTGTATATATCAACACCATCTACGTAAAATATGCCAAGTCATTAAAGTAAAAGCTTGGGCGTAGCTCCAGTTAATTACTTCAAATTAAAAATATTTAATTGGGAATATTGAACTTAATAAAACTCGGTAGCACTGTACTGACTTCAAATAAATTTACATAATGCTAGTATGAAGTCACTGGAATCCATCGAATTTGAAGACAGTAGGTAGAACAATGTAAATCAGCTTTTACACACACTAAAATCAATTTGGTAAAATATAGTGTACACAAAAGGACACTTACCCAAACAATGATACATCAATTTTATACTACTTGTGTGACTTAGTATAGATATATTATTATGTTGTTGTGCTATCTACTAGAATTATAATATTTTAGTGTACATAATACCATACCTGACTATTGTTTTTTCCTCTTTCTCAACTCAAGTCAAGTTTGCTGGAAGAAATTAGCATTATAGTTAAGTTCACCTTTGTATATCAAAACTATTTTATATAAAACTCATGTGTGTAAGTGGGTCCAGACTTATTATACTCATTTCATCAAACAAGATCCCATCAATAGTATTTCAGTACAGGTAATGTGGACATTGTGACTCGATAACTGTCATGATACAATATGACGTAATCCAAACTTCCTTAGAAACTGTTCAACAAGTAAATATGTACAGCTGTTCAAAACGTGAATATGTACAGCATAACAAGCTACAAGTGTGGAAGCTTGTTGATGCTTGTGGACTGATCCTTGTCACATATAAAACTATATACAAATTGTGTTGTTTATTCTTATTTCTGATTTGCCTACTAAGCACAAACAAAATAAATGTTTTTTTTTTAATTATCGTTAGTTATGGAGGACCAAGTGCCGTTCAAGGTGTATGCCATGTGGGAGGACAACAGCAAGTATGAAGTAAGAAGATTTGGCATTGAGAAGAGTGTGGTAACTAGTTACCACTATCTGATTGCCAAGCTCCAGGACATTTATCCTGGGTTAAGGGGAAAGGTGTTTACTGTTAGCTGGAGAGGTATCTATCCTCACTTTTTAACATATTATTTACCATATAATATCATCTGTTCTACTATCACATGCATCATATTTTGCACTGCCAAAATTAAGATTTGTTATGGCTGGTTCCTATCTCTCATAATAGTAAGTTCACCTGTCTTACCATTGGTAAAAAATTTATGTTACTTTCTGGAGCTTATGTCAAATTTCAATCGATAGTAAGTCAAATGAATGGTTTGTAACTTGTATATGAATTGGCGATGAGTCATTCTTTATGACAGGCTATTTGTTCTGCTTTCTAGAAAACTCTACACAGGAGGCCGCCTTTGATACTTATATTTAAAAAATGGCTGTTAAAATGATCAGGAAAACGATTATGTATATTTTAATCATACTGGTGGTTGATTGAGCTGTAAAACTCCCATGCTTCGATGCAAGCCTTATGTCTGCATTATGGTCCTTACCCCGAAAGGCCAGAGGATTGTGCCTAAAGACATACACCCTGTGGTATAAAAAAAGGGAAAGAAATTGTGTGAAGTAATACACATCATTTTATTATAACACCAATGTGGCAGTTTCTGCTTTTATGATAATTTCAAAGATTTTAAATATTCACTATGCTATCTATTACTTATTATATATATATGATCATGCAATTAAAAGGAAATCAAATATACTATTTTAATTATATTATGTGACTATTGATTCATGAATCATCATTTCGATGTATTATCATTATACTGAAAAAAAAGCAAAACTGGATTGTCATTATATATGTGTATAGTGTAATTACACAAAATGTCAGAAATTTTAATTCATTCATCAAAATTTACATTCAAAGATTGAAGCCCACAATATAAACTTGTTTAGAATATTGTTTGTAGTTTTATATGTTGAACTCTCATCTTGAACCAAAATGTATGCAATATGTATTTTTGACACTCTTGTTAAGTATGATTTTGATTCAAATAAAATTATTTTCATGGTCACTGACTCAGTAAAGTAACAGTGTTAAAATGTTGTGCAATACTAATACATAAATGTTAACGAACTGAAAACTATTTCATTGTAAAGTTTATAGTAATTTTCCATAATTTTGCTGCCTGATTTTTGATCTATTACTTCAAAGGTACAAAAGGAAAGGTAGCTTATGACATAGGTGAGTGGCCATGTGCGAGTTGACCTTGCCCATGCAGGATGCTATAGAATATGAAAGCTGATTTACACTGATCTTGCTTACCGACTTCAAATTCGAAGGAAGTCAGTGCTGACTTCTGGAATCTGGCATTATGTAAATTGATTTGATGTCAAAACAGCACTATCAATCAATATTCCCAATTGAGTATTTTGAAGTTGGTTAGCTCCCCAAGTCCATAGCTGGATCATTGTAAATCAGCTTTTAAGTCTGTACTGGCTTTATTCGAATTTGAAGTGAGTGTTAGCTGTTTAAATGTAAATCAGCTTTAACACATTATTTATATTATCTTGGTCAGACCAAATTCCAGTTCAAAGACATAATTGGAATGAGTCCATAGGTGCCCTACATACTGAGCTAATACAAGAATAAAAGCATAAAGTTACAGCAATTAAATTTTCTGTAATACTCCTTTACACAAATTATAAATACTATTGGTCCCCCAGTGGTCGAAATTCGACCATGATTAATTTAAACTGAACATTATGTTTGAACATTATTAAGGTCAAATCTTCTATAATCACAGATTTCGCCAAGGCTACACTGTTAATTTGACTTTAGCAATAAACAAAAGAGTATATATGTGTGTGTAAAATACATGGTAGTGTGTGTAAAGTTAAAAAAAAATAGCATTTATCGCTTCTTTTCTGTATAAACTGTAAATGTGCCAAATTTCATACTCCTCCATCTGCATAATTTTCGTAAAACAGGGTACAAAGTTATTCTTCACGTATTAACATAATTATTAAATAAACTATGTCAAGTTACTTTGCATATCGTAAATATATGTTAGAATGAACCTTTACAAAATACAACAGTCATCTTTGTAAAAGTACATTCTTGCAAATAAAGCTATTTATTGTCTTGAAAAAATTGAATTGACTTTAAAATGAATGATATTTGTAACAGACAATGAAGGTGATGAAATAGTCATCTCGTCTGATGAAGAGATGATGACTGCTTTGTCTGCTCTAAGTGGTGATTTGATCAAGCTGTACGTCAGTTGCAAGTCTGGAGCTCCGAAGCCACCTGTTTGTGATGTGTACATCACTGCTGGGATTCCTGTAGCTGAGAACAGTGAGTGATGATTGGTCAAATTTTATGTGTTTAAGTGTGAATTTATAATTATTTGTACTGAACTCTACAAGATATTAGAATGACACTTGAAAGTTCAAGATAAAATTCCTATTATATTTAGAGATATTCCATTTCTTTAATTGCAAAGCTGGCAGATGTCTCACGCAATAGAAACTGGTTACTAGTGGTTGGTAAGAACAATAAATAATAAAGAACCTGTTTACATTAATGATATCAGCTCAGGAATACTTCACTGCAGGCTTGGTCCTCCTCAACTTCTTTAGGTGGGATGGAAGATGAATAGTTTACTCATCTTGCTTGTCCAAGTCAGATTGGTGGGTGGGCTTTATATATCAGATATATCAATGTGGAAGTTTCATTATGATGTTTTTCTTCACCATTGATCCTTGGTGATTGTAAAAACTTTATACATTAGGTGAGAAAACTGCTTTTCTGGTGAATGCTTTAAGCCCAGTGATAGAATCCACATTTTTGAAATGCAAGTTTGAGATGCGTGTACTTTGCCCACTAAGCCACCACTGCTATTTTATCTATCTACAGAATTTATTTTATGGGCCGTGCTAGCTCAGTAGTTGACGCACTCGCGTCTCAAACTCAAAGGTCGCGGTTCGAATCCTGGCCGGAAAACATGCATGACTTGGATTCTTTTCTGACCTAATATGCATATTGTTACAATTACCACATGCGAACGTTCTAGATGATCTATGTGTCAAACCCGCTAATCCTTTAAATGGGAGGCCTGAGCCCAGCAATGCGACGTTTATGGACTGTTATTATTATTAAAGTATTTATTTAATTTATGAAATTTTGCAATAATTTAGGCAACGGTGGTGCACCCCAAAACGTTCACTTGGGTGTAACTTGTGACGCTTGCAATTCGGTTGTGGTCGGGTTCCGCTACAAGTGCGCTGTGTGCGACGACTACGACCTGTGCTCCGCCTGCGAGGCCGCCGGCAACCACCGCGAGCATTGCATGGTGCGACTGCCGACGTCCAGTCTTTCGGTGAGTACTCATTTACTTAGATCAGTGCTTTTCAATCTTTTTGAATTCGCGACCCCTTTACAGATTGAAAAATTTTGGCGACCCCCTTGGGAATTGACAGACAAAAGTTAGTAATTTAAATGACTATGTTTATGTCTTTCCCTATTTTGTTACCTATATTCATTATTACGGCCTATACTATGTAAAAAGCTGCCGAGCTTAGAAAGTACCTAAACTTAAATTGCCGTTTCCCTATTGCCGGCGACCCCCAGAACAAGGCTCTGGGACCCCCATAGGGGTCGCGACCCACAGGTTGAAAAACACTTATTAGATCATTAAGATATTGTTTCACATTCAAACAACCAGAGATTACAATAAGTTCAAATAATTAGCAATCAATCCATATGCTTAAAATTATCCTCACTCTGTATACAATGTGGTAATTGTGACAACAGTGCACTTTATGTCAGAAAAACTCTAATCCCTGCATTCTCATTCCATTATGTTCATTATAACTTAATAGTTAAAAATAACTTTATCAAGATCTATATTTGCAGAATGTTTTCTCTCTAGCTCTATAGATTTGTTTATTCCATCTTTGTTGTCCTTTATATTACTTTTATATCACAGTAACCTCTTATATATATTTTGTAGCGTCATATGATCAAGACGGCAATTAAGAGATCTCGTCATTTCTTCAAGACTGTCGCGGCAACCGCCAATGCCGAGGAGTGCCCTTTTAAAAAGCATAGGCCTGATATGAGCGGAGATAGGAAACGTCGCGAGGATCATCATGGACGTCGTGGGGAGCATGGGGGCCGTGGGGAGCAAGGAGGCCGAGGGGAGCAAGGGGACCGTGGGGAGCTAGGAGGCCGTGGGGATCACGGGAGCCGTGGGTGCCGCGGGGATCGTTACCGCCACCAGTCAAACTGGATTGATAGATTAACCAGCTATATGAATGAGTTCGCCAATCTAGCTGGCGATATCAATGTGTCTGTAATTCCTAAAACACCAGAGACTAAGTCCCAAGCTAATACTGAGAGTGAGAGTGATGAAGCACCCGAGGAAACTCAAGAAAGCTCCAACACTCGTAATGAGATGCCCCAACGGCCCTTTGTTCACGCCAATCTGAATATGAATGACCTTCAGCAAGTTATTCAAGCGGTATTCAATGGGAAAATTAATAAGGATGATATTATGCGTGGTAATTTGTTTGCATCAGCACCACGAGCCTCTACATCTGGTGAAAATGCTACATCTGATGTGAATTCTAAAGCTGACGAGGATGCTAACACTAAAGAGAGTGTGTCATCTCAAGCAAATGCTTCGGCCTCCACAAATGGCTCGGGTGATAATGATGTGGAAATGGAGCAGAACACGAAAGCTTCTGAAGGGGAGTCTACTACGGCTAAATCAGAGACGACATACATAAGTGCAAATTCCGACCGGGATGTTTCCCCCGACAAAGCTGAGGATTGGACTGTGATTAATAAGGAGAAAGGTAATTTTCACTGTATTATATTGTCTATTTAAGTGTTTTGATAAAAATGTTGAAAAGTTATACCTTTCTAGGTCTAGTTAGAGCTATATATAATGCTATATAAACATGTATTTTATTATAAATTATATTTAATATATGCGTGGTGAAGGAAACTTAGGCTGTATTATACCAGAGCCTCTTGTTTAAAGAGTAGGCGTTAATACAGGTTACAACATATGAAATTTTTATGTTAGTGTTATTTGCCCCCGGAAAATTCACTTCATTTATATTGCAAACTATCCCATCCCCCGTCTATCTGTAAACTACATAAATGACAAAACTTGACAAAAATACAAATTGAACAAAATGGTAGAAATTGACGAAAAGGACGAAATTGACGTAATGTACGAAATTGACGAATTGGGCAAAATAATCAAAAATCACAAAATCTATCCCTTGTTCCGGGATAAAAAGTATCACAGGATACTCTTACTTGGATACAGATCCATCCTAGATATTGATCTTATATCAGCTAAATCGGTCTTATATATAAATAATTATAATAATTTGTCGCAGAATAAATAATACGCTATTAAACTTCTTTTACTTATGACGTCATAGGTCGGTACACTCGTATCTAGCGAAGCTGCGACTTCTGTAAGTTTATATAAAGTATGTCTATTCACTAACTTTTCTTATTTAGTTTGTTTTGACTATAAGCTAATACTTTATCTTATCTTTTATTGAGATTATACTATCTTTTACTTATTTATCAAATATAGACATATTTGTTTATATTCGGTACTTTATGCTTTCTTTAATGGATACACATAATACAAATTTCAATGGTCCTATGTCACTGAGGTATTGTCAACACTGCCTCGATTTTCGAGTCTTATTCAAATCAAGGTCGTGTAATATGAAAAAGAGAGTCGGAAACTTTGTTTAGACAACATCAGGTGGACCGGGGGACCCTAAATTTTTATAGTAGCAGATATTGTTGTAAATTGAGATAGTCTTTTTTTATTGCTTCAAGTTGGCAAACAGGCAGATGACCTGATGATAAGCGGTTGCCGTCGCCTACGGACGTTTGTGTATCAGGGCGATACTAACATGTTGCCAGTTCATGGGATGGGATGGTATAGAGCAGTGATTCTCAAAATGGTCGATATGGATCCCCTGTGTCGAAATCGGTTTCCCGGGGGTCGGCATAAACGATAACCGATTTTGAGGGCTGACGAGGTCTAAAAATCGACCCCTATTAACATAAGTTCTTTAATTTTGAAAGTTTGAAGGTACTTTGTAAATTGTGTTACGTGTACAAATGTGGATAAAAAATCCTACTTAAGTAATTTTTCGTTATTTCTATTTTATTAAAATTATAATTTCAAGTATACTTGATATTTACTGATTTTATGTCTATATATTTTGTAAAATTTGACGAGAAAATGATGTCAAATTTACACATTTAACCAACCGCAAAGTTTTTAAATTGATAAGTATTTCGTATCAATACAAAAAAAAACTACAGATAGGATTTTTAAAGTAATTTGGCTATGAAGGTCTGAGGTAACATCCTTTAATTTTGGAAATGGGTACTCTTGGCCAAAATAGTTTGGGAATCCCTGGCTATAGAAGAAAAGAAAATGGGCAACGGGAACTCTCCGTAAGTAACACGCTTAGGCCAATACGTATATATATTTACGTTTTATGCCTATATTCTGGCAGAGCGTAGTATCACACCGACCGAGCTGGCCCTAAGAGAATGCCACCACGGCTCCACCACGTAAAGCTTTTGATATGAAATCTTAAGTACTTATATTGCCTGTAGACTTGCTGGACAACTTGTTGGATGCAAGTGCTCCAGTGCAGCTTCCTATTGGCTTCAATTTGCCCGAAGAGTTCCAGGCGCGCGTGCGAATCATGGAGGGTCAAAACCTATACCCGCCCCTTAATGCTGCAACTGCTGGTGAGTTACATTTATGACAGCTATACTTGGATTTTGATTAATTTTATTTTATTTCATTTGGGTGTTTTACAAGTGTTGTTGTTTTAGAATAATGTTTCACGCAAAAGCCTCAGCCTCATATTATAGATCTTTGACTGGCATCTAATGGGGGAGTTTTCGTGGCAGCACGAAAGAGCATGTTTCACTAAACATTGATATTTTCAACATAGTCACAATTTTTAGGATAGGTATTGTTTTTTTTATTAATTTAGTTATAATGTTTTCTGGTATGCATGTATTTTTAATTGAGGCACTTTATACATTCACTAACTCCTGCCCGCGACTTTGTCCGCGTGGAATAGTTAAAAAAAGTTGGTCTTAGCCTGCCTTCCTCGTTACATGGGCTATCTAACACTAAGAATTTTTCAAATCAGACCAGTGGTTCCTGAGATTAGCGCGTTCAATTAAACAAATTCTTCAGCTTTATATATTACTAGCTTCTGCCTGCGCCTTCGTCCGCGTGGAACGTTATTTTTTACTATCCCACGGGAACTCTTTAATTTTTCGGTATCAAAAGTATCCTAAATGTTGACCAGGGACATAAGCTACCACCATACAAAATTTTATTTAAATCGGTCCAGTCGTTTCGGAGATTAGCCCGTAAAAACAGAGAAAAAAAATGAAAAAAAAACTAAATTAGTTCAATTTTACTTTTTACATCCCCCTGACTCGGTTTTTAGCATTATTTTTCATTGCGCAGAAGTTGGACCTCTACAGTTTTATTATATGTATATAGAAGTATAAGATTATAATTAAATTTCACTTGTTTTTTACCAAGGTTCGCGATGACTACGTGTCGAATTATGTTTCGACACAACAAAATGTACTAAGTATTTTGCTGTGTATAGATACAGTAATCTCATTTCGCAAATTGCGACACACATTTTTAATATCTAGCTTGTTATTGAGTTGTCTGTTGTTTGTGTGAATCGCGTTGCAGAATTAGAAATAAATATGTTTTCTTTCTTTCTAAACAGCAAGAAACAATTCTTCATTGAAAAAATAAGTATTTTGTAACTATCGTTCATTTTATAAATGACATACGTACAGCACAATAAGCTTGAAGACGTTTTTGTCTAGTAGTGTTAGTGGCGGTGTCTGGCAGGCGTAGCCTGGGGTTCAATGCGTTTTTCTTGATGCGTGAGTTCGGGGCATATGGTAGCTAGCGCTTACGCAAACAGGTTACACGCTTGACTTGAATTCTCGCGGGATTTTCGGGACACAAAGTATCGCAACATAAAAAAAGATAATTTAAGCTATTCGTTTAGTGGAAACCTTGTCGTAATAAGATAATTTTTATGTATCCCAAAGAGTTCATACCGCGATATTCCCGCGATCAAAAATATCACAGATTTTATTACCATTATTATCATCAATCAGTAAAAAAATCACAATGGAGTTCGATTTTTTTTAACTGGCCATAATAATCATACCCAGAAAAATGATTCCTGTAATAAAAAGTAGCGCAGATGTCAAGCCTAAGAATTATTAGCTGTCGATCACCGAAAACCGCATCGAAGTCGGCCGTGTAGTTTTTACGTGAATCCCGAACAAACAGACTAACGGACAAGAAATTTACAAAAATTGCACCGTGTTCCTATTCCAGTTATATTTGTAACAGCGTCAATGTACAGACACGGCATGTTTTTAAATTTTATAATATTATACATTACAAAAACAGAAACATCGCCAAGCTTTTGTATCTTAAATAGCAAAACATCACCCATCACGTTCCGGTTGAAAAATTGGATTCATTTCATGATCATTGATCAAGTGGTAATATTTAGTGTTGAATCCTAAAGAAGCCGAGCGTCCAGTTGTACAGCAGCCCGCCGAGCCGGCCGCGCAGCCGAAGCCGACTGCACCCCAACCGCAGCCGACTGCACAGCAGCCACAGCCCACTCCCCGCCCCCAGGCGGCAGCCCCGCAGCCGAAACAACGTCACCCAAGTAAGAGAGAATTTTAAAAAAATCCTTTTATAATATGGTATAGGCTCTTTAACTCCATGACGCAATTACTGTCTATTTTCATTTTATTATTTTATTTTTCAATATTAAACAGTGCATATAAACATTTTTATAAACAATTATTTATTGCTTTTACTCAGAAATGATAGTCGAAAATCAACCCATGATATGCAGAAACTCGCATCTCTCGACTTACTAAATCGATGTCATCTGTCAGGTCTCACCCATATTGTCTAGTTCGAAATAGACTACAATCAAAGTACGCTCGGTTCGAGTGTACTCAGATAGTTACATTAGAATAGCAAGTGAATTAAACTGCTATGCAACATATTTGTTTAAATTTTACTTTGATTAACTTACAATATTTTTTTCTTTTTTTGTTAAAACAGGTAGCAATTTACACTCATTCTAACTTATTCTTATCAATCAATTCATATCAAAGCAGATTTCAAAACTAAAGTTAGTCCAGTTGGCACTTTTTTATAAATAAAATCTGACTACCCGTATTATGATTATGAGTGATGATAATGTGCAATGGATGTTTTTTAGCTTTGCTTGGAAATATAAAATCTGTGTTCATATCTCCTTTTGTTCAAAAATAATCTATGAGCCAAGCAGTATAGAAATCCCTGGTGTTGAAAAACCACTTCGATGCAGAAAGTAGGTTATTAATTTATTATGTTAATGTTGCACCTGTACCAACAAAGTATGTCACATTAGTCACGTAGGAGTCATACGATGCAAATACGCAAATAGCGATAACATGTCTAAGCATACATCGAAATATGTTTATTGCAATTTTGATAATAGTTTTATGAATGTGGAAGTATATGAATGACCTTCAAAATATTATGTTCTCTAGTGGAACTTAGATTGGATAATAAAAAAAATGGAATTTTGAAATAACTGCTGCAAGTTTGAAGTACGCCTAATTTAAGGAACAATTAATAATGTATTTATTCAAACATTCTCTATTGCGTTACTTAAAACTATTGCAAATTAAAAGTTTTTACTTTATAAGACAAGAAACTCTTTAGTCACAAAGTATTCAAAATTTTCTAATAGTTAACATATCATTTTAATTGTAAGGATCGGTTTCCATAAAAGTACTGTTGTAGCTCTAGAACTTGTAAATAAAACAGTAATTCATTTCTATCTTATACAAATGATAAGAATATTTATTGCATCTCCATATCGCTGCGGTTTTCGTTATCCTTAACGAGGTTTAGCCGTAACGTTTTGGGAATACCCCATCCACCGGGACCAAGGTGTAGCCAGCATGGCTATGTTTATTCTCCACATAACTAACCTAATATGAACAGTTAGTAAGAGGTTTATACCAGGCTTATAGTTTTCTTCATACATTCTTACTGTTTGTCCAATATGTCACAAGAAGGCTACAGCGAATGTGTGAGTACCAAACGAAATCGTTCTGTATTATCCCCGCAAATTGCTAATGCGCTGGAACCTTGTCAAATTAACATTCACGTGGCGTCATCCGCAACTCGATATGTACGCGTACTCGCCGGCCAGTGATGCTAACGGTACTGAGTGTTCGGCTACGGTTACGTCACCAAAATGGCGGCCAGGCGCAATAGCAATTTGCGGGGATAATATGACTCGACACGTCCGCCAACATGTAAGTGACGAATGTATTACAGAGCCCCACATCGACGCGGCTCTGCAGCAGATGCTGTCGATGGGCTTCACCAACGACGGCGGCTGGCTGACTCAGCTGCTCGAGAGCAAGGACGGCAACATCGCCGCGGTGCTCGACCTGCTCACCCCCGTCAACCCCAAGAAGTAAACGGGCCGAGATTCATCTTGCCAAATTTAAATATATACCGATTTTTGTGTATTAGAAGTAGTACTGGAGGAGGCTAGGAATGACAGGCGCCCAAGTGAATGTAGCTCGGAAAAATCAGCTATATACATTTTCAATGAGGACTGCAAGTCGTTATATTAATATTTAAAACATAATTACATCGTAACAAAAAAAAACGGAATCTTAACAAGTTTTCTTGTTAATTATTTGACCGATTCAGCTGCAAACGTATGTTTTAAATAATAAAATTTTCGTTTGTCTGGTGGTTTTCTCTATCAAAATTCAAGAGAAAGACATGTGAAGTTTAAAAAAGCAGTTGTTTGGGCTTTTTGAAAAAAAAATTTTTTTATGGGCATTTGTAATTTCTAGTACTTCTATGGTAGTAGATGCATATCTAAGTATTCACCTTATGAGATAAGGAGCATTTCGAAATTTGAATGTTATTATTTAGAGATCTCAAATAAAATATTACCCACAACTCGAAACTTTGATGTTATCATACATAAAATGCCATATAATTATGTAGTGCCTTTTGTAATCAAAGCACTCGCATCTAATTGCAATGATATAAGCTCAAATCTAAGCAGAGAGAGAACATATCTACATATCATTTCTATATCAATATCTCTACGTATTCAAGAGATCAGTAGCAGACAGCATGTTAGTGATTCACTTACTAAACATTGTCCATGATATATTAATGATAAACCTCTATTTTCGTATATTTTCCTTCTAATATGTGGACCCGCTAAATTCTTTTAAAATCTTAACATATGGATAATCAAATCTAAAGCAGGGGGACATGTGTCAATAACTAATAGGTCATTAGCAGACTCTGTATGTCAGTTATTCACAATCTAAATGTTGTCCGTAATATGTGACTATATAATAATGATAACCCTCTACTTTCCTATATCGTACTTCTAATATGTTAACCTACTAAATTCTTTTAGGAAGATTTTAGCAGACGAATAGTCATATCTAACCAGAGAAAAAACAATAATAAATAGGTCATTAGTAGACTGTAGTATGTCTGTTATGCACATTTTAAATGTTGTCTGTAATATGTGTCTATATATCAATGATAAATCTCGACTGCTGTACATCGTCCGTTTAATGTTAACCCGCTAAATTCTTTTAGGAAGATCTAAGCAGACGGATAATCATATCTAAGCAGAGAACATGTCCCAATAATTAATAGGTCATTAGCAGACTCTGTATGTCAGTTATTCACATTCTGAATGTTGTCTGTTATATGTGTCTATATATTAATAATAAATCTATTAATCCATATAACTTCCGTTTAATATGTTAACCTTTTAGGAAGATCTTAAAAGATTAGGAGAAGCATGTTAGGAAGTTGATATAAAATCTCATTAAATTGATTATTATCTGTTGCAAAGTTTTTTTTACATTTTGGACATCATTATAAAGAAGTTTTAATTATAAAGCTTCTGAATTTAATTTGCTCGTCTAATAACAATTGGATTTTTTTTAAATATAATGGTGTGGGAATTTTTTTATCTTTTATTTAATTATTTTGCATTTTAGTTTATACACAGCTATAAACATTCACAGCCAAGATCTAAGATGTAATTAAAAGACAGTAAATTACATTTATCATGTTTAATAAATTCTAAGTTAATTCATTTAATTTGTCGGCGGTCAGCAGTGTTGGATATATGTATAGGCCCGTAAGGCCGGGGAGGCATCAATTTCAGGGCGTTAACAGTTTTGGGACATCAAAATTTTAAAAGCGAAAAATGTAAGAACATTTCAAATTCAAAAATTTTTTTGTTTTATGAATGTATAAAGACGAACGACGACATGGTAATTACATAACGGTTCCGTTCTTACTAAAAATGTCGACGGAACTCTAAAAGGACAACCCGCCTACATCCGCTATTAGCGGTCAGAAGTGACGTTTTTAGTTATTTTAAAGTTTTATTTGACATTTCTGTGATATTTATAACTGTGTTAATTTTGTTAAAAATGTCTATGGTCTAACTAATAATAATTGTAGAATTAGATGGTATATGTATGTACTGGACTTATATTACTCTAATAAACGGTTTATGGGCGAATAATTTGTTTTATTTTGCGTTCTGGACCTGGTTTAAAACAATATTTCTTTGTCGATGCTCTAAAATATCACTGCTCTAGAGAGAATCACCTGAGCTCAACATTTTCCGCAACCGCATTCCTTTAGAGCAGAGTTCCCCAAACTTTTTTGTGTCGTAGACCCCTTGCCATGTTTTTCCTTGTTGGGTAGGCCCCCTACTTACCTGATATTGATTTCCTGTAAATTTCTAACTGTAGTGAAGTTAGTGTTAAAAACTTAAAGTAAAAACACATGTTAATTTATACATTTATTAATTGAATTTAAATCAAAACTACTCAAAATAAAATGGATCTGTTATGTAAAATATACGTAACATTAAATAAACATAAAATAAACTATAAATAAAATAACATAAGCAATAAGTCAATATTTTTAGTGAGAAGGATGAACCTGATGCTTTAATAATAAATTATCAACAATTGGCGTCAATTTTGTAAGGGTTAATCTTAAATCTCCTCGGCTAATGATGTCCAGTCTGTTTCTTTTTTTCGTTAGGAGATTGGTAACAGCGATGAACCCCCTTTCCACTAGGTATGACGATGGAAAGGAAATTAAAAATTTCCTCGCTATATTCCATAATACGGGATAAGTAACGGGTATGTTGTTTTGCAGCCAGAATTGCTGATATCCGTTTTTAAACTGAACCTTAAGTTCTTCGTTTGTACTTAGTTCAGTCAGTTCCTCTTGTATTATGACATTCGTTTCTTCTATGTCACCAATGGATTAATTATCCACGGTGGTATTACCATAGTCAAAATATCCTCAAACCTAGATTCAAAATCTGAATAGAGGGCATTTAAATGTTGAACGTAAGTTGAAACGTCGTCTTCCTGGCAGCTTGTCTGTGACAAATTGGGGAACTGACAAAATTCGCCCCGTCCAATATTTTACTTCATTAGTTTAACTCTGGCAAGAAACGCTGATAAGATGGACTTTGTTTTAATCAATTTTAAACTGTCGCCTTGTAATTGCAAATTAACCATATTAAATTTTGTAAACAAATCTGTTAAATAGACGATGTGTTTTCCTCTTCATTAATTTTTTATCTTTAGTATCCAGAAATTCTAAAATAGTCTCAAAAAGTGCAAAAAATCTTGTCAAACATAAGCCTTTCGACAGCCAGCGTTCTTCAGTGTGAAGGAGTAATTGATGAAAGTGTTCGTCATTTTCTTCACACAACTGCGCAAATAACCGCGTATTCAACGCGTTGCTTCGGATTCGGTTTACTGCATCAATGACTAAATGAAGTGATCCATGCAATCTATATTCTCTATCTATATTATCCCCATTTTCATTTCATGGATCCCCAATTTTTTTTTCGCTGACGTAGACCCCTTGCAGGTTGTCATAGACCCCTAGGGGTCGATATAAACCACTTTGGGAATCACTGCTTTAGAGGTCTTGTTAGATTTTTTAAAAATAAAAATATCGCACATAATGTTCGTTATTGTTATCAACAAAACATTTGGAACCGAAAAAATCTTAACATAAGTTTTACAAATACCTAGTAGCGCGCGGGAGATTCACCCATTTACTACATTATGTTTTAAAGTGCAGCGTCTTAATAAGTTTCAGCGTTACGCGAGTTTTAAAAAAATGTAAAAAGAAAAATTATACCTTTTGCAAGCAGTGGTTCATATGGTATGCCAACTTTGGATTAGTTTTAAATTACTATTCTGAGATTAACTCTGCAATACAATTTTAAGACAAGTAAAATTTTGCAATATCAAGTGATAGAAATTTTTTTTCTAAACCCTCTTATAATGTCCATTTTACAGTAGCAAGCAGAGAAATAGGTTTGTATGTTGTAGACCACCAGAGGACTTATTCTGCCTCCACTACTCTAATAGGAGAGCCTCCACCCGCACGCGAGGCGCGTTAGTATTCCGCGTGACCCCTTCACTCCCTTAACAGGAACGGAAGTTGCTAGTGACTTAGCTCACCGGCCAAAGGAGAGATCAGTCCTAGTCACAGGGGGTGGACCAACGGCCAGTTGGGGTCATGGAGTAAGGCTCGCGCTATGACCCGTGGCCTTGGCACCTGGGCATAAACAGGAACGCCTGGGGGTTACAGTGGGTATTCCGGCAGCACATCTAGCCGGTGAGTCCCGCTGATTCTAGGCCGGCTGTCTCCGCAAACAGGATTTCCCCTCATTAAAAAAGGGAAATAAGTACCTGAACTGTGGAGTGACTTGCTGAAAAATTGTATGTGCACAGCTTTCGGCATTTTGAATCTTGACACTTACATGACAGGAAGCTTAATTTGTGGCGGGTTCGAAGCAAACAACAAGAGTTATATTAACGAAGTTTATTGTCAGAGGTATAGACACAGCGCGACGTGTCACAGGCCTTGTGGAAACCGGTCGACTGCCTTTCGACTCGCGCGTCGCATCCGAGGCGGCATGCCCCGCGTACCTCACCCTTTGTCCCCCCCTGCCCTAATACACGCGCTATACTGAAAGGCCTCACGCTACACACTCCCCCTCGGGTTCGTGAGAACGTCCTCGCTCATGGACAAGCTTGCTTACGAGGACGTTTGGGTACTATTGGACGACGAGACGAAGGCGATTCGTCTTTTTGATGAAAATCATTAATCTCTGATACGTGAAACTTTCCTAAAACTTTCTCCGGTTCCTCGACATTGGCAACTAAATACATACATATTTTAATTTAAAAGCAATGTGGACGAAGGTGATGTACGATTACGATGCGTTTTTGCTAAGAGCTTTATATTACAAGACCAGTCTTTTCATTTGCGTCTCTTCTGAGATAAATTATTTATCGTTATTGTCAAAACAAGCCAAGTTTCAAGCAATGCAGGTTTCAAGTTATCAGATTATGTAAAACTGAAACCTGGCTCTATTTTCACAGGAAAATCACAGTTACCAAAAATATATCTTTATTATAGGGCAATATATTTAAAAAAGAGAAGCAGAGATCTATTTTCATGTTCACTTTGAATTATAGGTGGTAGAAACAAGGAGTACTCTCTATAAGATAGTACTTCATGTCTCTGGGACTAAAAATTTAAAGTGTCCAGCAGCCAGCAGTGTACTGAAAATAGCTTCAAATACGTACCACAATTGCTTTGTCGTAAAAAAAACTATATGAATTAAAAACTGTTAAAGTGACATAAAATGGCAGTATAAAAAACTCCAACTATTTACGTAGTCTTATAATAATTTAGTAAATATAATGATATGAAAAAACTTGTAGTGCTTTAATTATTGTGAATTTTTAAGAATAAAAAGTAAAGCGGAAATCTGTCCTTGTTTATTTTCCATCTGATTAATTACTACCACAGCGCCACCCTTATTATCTCCGTTCTGACGGACATCTTTACCTCTACCTTCAATACTTTGAACAGGAAAGATTCATGCGACGGTATTTAAAATGGTGTGTAAGAAACTAGCTCCAAATAATATAATTTTTACACCCAAGCTCTTCTGTGAACGAACTAACACATCATTACTTCACTCTATATATTTGTTTCTCATCAAAATGAAGTTGACCAATATTGATTCTTTTGAAGACCCATATCTGGCATGAAAATATTGTACACTTTTATTACAATCAGTGATAATATCATTGTCCTTATCATCATCAAGAGAACTGAGTACTGTGTTCCAATTTGTGATTTTTTTAAAGAAATTGTTAAGTTACAAATCTAATTTTGTTGTAATGTTCTTCACGTCATATCATAGCAAAAAACCGGGTACAACATTATTTACCTATTATATAAACAAGTGTTTATGTAAGAAGAAATATTAAAAATAAATGTACAATTATTCTTCGTTAAGAACAATAATGAATACCCTACAATTATTGTTCATTTTAAACCAATTTCATAATTAAAATCGTTCAGTTAACCATCACTTTTCAAATTTTCTACAAACTATCATGAAATGAATAATAGGTGAGCCAGTAATTTTTATTTGAGAAATCCATAAGCATGTTTTTTTAATATGACATTTTCTTGTCTTTCTCTCAGTAAAGCTTGACCAAGAGCTTCATCCAAGGATTCTGCTGCAACCCTGAAATAAAAAGACATTTTGTTTATTAATTTCACAATACAGTACATGACAGTATGAAAAATATAGGCTGATTTTAATATATATCGTAGATTACGATCTAAATATAACAAAAATAAATAGTTTTAACTTAAATATTAAATATTAATTGACATTTTTGAGAAATAAAATTGTTATATTGCAGCCATTCGAATAAACGCCGATCAGAACGCGTGACGTCATAGCGTGCAAAACACAAGAAGTTATCAATGACTTCTCAGATAACACTTCAATGAAACAGATGTTTGTTTAGCACACTGTGACATCATGCGAGACGCCATGACAGCTTGACGCGTTTTTGTGACGAAATGTCAAAATATTTATAAAATTGCTAAATTAAATATGGTAATGTTGTTTTTTTGCTGAAATATTAATAATTTGGCTAAAATAGACCATAAGGCTCAAAATAAACCTGTTTCTCAAAAAATTACAACTACCGAATTGTAAGTTTACAATATTAAAGAAGGAAGTTTTTATTATCATCAGTTTAACATTATACTTTTGTTTTGGAAGGTGTGGTGCAGTTTCTTATTTTTTCTACTTGGATCAGACACCATTGTTCATGTTTACTCTGATTGCCTGTTACCACAATACAAGTGCAAGCAGTCATTCAGCCCAAGCATAATTAAATAATATCAACTGTTTAGTAACCTCCAGGGTAGAGGTAAGGAGATCCGTCTCATATCTGTGGAAAGTTGAAAAAGTGTCCAGCTATAAATAATTAATAAATAGTTCAAACACACTCCGATGTGGCGCTAGCATAGGCAATTGGTGTGGTATGAATGTAGCAGTTGTAAATAGAGAGAAGTATGTCGAGTTAAAAAATTTAATATTTTTAGTCACCATAGTAGTTAGTGAAGTACACTATTGAAAACGTCAACTATTTACATAGTACAAAATAATTTAGTCAATATTAAATAACCTCAAAGAATTATTGTTATGTGAAACATGAAGAGTGATTTAATTTTGTGGGCTTTGAATAATATATACCCTTAGTGATTTTTTTAATATTTAATTTTATAAAACTAAAATATTTTACAATGCTCTATTATACTACTCCAATAACTTTTGGCGCTTTCTTTAAAATTCTTTGTGATGCTAATGTGGCGCCATCCTAATTTAATACATTTTGATGGACACTTCTTCATATACAGAGCTGGTATATTGTTTAGTAAAATGTGCTAAAATAAAATAAAAAACACTCAGTTAGCACCAATTCAAGACCTATTTAGCTGAGACTTGTATGAAGATAATACTATTGTTACAACTAAAGTATTCAACTATACATATTTAAAGAGAAGAAGAATTATAACAGAATACTTACATTCCCTGTGTAATAGCACTCTGCAATGTCTGAGGTGCTAGACTGCCAGATCCATTCATGCCTATTGTACTGCATTTTCTTTCTAAACTTTTCACTGAATCCATTTCTTTTCCTGTGCAATATGACTTAGGGTTGCCAGTAACGCCAACTACTACTGAAATAACACTGCAACTTTCTTCTTCAGCTGAAGGATCCACAACACATTTGTCACCAATTTTGCATAATGTTATCTAAAATAAACATAAGGGTAAAATTATATTTCTAGTACTTATACTTTACTACAAGTAATTATGAGTAGAAATTACAAAATTATAACTTTGCAAATCTACAATTTACTGTGGGACCACATGACAAAATATTTTTAGCACAATAGATTGTTGATTATGACATTGAAAAAGCAGCTCTTTTAAAGTACATGCCTTATACCTCAGCTCAGAAGAATCTTAGCACAAGTAATTATACCAAAATTAAATGATTTATGCCATCAACACAAAATGATAAACCATTGTAAGTCCTTCATTTCCAGAGGTATCTAATTTTAAAAATACAAGTCAAAAAAGAGAAAAAACCAATTAGTTAAATGGTATGAAAAATATATGAGTGATAAAATCTCCTTACAACATATATTTGTTTTCAAAATTAATGTGTGTCATAGACATTTGATGTATAAAGAAAAAATATGTATACATGCTCACAGCTAACACAATGAATAATAAAGGATATATAACATACTACCTGTTAACTGTGATTTTGTCCAGTTATAATTTCTAAATATCAAATAAAATAAATTACTAAATTCTCTGAAAATATTCTATTTTCCCATATAAAAGTTTTCTATACTCAACCCTTCTATATAATAATGTAAATTAAAATTCATGATAATTTAACTATAATTATCTTACCAACAACGGTGCACATCCAACATCTAGATGCTTGCAGTCATAAGGATCATCTGACAATTGCAGGTCCACATTGCCCCCGTCCATGAGAACTGCTTTCACGAATGGAATCCTGGTATTGAACAAGGCTGCTTTGACTGCCAATGACACAGCATCATACAGGTTTCCCCCAGACTCCAAAATCTAGAAAAACCATAATTATTACCACAGAAGAAGGTTCCATAAAGGTAGTTTAAGTACCACTTAATGTTTATTAGAGATGTGCTGATTATTACTTTGGCCGACTAGCCGATTAGTTGGTTGTAAAAAGGGCTGACTTAGCTAATTTGTGCGCAAGTCGCAACCACCGCGCATGCGTGCAAGCGTGTTGGAACCTGTTTTGTTTACTTCACATTATATTATTTCTTGATTTTTACTTTTGTAAAGGTCAGGGCGGTGTTATTGTGTAAAAATAAAAAACAATATATTTGTTTAAAGATAATACTGTTATTGTTCATTAAGATGAAAGAGCTCAATTAAAATTTAATCATGTCAAAAAGAAAGTCTTCTGTATGGATTACAATGTATTAGTAAAGTATAGATTATAAACTACAAAGTAAGAAGCCTGATAGTCAGCGCTCTGTGTTGAATAGTCACAGACTAATCTCGGCACATCTCTAATGATTCTATTAAAACATGTAACAAGAGAACTTAAATAATTCCAGGTTTATCAGAAAAAGGTGAGATGTTATATAGGATTAATTAAACTAACCAATATATCAATATAAAGTTTCCAGCACTGTCTTCCTTCTAGTATACAGAGTTGCTTCAATTCAAAGGCTTGTGATGATTGATAAGCTCTCTGCATCATGTTCGATATACTGTTTGCCAACTGTTCACCACCTCTGCCTTCAAACTCTGGAGTTGCATTTGCTGAACTGCAAATATCCATTGGAACACATTGAAGCAATAAATTAGTTTTTCAGTCAGTACAGACAAGTAGGCATTATCTGCAAACCGTCTAGATTTTTCAAGAAAAAAAGATACATTTTGATTTCTTACATATGAAAATCCATCAATTAAGTCCATAAATGGCTGAAAAATATAAATCTCAGTTTTATACCATGTTGGCCAAATATTTGGTATATTCAACCTAATCAACATTTACACCATCTTTACAAAAATAAATTTAATATTATTATAAATTACTTGTTTTACTTTATCAATAAGTAAAGAAACCTTCAAGATTCATTACCTTGACTTATGTAAAATTTACTGTTAAGTTTAATACATATTCTATAAAAAATAGTTAATGCACAAACACATATTGCATATCCACAAGTCAAGCAAGTTATGCTCTTGGGTTGGGTATGGGTTTACATATATGTCCCCGGATGATTTCCTGGATGATTTTAATGGTTAATGTGTTTAGGAATATATTTAAGACTTATTTATAACAACTGAAATTGGTTTTGAGTGGAAAAAATACATATTCAATTAATTATCGAAGTTTGAAATTCACAACAATGATCTGGTAATTTTGTCGCCGAGACGTTTTTTTACGTTTTTTGACGGGATGTATCGAAATAGGAGACTGTATGTGCCTGAAAATTTAAATATGTGGAGTTTTAAACAGTTGGTTAGGTTAGGTTTTGTGTAGACCAAAGCGCGCCGAGCGAGCGAAGCGAGCGTGCCGCGGCAGCGACCGGCGAGTGCCAGAACCGACAGTAACCATTCACTATTTTTTATATATATTAGTGAAAAACAGAAGTGAGGTTAGATTGACAAAAGTAGTAAGTTTAGTGGTAAGTTTTCCTCCCTCCCCCTCCCCCCTTCCCCTCATTACTTATGATTCCGGGGACATATATGTAAACCACACCCATGCTCTTTGCTGAATAATGGATAGTTTACAAAATTTACCAAGTCAAGAATCGAACCTGGGACCTCAGTGGTCCAGTAAGCAAAGTTGGCAAATGCTTAGCCATCTCAAATACAGAGGCCAACATTGTTTCATGTTCAATTTAGTTTGATAAACTTACCAATCAACAAAGAACTCAATTTTCCCTAAGCCAGGTTGATCTGGTTTTGGTGTGTCTATTTCAGTTTTAACTCCAACAAGCACATCTGTATTCGCAAGTCGAAGTCTAGCTGATCCACTTGCATGGCTCACTACTTCAGTCTCCAGTTCCATTGGCCTATAATCAATATTCGATCTCCCATCTGATCGATAGTCATCCTGAAATAGGAAAATTACAATTTTCAAAGATCTAAAATTGTTGTTACTTGAGATTTTTTGTTCGGGCTATTTTAATAATACGTAAACTTTTAGTACAGTATTGTTAACATACGAAGTTTCTACGTCTAAGCCTTCCGAAAACAAAACTTAAAACTATATAGGTTATGTTTACCTGAACACCATGAACTATGAATATTTTTTCTGTAGAACTTAATAGCAGATCTGCCATTTTACTTTTCAATTATCAATAAGTACCTTACAATATCGTGATTAAACAAAAAGAACGCGAAACTATTATCAAAATATGAATATTAAAATACCGCTTTATTGTTTTGAAATTTGAAGTAGTAGTAGTTGTTTAAAGTTGTTTTGTTAGCAACAATGGCAGGCAAGGGATTGCAGTCCATACAGCCTTGTCTGGTGAGTTTTAGTGACAACTCGAAAGGCAACATTTGACTACACAATATTTCTTAATAATTATTAAAATGATATTTGTATTGTTTTTTATGTTACCAGTAAATAATAAAATTATTGTGCGTTATATAACATAAAGTATATTAGATAGGAGTTCCAATAAAGTCTAATAAACAACCGGTGAATGTAATAAAAATTAAAAAGGTAGCAGATTATAGCAGAGGCACGTACTTGCAACATGGTCTTAGTAATGCGGCGCGAAATTTGAAATACCTTAAATTTAAAATTACTGCGTAAAAAGAACAGCTAACAATTCAAAACCAATAACTTTAGTTGGAAATGTTAACTAGACAATTATTTTGGAGATATATTGTGAGCATACTTTTCTGCGCATACTTTGAAAATAATGGGCTTTTTCTTAGCCTTTTTACCAGTTTAGAAATTGGCTTCTTAGCCTCGCTGAAAGCGGGCTGTAGAAGTCATGTTCACACAATATCTAGCAGAGTAGATTATATATACACAAGTACATAAGTACATTATATATAAATTATATTTAAAGAAATTTTCCATGCTTATGACGAGCTGTCTTCGTATTTTCAAGTACACAAAACATTAGCCAGTTCCCAATTGGTCGTAGCTACGTCGTCCAGGGGGGATCTCGCCACATCCTCCTCTAAATTGCGATTTATCGTAATTGTTTCATTGTAACAGATTGAGTTTGCTACTCGGGCTTCACTTGAATATTGGGTGCCTTTTGGGTGATGCATTACTGTTGAACTCACCCGTGATTTGCATTCGCGAATATCGTCAAATTTAACTTGTCAGTGTTTTTGCTTGAATTTATTAGATTTGTGCACATTTTGTGTATTATGATTTTAAGTGTTATCTAAAGGTCGGTGTCTTGTTAAAAAATGCTTTCTTGTATAATAAAAAACCAAACATAAAATGTAATAGAGACAGCAGTTCAATGAGTAAAGGAATCATTGAGAGCAGTTTCATACTGATGAGGTCTCTTATTCAAACAAAATTTAAGGAACTAATGCAAGCTATAATTAATGGTTTGATTGTTCGAAACTATTCCCTAATGATTGTCTACAATATTGTATCATATCTTGAAGAATAAATTAAATAATGCCATTGCCCTTATTATTACAAAATAATAAGTATACAATCCAAACCAATTACTGTTCAATTAGCTACAATTTACAAAAAAATATACATTGCCTCTTTCAATGGGGCAGCTGCCAGGGGCTTAAACCTGAATGAGACTTAATACTTAGGTACTTGTGGTTGCTTTTACAAGAAAATAAATTTTCAAGAGTACACATTTTAAGGGTTTCCCTTGGCGCTCATATTCTTACCTACAAGGCTGTAAAATCCGTATAATTTGTAGAAATTATCTGCTAAATAGGTCTGTAATGGTTAAACTCTAATACTACTTAATTTCTTTCTATATTAAAATAACGCTTGAATTCTTAATACAAAGTTCATCCAATCCAAAGAAGAAGCTTATCTTCCATAATAGGTACCTGTTTAAATAGTGTCAATTTTAAAAGCCAATATTGATAAGTTTTAAAATGATCGAGAAGCAAAGCGAAGTAAAGGACATGATCCAAGATTTGCAAAGGTTTACTTGGGTGGACTACATAGTTTTCATCCTGATGCTGGCCATTAGTGCGGTTGTTGGGGTGTATTGGGGATTTATGAAAAAGCAGACAACTCAATCCGATTACCTACTAGGTGGTAGGAATATGAAAGTTGTTCCTGTTGCTATGTCGCTTGTGGCAAGGTAAATATTTTAAATATTATAGTTTGCTATAAAAATGTCATTATAATTTTTTAAAGCAGTATGTTCAGAGCGTCTATTTTACTCCATTCCAGTAATCTATTCCATCTAGTCCAGTAATTGTTTACGTCTTTGGCACGAATATTATGATACGATGTCAAGACAGCTTTTCTCGGACCTATCCTTTTTACCAGGACTGATATGTCTCGAAATTTGTTCCTCATATACTTAACTAGCTTTTAGAGTTGAAAAAATCTTTAGATGATAGATTGGTTTATTTCGACACAGTTGTCATTAAAACGATAGCTTATATGCTTTTTTAAATGCTGTGGTTTGTGACCCGGGAATCCCGCGGGAATTTTAAATCAAGCGTCGATGAAGTCGTGGGCATATTCTAGTTTGAAATAAGGTTGTAAGTTTCTTTGCAGCTTTGTATCAGGAATAACTCTACTCGGGTCACCAACAGAAGTATACATGTATGGAACACAATATGCGTACATTATTGGAGCTATATTTCTAATGTCGTTTGTGATGACACAAGTTTATCTGCCAGTTTTCCACGAACTCCGGATTACTTCTAATTATGAGGTGAATTTTGACTATTATTTGATCCTTTTAAAAAGTCTATTGTTTAAATCAATGTTTTTATTTGGAATTGTAACCCATTTAAGTCTAGGTCAGAGTTCCCCAAACTTTTTTGTGTCGTAGACCCCTTGCCATATTTTTCCGTGTTGGGTAAACCCCCTACTTACCTGATATTGATTTCCTGTAAATTTCTAACTTTAGTGAAGTTAGTGTTAAAAACTTAAAGAAAAAACACATGTTAATTTATACATTTATTAATTGAATTTAAATTAAAACTACTCAAAATAAATTTTTGTATCTGTTATGTAAAATATACGTAACATTAAATAAACATAAAATAAACTATAAATAAAATAACATAAGCAATAAGTCAATATTTTTATTGAGAAGGATGAACCTGATGCTTTAATAATAAATTATCAACATTTGGCGTCAATTTTGTAAGGGTTAATCTTAAATCTCCTCGGCTAATGATGTCCAGTCTGTTTCTTTTTTCGTTAGGAGATTGGTAACAACGCTGAACCCCCTTTCCACTAGTTATGACGATGGAAAGGAAATTAAAAATTTCCTCGCTATATTCCACAATACGTGATAAGTAACGGGTATGTTCTTTTGCCGCCAGAATTGCTGATATCCGTTTTTAAACTGAACCTTAAGTTCTTCGTTTGTACTTAGTTCAGTCAGTTCCTCTTGTATTATGACATTCGTTTCTTCTATGTCACCATATGGATTAATTACCCACGGTGGTATTACCATAGTCAAAATATCCTCAACTGCAGCCGCTCCCATCTGGTGCGCAGGGGCCCACGCTCCCCAAAGGATTCGCAAGCCGCAGGACTGGCGAGGCAGTCGTTCATATGACGCGATCCAAGGCGTTCGCGCGTCTCGACACAGGCGCCCGCGCGAATAAATTTAGTTTTAGAATTAGTTTTCATGATGTATGTCCTATGTAACGATGATCTTATAATAAATAATGTTAACCACACATATATAATAAATTTTTTACTTCATAGGTACTTTTATAAATAATGTATATGTTTTGATATTATAAGATAGTATGATGTAAGTAAATAGGTACTATCAGTGTATGTGTTGAGATCCACTATCGTGGACCCCCATTTTCATTTCATGGACCCCCAAATTTTTTTTCGCTGACGTAGACCCCTTGCAGGTTGTCATAGACCCCTAGGGGTCGATATAGACCACTTTGGGAATCACTGGTCTAGGTGTAATAAATGTAGTAAATTTGCGGGTTCTACGAATCGGTAATCTTTAATTGCAGGTTTCCTCATGTTATTCTTTACCTTCAGTACGTAGTACATAATTTTACCAATATGAATATTATGTTTGAAAAACTATCTATAAGATGACAAATGCCGCCGGACAGGATTCATATTTACTTGTATGGAATAAGATGCAAGTAACTTAGCTATTAAAATACCATCACTTGAAATATTCTTGTAATAAATTATTTTATTTCGTTTTCAGTATTTATCTTTAAGGTTCGACAATAGAGTACGGTTATTTGGATCAGTGTTGTTTGCTTTTACTTTGGTAAGTGTTCATCGAAAAACCAGTCATTCTGTTGATGGCGTCGTTTTGAATTTCCGCGGCCACTAATGAACTTGTATATTGTGAAAGAATATCATTAAGCCATCAATATTTACTATGGCCAAACTTCTCTAAACTATATCGGAGCGGAGATATTTGGGTGTATGTGGATCTTTAAAATTCGAAGTACTTAATTATTATAATATATTGCATTATTGGGATCTATTGACATATTTGTACAATTCTAAGTAAAGTAAATCATTTTTGAGGAGCAGAAATTCACTTACTTTCAACTACCCGCCCCTCAGGGTTTGTAGTGGAAGAGTGTGGACCTCGTCGGAAATATCCACTAAAACCTATTAGTCTCCCCCTTTCGTCGCCTTTTGCCAGGGTCGCGGAAAAACGTCATGGCCAACATCGTAAACATGGCAATCCCTGGTAGGCAACGGCCCGACGGCCTCCTCCTAAGCCGGGGAAACCAAGCCCGAGTCATACCTCTTAGACGAATCTTGCGAAACATGGACGTGATCTCATTTCGACAGTAGAAAGAAATGGTGGGAGTCCCTCCTTTAGGACTCGTCCGGAGCTGGCCGCTAACAGCGCCCCGAGGTCTGATGGTTTCCGGCGTCGCTGCGTTCTTCTCGGGAGTGGACTAAGGACTTTCCGCTCCGCATTCTCTTTAGTAAGCAAAACGTGCTCACTAAAGAAGAAGACGGTATTCCACCTAAGTTTTGGCCCATCACCCTCGATCAAAGACCGGAACACAAAATATAGATATGCCTGATAGCGGCAACTGCTCACGCTACTTGGCATAGGTACCTCTCGAAGCTATTGTGATAGAGACTTCATGACTGAACTAGATACTTTACGGTCATTCCAACTTCGTTGCGAACAATACGATTGATGCGAATGATAACGATATCTGAGTCCGTGGGCACAGTACCATTAACTGTCTAGTCACATATGATGTTACACAATAAAGAGTCAAGAACCGATGCCTTAAGGGTACCGTATATCATTGGCATGGCATCTAATACGGAGTGCCCTTGGCCGAAACTAAACTGTCTAAAATTATCACCATGCAATACATTAATATCACCTAGTTTTCAAAGAGTTTGCCCATCACGTCCAGCACGTGTCTGCCTGGTCCTTCCTTTCGCAGTAGGGCCGTGTGCCACATCCCGCGTAGCCAGCCTTGCTGCAAGTCAGCTTTGAAAGGGTTGATCTGTCGGGGCTCCAGGACGTCGGATGACAGAACGTACGCACGTCCTGTGCATCAAGGCTGCTCCCTTTCTCATCGCGTTATATAAAACTTTCAACATAGCCTATTTTTAATATAAAAATGTAATAAATGCACTTAAATTGACGATATTTTTCGAATCTTCATATGTAAATATCTCAGCTCCGATATTACGGCAAAACTTAAACAAATCAATTCACACCAACTAAAAATGTTTCATGTCACGACAATTCAACAATAAATTAACACCACACAAAGTCACAAACACACAACCAACAACAAAACTTATATACTTACTCACACCAACGCGCACTACCACTGAATTGCATTACACGCACAATTCACAAACAAACCAAGACACACAAAGAGCCTATAAATTAATAACCTATGCACAAAAAGAAAATGCAACATACATGGCACTAGTTAAGATAATATATATAGGTATAGACAGATAAGATAAGGCACACACTGCACATGCACTCTCTCACAACACCAGCATGTAACAGATACACTCTACATTAGTATAAGTTTAGTATAAAAAATTAGAAAAAAAAAGTTATTCTTAAGGTACACAACACAACATAAAAACCACAAAATTAATGTCACACACAATAACAAAAATTAACAATAAGCGTGTATGAACTCAAAAAACTCTAACAGTAATCAAGTTGTAAAAAGGGTACGGACCTCGAGTCCGTAGAATTGTTAACAATAATAAATAAAAAACAAATCAATTCAAATCATATGTATAACCATGGAAGAGTAGTTTTCATTTCCTAGTATAACAAATATAGTAGTATGAAATTACTTTAAAATTATTAGTGGCCGCTGAAATAAAAAAATACGCCACTAGTCCATACAAAGTACTCAAACCTCATAAGAAAGTCTTAATCCGAAGGCAGGTTCGTATTTCGCGAACGAATCAGCATTGCCATTCAGCGTGGCAATGCACAGCCAGCCTTCTGAGCACTCTTCTCTTTGGCAGCGATTTCTTACAAAGTTTGTCATCATCATCTTATAACTTAGTTTGTTTTTTGTATTTAATTGTTTTTTAACCGACTTCGAAAAGATCCCGACGAATTGAGAACCTCCTCTCAATTCGTCGGGATATTTTTTTATTTATTTTTTTTGCTTTTTTTTACGTATGTTCGCCTATTACTCCGTGATTTATGATCCGATTTACGTGATTATTTTTTTGTTCGACGCGGAATAGCTTCCAATTGGTCCCCTAAACATTTTACATAGTTTGGCCCAGTAGTTTCCATTTTATGAACATTTTTTATGAAAAAAAATCCTTTTCGTTCCATATGTACACCGATTACTCTGAGATTTATGATTCGATTTACGTGATTCTTTTTTGTTCGACGCGGTATAGCTGCCATGTGGTCCCCTAAAAATTTGACATAGTTTGGCCCAGTAGTTTTCATTTTACGATCATTTTTTTGTTCTCGTTTCTTGGGACCTATATTTTTTAAGAAGCAGTGCACCATTCGTAAGTCCACCCATACATAGCTAGACACTAAAAAGTAACAAATAAAAAACAAAAACTTCGTTTACAAAAACCGACTTCAAAAACTAAAAAACTAAAATGTATAAAATAACTTATTTCTAAAGCTATTATTATTAATATATATTATCTAAAACATCTTGAAGTCGGTGCAAAGTAAAACATAAAAATTACTATATTTTGAAAATTACGAAGCACCGACTTTAAGATGTTTTAGATTATATATATTAATAATAATAGCTTTAGAAATAAGTTATTTTATACATTTTAGTTTTTGAAGTCGGTTTTTTTAAACGAAGTTTTTGTTTTTTATTTAAGTTAGTTTATTTACATAGAAAAAAATTAACCTAGTTCAGTCAAGAAGCCATAATGCTGTAATGTATGTTAGGCTCTAAACACATAATTGACGTTGCCATATGTTATGGCTCAGACTTTTGGAATGTTTCTTCCTGGTAGCCGTCTTTTACTTACCTCTAGTTTTTTATTCTAAATATTTCATAATTTATACTTTGGAAAAAAATTAAAATATTTTTTACAATTTCAGATTGGATGGCTACCCATTGTCATTTACGTGCCAGCCCTGGCTTTTAATCAAGGTAAAGTATACAAAAATAAGAATTTAGAAAACGTTGAACTCTTTCTAAATCTTTCTTTCTTTTCTAAAATGAAATAAATAAATTTGTTATTTACTCTTGTTTGGGTGTTCGGGATCGGCCCCAGAGTTACATTTGTACCCATGTTACTGTTACCAATAAGACGAGTAATTTGTTTAAATTGGGCATATTACAACGTGGATGTTGTCTACCGATTTATTAAAGTAATCTTTATCTTAGGTTCAATTTGAATTGAATGTGTAATCTTGCTTATGGAACAGTTCAAGGGACTTTTTGGATTTACTGTATGTTTTTTTTCAGTTACTGGCGTAGGTATTCACGTGATCACACCAATCGTGTGTTTAGTATGCATCTTTTATACAAGTATTGTAAGTATTGACATTGGGTATATATCATAATTCTATGCCAAAATCGGTTTGTATTTTAAGCCATCGTATTTACATATTATGATGTATAGATGTAAACCGTGCAGAGTAGAGCAGAAAAGATAGGAAAGAGAACCCTGAGCTCCGAAATTGATGCTACAAACATAATAGGAATTTAATGCTAAGATGGTACTTTAGTATTATAGCGCGCGACGTTATCCCAGTTGAGCCTCACGGTTCTCGGGCGCCTGGCACCGGATGGTACCGAGTACCGATGGTAGGGCCTCCCGCCTCCCTCCTCGTCCTCTTAGGCATCGCCGGCCGCCCCGTCGTTTAGTCGTTTAAGTATGTCGGTAAGCAATGCCTGTGCGCACTGCTCTATTTTCCATGTACTTGAATTATGACGAAGTATATTGTTTACAGTTTATTATCTTGTTTTCATTTCTTGCACACCAAAATGCCCCTCTACAGTATATTATTTTTTATCGCGTTTTTGAAAACATGCAATCCGGTGAATATATTACAAATATATTAATAAAATAAAATCGCGGTGATTTCAAAATATAAACTATAATATAACCACAATAGATAATAATAACCACAGAGTATATTAATATAATAGGAGAAATATAACTCATATGCTAAACTATTAATTACTGATTTTTATACGATGCATAAAGGACTGATTTTACATTTTTTATGTGTATTATAACGTTTTGTACCGAAACGGGACATAATATGATTTCAATGAAAATTTTATTTGGAAGATACGAATACAAGTTAAAGTCTATTTCAAATGGGACGGTATGGCTGACACATCAATTAAACGCAATTTGTAGCGTTATCGTAAACTTCCTATGAACTAAATATTAATTTTAATTATATAAAAATATATTTAATCCTGTTACTATTTAATAACAATCTTACTCTCAGAATCATGATGTTTAATTATCTATTTACGTACCGTGCGAAGGAAGTCACGGACACAACTAGTTACTCCTCATCATATTTCGTGAGTGTTATTTTTCGAAAATGATAATACTAAAAGCGTTGTTGTAATAAAGGGTGGTCTGCAAGCAGTGGTGTGGACAGATGTCATCCAAATAACAGCAATGTTTGGAGCCATAGCATTGGTTGCAATCAAAGGAACCATAGATGTCGGCGGCGTGGGGGTTGTTTGGCAAAGGAATATGGATAGTGGAAGAATTGAACTACCTGAGTAAGGAGTTATACTTCACTAAATTTTGTTTAATATCTGGAGTACAGCGGACCGGCTGACGGCCCACCTGGTGGAAAGTGGTTACCGTCGCCTATGGAAGTTTACAACATCAGAAATGTCACCAACGTGCTGTCGGCCTCGAAGATTTTTTCTTCTCCGCTACTCCATATCGTAGCGCTGTGGGAAAACCTCGGCCGGGAGCTCATTCGAAATCTCCACGGTATGGAAGAGAAAGGATCTACAGAACCGTTGCGTGCATGAGCGAAGCGGCTCAAGGAAGTGGGGGTGAACGAGTTCCAATAGGATAAACTTTGTTTAACATCTTTTCTCCACTTGCTCTGTGTTCTCTATAACAAGAGTGGTCCAAGTTCTGCACTTCATATATTATTTATAAACTTTACTTCATAATTTCTGAAATATAGTTACTACAACACAGTTTTACTAAGGTATTCTTAATTATAGACCATCGATCAATAATTTAGACACTCATATTCTCTTTACTTATACAATAGTAGACAAAAATATCTTTATTTAGAAATCAAAGTACAAAAAGAACATAATGTAGATTTTGTAGAGTATTCCAAAGGCTTTAAACGCAATAAAAAAATATAATATTTACTTTATTGACTAGTTTCCGAATCTCAAATGAGGTATAAATAATTAGCTGTAATATGACCGAATCAAAGGTTCTTCACAGCAATGTCCTAATTCAGGATTGTGTATATATAATAAATTCTTGTTGAAATATAGAGGTTGGACGTAAGCTTATCATTATAATTCAATGTTAAGTTCAAAGTATAATCAGTAGCCTCTACCTAGATCTACTCTGGGTCACCAAAGTGTTTCCTACAAGTGACATCAGTTATTTCACCTTATGAATGATCTTGTTTATCAGCCCACACAAAAACACTTTCATAAAGGTATTAATTATAACGAATTAAATTATCTCGTCTATTCAAATATTGACATGTGTGCGGTCATAACGAGCAAATAAAACTGCCTTTACTTTATCTGCATGGCGTTAGGTAATTTTTAGAGATTCTTGGAAATATACGCTTATGTGAAAGTGAATCCATACTATCGACAAAAATTTTACTCGTAACAGAGTACCTACATATCTTAAATAAATGAAAATAAACAGTTGAAATCTATTTGACGGCTTCTGTGGTTGAGCGGGCTAAGCCTTTGCCGACCTAGCTCACTGAATCGCGCATTCTCCTGGTTGGATTCCCGACATGGTAAATTTTATAAACGAACTATGCGTTATTTACTATGGTCTAGTATCCTGGATCAGTCTCAGAGTGGTCCGATGTATATTACCCATAACACAATTGTAACTTGCTTAGCTTGTGTATATATGTACACAACACACAACAATGTACATTTACAGTATGTATTTGCTGTCGGTTATCTATTTGTTTTGTTTTTATTTAAACAGCTGGGATGCAAACCCTTTGACAAGGCATACCATGTGGTGTTTAGTAATTGGTGGACTGGCCTATTGGTTACAAGCGAATGCCGTCAATCAAACTATGGTACAGAGATACCTCGCGTTACCTACGTTACGCGGTGCCAAGTGGTAAGATATACAAATGTAAAAGTAACTATGTTTTTATTTTGTTATATTTTCACGGCAAGAGTTACATAATATACGTGTATGATTCAAAAAATGCGAAATAGAAAGTGTTCCGTATTCAATTTCATGAAAATGGGATCAATGTTATACTATGAAGTAAGATTATTCTAATAAGGCTGTACGCATCTTTTCTTTCGCCTTCTCTTAATTGTTTGGGGTAAGCACAATATCTCTTTTTCTTCCGAACTCTGGAACTCTGAACAAAATTTCAACATGAAGTGTTACGGGCAGATTGTTAATGTACTTGTCCAATAAAGAGAGTAGGATACATTAGCGGCAAGAAAGGATAGACTCCAAACTGTTTATAATATAAGAAACGCATAAATTTGTTTTGAATTTTATCCAACATTGATCTATATTTAGATTCATGGGGATTCCAGATGATTGCACTAAGTAGTTTAGTTAGCTTCTTACTAACGCATTATATAAACGCTTTAATTTCCGTATTATTTTGGAACTCACTACATTATCTTAAAATAAATTATAAATTTCTAAAAGCTTTCTTGCAAATGTCAATTTTATGGTCATGAAAAGTCAAAGCTAGCTCCATTTGTACTCCTAGATCCTTTACTACTGTTGTTACCAAAGCCGTATATATGCTAAAACTAATAATATAGAAAAAAATGTACTTTACATAGGATAGGTAATTGATATTCTAATCGAAATCAACAACATAAAGTTGGAACATTGCATAGATTACTAACATGTTTTTATCAATTTCAATAATTCAATAAACATTTAGTTAACTTTGGTTTTCAGCGCAGTATACTTGTTCTGCATCGGAATATCAGTTCTGTACTGTTTTTGCCTTTATTGTGGACTTCTCATATACGCTCGGTTTCATGACTGTGATCCTTTACAAACCAAGGTAACTATATGTCGTATTTTTATATTTATTTCCATATTTTTTTGGGTCGAGTATCGATTTGTTTAAAGTATGGAAGAGGAATACCGGTAATGACAATTCCAGTACTTTTGTAAAGCCTTGATGATTCCATTGATGGTGATGGGTTCTACTTTATTCGCTAGATGGCACTATTACTGATTTACGTAATTTCATATAACGATATAACCTCTGTAGAAACTATTGATGTAGTTACGAAACTTTGTTTAAACATGAAAGTGAAAATAATCTTAGGGCCTGTTTCAAACAGTGTTAGATGAAAACATCCAAGTACATACTCAACTAATAAAAGGATTAAACTTTCTCGTAGATTAAGACTGTTGAGTTCCTATCCCATTGTATTTTTAGACTTTATGAAGAATCTTCTTATTTGTTCAGTTAGCAAAAGCTAAGGACCAACTACTACCATTGCTGGTGATGGACGTACTGGGAGGTATACCAGGTTTGCCGGGAGTTTTCGTAGCAGGCATTTTCAGTGCTGCTTTAAGGTTTGTATGTTTATTATTATAGAGGTGAAAATAGAACTAACACTAAGTAATTTTACGGAGTATAATCTTTGAGAAAAATATATGAGCTTTAATAAAATTCATTTTGTGGATATAAGCTATTGCAACAGTATTATGGGTATTATATAGCCGTGTACCTGCATTACCGCAAATAAAGTTCTGCAGCCTACCAGTGTTACTTATTGCAGTAGTACTGAAGACCATGTCACGAACAATACGTTGCTTAATAATATAAAAAATTCCACATTGTAATACATCTATGAAATGTTTACTGCTGTTTCATCAAAGGGAAAATTGTATTAAACAGCCCTTAAGTCATTTCTAATAAAATTTATGTTTTAATATACCTAAAGTTTAAATACAAGAAAGGGTATTTCTTTATTCATTCAAACGTTCATTTGCTGAGATGAATTGGCGGGTTTCACACATTAGTAATATCATCTGCAGTCTTACTCACGATATTTTCTTTTACACGTGGTGATATTATGCACACTAGATAAGAAAAGCTGTGTAAGCGATGCATGCTTTTCCTGAACTTAAATCCTCATTGGACTGAAACACGAGTACCTCAGATACTTAGTCATCAAAGAGATACAGGATTAAGTGTCGAGTGTTATCTATAAATAATGTTATTAAAATTATCGAGTCATTACCACCGAATCATACGCGACATTTATACCTAAATATTTAGTTTTTTGTTGAAAATCATTTTTTATTTAGGGCCGATTTTTCAATCACCAATAAAAGTTATTCTATAGAATAAATAAACACAACATGAGAAAATTAACATGACAGTTGCAAGAAAGAAAAAGTTGGATTTTTTCACTTTTGAATTTAGAAGTTTTTTCTAATGATTGAACAATAGGCACCTCAAGTATAATTTTGTTTTTAGACTTTCAATTTTTGTTACCTTATTAGATAGATAGCACACCACAAATTTAAAATTAATTAATAATTATAGTTTATAATATATTGTGTAATAAGAAAACAACGATATACATATATATGTAGTTACAAATGTCGCTTATGATAAACCATCGGTAGAGATTCGTTAATTCACTTATATTATAAAGAGGTGAAGTTTGTGAGTTTGTTTGTAGGAAATAATCTCTTGAAGTACTGAACCGAGTTTAAAAACTTTTTCAACATTCGAAAGCTATATTATTCCCGAGTGTCATAGGCTATATTTAATTTACGTGCATATGTGCGAGCGAATGTCTTGAATGAATTTTCAAAATTGATTCAGTACCAATCGATTTTGAAAATTCTTTCACCAGTAGAAAGCTACATCAGTCCTAAATGACATAATTTCTAATATACGTGCGTGCTTGTGTATTTTTTAAAGACGCTCAGCGAAGTGGGCGCGGTCCAGCTAGTATTGTAGAATTTATCTCATTTCAGTTCTCTATCAACAAGTCTCAATTCTATGTCCGCGGTTGTACTGGAAGATTTTTATAAACCTTTTTTCAAAAGGGAATTAACAGACAAACAAACAGCCTGGTTGATGCGAGGAGTGGTCATTCTACTTGGGTCACTTTGTGTAGGTAAATATTTAATTAGTGTCTTTTTATAGGAGCCTGTTTTGAATAACACCCTTCTACCTACAGCCAGGTAGTAGGGTGTTACGTCACATTTTATTCGCCATTTAAGTGATGTATAATTTAGCAAAGTTAAAGACCATTTTCAATGCATGAACGTGATGCTAAGTAATTACAGATAACAATAGATAACGCTGTTTAAGCTGCCGATAAGATTATGCATTTTTATAGAAAAATGCCCAATGATTATAGTTCATCAAAAATATCCAATCTCAAAAACGTATAAATATAATATTTAATAATTATTACAATACTGATGTGCACGTTACGTAAATGATAAGGTTTCTGTATATATATTGAAAAAGCAATATTCTACAATACAACTCATCGTCTTTTTCTGTAAGTTCGCCTTCCGGCGATTGACACAACTTATTTCAAAGCCCACATATGGCATTTGGATGACCGCAACCCCTAGTCCCAAGCACGCTGCCATAACCACAATTCTCATTAAAAAAGAATCAATATACTTACTTATTGTTACACTTACCATGGGTTAACGGTGAATCCGTATAATCGAGGTTTAAAACCTATCAATCCATTTTATACAAAACGATGGCTTGATTATTAATTATTAAATAATATTATCAATGCGAAAGCAACTCTGTCTGTCTACGACGCTTTCACGGAAAAATAATGATAACGATGTATATAGGCATAGTTTCAACGCCAAACTAGACATGGATATTTTTTATTCTGGAAAATGGAATAGTTTTCGGGATACAATCAAGTCAATTTTCAATTGTAGCATTTGGATAAAAAATTAATGTATAATATAAATTGCTTTCATCATAAACTTGTTTTAGTTGTAATACTTTTTATGCCATTATGTTGTACGTTGCCTTTCAGCTCTAGTGGTCATTGTGGAAAAGATGGGAACTATCTTACAGTTGACAATGACTCTGGAGTCTATGACAATGGGCCCCCAACTCGGGGTGTTTACTATGGGGATATTAATGCCTTGGATTGATGCTACGGTAATTTATTGTGCCATACTACTTCTTAATTATAAATATTTCTAAATACTCTACCACTCTTTTGAATAATAGGCCAGTTTGATAAAATATTTCAATTAGCTGCAGAAGGCTCCGTGATAACTATCTCAAAATATGCAGTAATCCTGAGAAAAAAATCGCACGAATTATCTTCTTGACAAACATGATATGTAATTTGTTTGTTTTCTTAAGTTTTAGCGATTGTTGCACATAATTAAAGTATTATTATTGTATGTGTCTAGAGACCACGGGCCATAAGAATGGCTCGGACTTTTGGAGGGCTTGCGTGGGGCCATGGGAAGGCCAACACGTAGGGGCTCCTTGACAAATTTAATGTAAATGTGGTGTGACACCAACCGGCGATTATCCCTGTCTACACCATATACGATATGCACCCAAGGATAAGCACCGGGCAGTGTAGGACTATTGTGGAAAATGAGAACAAAAAGTAGCGGGATATTGGGGTGCTCCGTGCTAGTTATACTAGGGGTCTGGGAATATGGGACTATGGGGTCTGCCAGTTGCAATGTTCGGGGAAAAATGGTCAGACAGTGACTTGCCACTCCCTGCATGGGCCCCAAAAATTCCATGGAAGACAGGGGCATGGCCATGGGTGTGAGTGGCTAAAGGGTGTGGAGAGGTGCGCTGCAGGTTCATCGAAGCTACTTCCGACGTTAGGCCATTTATCATTTTCACTCCTGGAGCTTGAGTCTTAGCTCTAGCGATCTCCACTCCGTGCCGGCTGGTTATTCACCTAAGGCCACAAAGCGCCCCTGCGGATAAAAACTATTCTTCGCATTCGGGTTATCTTACTATTATAATAAAAAAAATATTGACACCAAAACTATTGACATGTTGTTATAAAATTAAAACTGTTTGGGTACTAACTAGGCCAAGCCTGTCTCTTAGGTGTTATATAGTCCTTTCCAGCGGCTTGAGAACTACGACTATTAATATGTTCACTCTTTGAATAAAATAAAAGATACTTTGTAATTTTAGGGTGCCCTTATAGGGGGTATGAGTGGGCTAATATTCATGTCTTGGTGGTGTTTGACAGCCCAAATGGCCATCGCACAAGGCCAAATAAACCACCCACACAAAATATTGACTATAGAGGGATGTCGTTACAATTTCACGATGGTGCAGACAGATAGTAGTGATCAGCTCAGGTAATAACATAAATATTTGATCATTTGTTCTTTCTGCAGATATTCAGTCATTTATTTCTTATCGGAAGAATCTATATTGTTAAAATCAATTCAAGACAAGCGTGGACGAAGTTGCGGGCATATTCTTATATATATGGGCATATATATGTACATAGTTATGTTTGTGTAATTTTCAAGAAATATTCTTTAGCATAACTTTGTATAAAAAGTTTTGAATTTTAATTTATTATAAATTTCGACAGAGAAGAGGTCAACCCTCTCCTGCGTGTGTCGTACATGTGGTACACGTTAGCTGGTGCTGTTGTGGCTATTAGTGTGGGTAATATTGCATCACAAATAAACAGGGTCAGAGGTATTCCTCATTTGAGCCCAGCTCCAGGGTTACTGGCTCCACAACTACGATGGATGTTTAAAGAACCACCTCATCCTACTGACGAGCCCTTTATAAGAGCTTACGGAAATAATAAGGTGAGAAATATAGAGTACACATAATTGTGTTGTTTGTGTTTCTGTCCGTATGTCCGTGTGTTTTTTTAGTTACACGTTTTGCTGGGGAGTTTTTACCGCTTCTCCTTTTAACTTGTTGCGAATCGGTGTACATAGAATAGGAAGTAGATTTAAATGCGGTTTTATTAGAAACTCAATCATCTATTTCTAATAAGAGTGGATATCGATTTTGGCGCGTTCTATAGCATTCATTTTAATTTTCAGGAACTTCGTAAAGATTCTAACACAATAAATATGGCGCCGATGACTAAAACCGAAGAAATCAGTTGATTATTGTCATGTGCCTCTTTTTAGTATTTTGTAATAATTTGAAATTTAATCATAATTTTAATACACTATTTAGTTTCATTTTACTTAAGTTCACCTCGAAGATCTAGAAAGTATGTACAACATACATCACTGAATAACACCATGAAAGAAGTAATAACAAGTAATATCTTCTATGACATTACAAACCATTGTATAAGAATTAAATTAATAGGTAAACGTTAAGGCATTTTTAGTCAATAAAGCACCTATTTTTTTCGTATATTTGCACAAGCGTAACATTTGTCGCTTGTGCAAATAGAATATGCAATATAGGTATTTACCTTTATTCTCTATACCATTTTATTAACAAATAAAACAGTTATTCTCATGCAATAAAGTACTAGAGGTCCATTAAACCATCCTAAACAAGTTCAAGATCTATTTTGAATCGGCGGATGTAGCTAATTTAGACAGAAATAGCATCTCTGAATATGTGAGTTGGAAAATCGCGAGCGTCAATTGAAAAATTACTGTCTTTACAGACACATTTATTCACATAAGATTTCAGTTGTTGACCGATCTCTCAAGACATAAGTTCAATGTCGTTTTAATTCAATAAATCAATTAAAAATAATCATTGAAGTAAAAATAGTAACCTCATAGAAGTTTATGAGGAAAAAATTGGGCGTCTATTCAATTTTAATAGAAAAGAGATTTAAAATATTTCTCTAAAAAATAATCAGTTCCTTTTTTAAACTAAAAAGTTCACCAAAAATAAGTTCTTTCTTTTTTAATTCCAATATATTTTACAGAATCTTTGTTACTTGACAACTAGATATTGAAATTGTATTGATGGTGTTCATTATTGATTGTTAGTTAACAATTTAAATCAGCCACAATGACAGACCAACAATCATTAACCGTCGAAGGAATTAGACTGTCCCTTCAAACATTTGGTGGGGTAGATTACTTTGTTTTTGTTGTAATGTTAGCAATATGTGGAGCGATAGGCGTTTACTTCGGCTTTGTAGATAAACAGAATTGTACACAGGATTATTTGATGGGTGGAAGAAACATGAAGCTTGTGCCTGTTACCTTCTCTTTGGTAGCGAGGTAAGTAAAATAATCTAATACCTAACTTAGTTTCAGTTTCCTTTAGCTCAAGTTTGTTAAGGAAATAATCGTCTTATGGAATATTGTTGCTTTAAATTATTTGGTCATAAAATAGTCGCAAATTCGAATCGAAATTTATTATTTAAGTCATTATAGCCGTTACATTTGTGATATTTTAAAATATGTTTTAGTTTTTAAAACTATTTAACAATTTAAGTTATTCGTAATTTAAGTGCGAAAAGGAACACTGAATGATTTACTGCGGTAGCTGAATATGGTCTCTTAGACGTATTCACTTTTGAAATAATGTTGGATACGTACCGAGTATGTGACATATAATGGAAGGATAAATCTAATCTAAATTTCACGGAAATAGAACCGTTAAAGTAAGGACTCAAACTGTGGGAAAGAAACAGTATGTACATTCAGTGCGTAATTAATTCGGTTCGTTAATTCGCTTCTATGGACTTCTAAAGACTTATATAAACTACGCAAGAACACGAGAACACGGAGCTGAGAATGCGAGAAGTTGTCGCGAGAACTCTATGCGAAAGTAGTGCAGGCTTAAAGGTTTTAAGATTTTGCGGGAAAGAAATCTTATCATAGATGGACCCAAAAAAGTTGTAAATAAATTTAAATTTATTTTAATGTAAGAAATAATTTGTTAATCAATAAGATCAATGATCGAAATATGTGTTATTTAGTTTTATTTCAGGCATATCACTATTGGGAATACCAACAGAGATTTATTTGTATGGAACTGCGTACATATTTGTACTCATCGGAGCTCTGTCGATGTCAATAATAACATCATACACATTTTTACCAGTTTTATATGAACTACAAATAACATCTGCATATGAGGTAATTTTTAAAATAAATAAAATTTAATACATTAATACAAAAAAAAAACTATATGATCTAAGAATAAATGTTTCTACGTACTTTAATGCATGTTAATGTTAATGTGAAATTAAGGTCTAGAAAAGCTACTATGGGTATAAATTTGGATGAAATTAGCTAATATTGAAAAGCAAAACTTGACACCAGGGATGTTATGGATAAAAAATTTGGGATCTGGATGTGGATACGGATATATGAGTAATATAATATCGGTTACAGATACGGTAACGGATAAGAAATTATTTCGGATTATCGGTTAGGTTAACATTTGATACTCCAATCAGTCATATTAGTAATTATTATAGTTACTCATTTTAAAGCGTTACCTATCGATTGCAAAAATAAAATCATAATAAAGTTAAAACTGGAATTCACTATAAAAAACGGTGAAGATCATAATGTAATTTTTTTAGATTTCTTGTCTGTTTGTTCAAAATTCACGTAAAAGCTTCTGGGCTAATTTCGATGTTTTAATTGCTTGCGGGTTGCGGGTTTAATTCTTTGACTGCGCTACTTTTTTTTCCCGTCAATCGGCAGAATTTTTTCCGGGAGCGGTTTGTAGTTGTTCGGATGCATAGTGAAAATTTGCTTATTCCGACAGTTTCCACTAAAATTATAGCTTACATTCTTTATTTAATTGCTGTGATATTTTGTGTCCCGCGAATTTCAAGTCAAGCGTAGACGAAGTCACGGGCATATCCTGGTTATGTAATATAATAATCTGGTTGCCTGCTATGTAACATAATATACAATACTTGTTATTTTTACAGTATTTGGAACTACGTTTTGATAAACGTCTAAGAATATTCGGCTCTGTTATATACAGCGTTTATTTGGTAAGATAAGTTTTTGTGTATTGTATAAAAAAAATCTTGCCAATAATTACTAAAAAAATATTTATTTAAATAAGACCCCTGTAACAATGTTGTATATATATTATTTGTAACTATGGTACAAATATAGTTCTGATTTTGAAAGGAAATAATTAACATTTATCATTTTATTGATTTCATATTCGTTATTTCAGATGGCTTGGTTACCAATAGTAATTTATGTGCCAGCTTTAGCATTTAACCAAGGTTTGTATTTTATTCACAACTTTATACAGCACAAGACGCATAATCTCCGTCCGTATATATATACATATAATAAAATTGTAGAGGTCAAATTTATGAACAATTAAAAAAAGTGCTAAAAACCGAGTCAGGGGGATGTAAGAATTAAAATAGAACTAATTTAGATTTTTCTAAAATTTTTTGTTTCTCTGTTTATCTGTCTGTTTGTACCGGCTAAACTCCGAAACGACTGGACCGATTTACATGAAATTTTGTATGGTGCTTATATCCCTGGTCAACATATAGGATACTTTTGATTCCAAAAAATTATATTATATACTTAAAAAAACCGCACCACGCGGACGAAGTCGCGGGCAGAAGCTAGTCTATAATATTATTCTAAGCATGCCGTGTTTGTACATTGAGGCTATTAAAAAAAAACTTATAGAGACTATAAACCACATGAGTAAATAAACATATAAGCGATATAGAACACGATGCAATTTTGTTTAAATTTCTGTCTGTCGGTTTGTTGTTCAGTTTTGCGGATCGACGGCTAATTCTTAGACTTAAGCTTTTCGCTTCTTTTTATCCTGGAAATCCCGCGGGAATTTTTCTAGGAATTATTTAAAATAGACAGATTAAAAAAATGGAATTCCAATGTGATTTTTTTACTGATCGACAGCAAATTATTTCATAAAATGTGTAATATTCTTTTCTCGGGGTCCCGCGAAAAATTTTCCGGAAGTTTTGTAGTTGTTCGGGTGCGTAAAAATTAGCTTATTCCGACACAGTTTTCATTAAAACGATAGCTTACTTTATTTTTCAAATACTGCGCTATTTTGTCTCAGCGGAATCCCGCGGGAATTTCAATTTTAAAATTTAAATTTAAGTGTACACGAAGCCATATCCTAATTAATATATAAGTGTGCCTAAATACCCTGAAAATATTGCTTAAGAAGTGGCCAGTGGTTAGTCGAGCACACAGCTATAACAAATTCATGACATATCTATAGTCATACATAATATTGTTACGAAGCAATGATTTCTGTAACTATTGCTTTACCACTTTGAATTTTTTTAAAGCAGCTTCGTTGTTATTCTATCGAAACTAAATTCTATATTAAATTCTATATTATCTGTATTAAAGAAAATATAAACTTACCAAATTTCATCAGATTTGGTCTGTTTTCAGTCACGATAAATAAACAAACATACAAAGAAATTATCTAACATTTATACATTACTGTAGAACTGATATAGCTTTACACTATGCTGATATATGGAATTTTTTTGTTTCAGTTACCGGTATTAATATACACGTAATTTCGCCAATTGTTTGTGCAGTCTGTATATTTTATACATGTTTGGTAAGTGAAATGGATATAATATAATATTTAGTTTAGTCCACCCCAAACTACACTTAGTCACTAATAGTAACAAATGGTTGCGAATTAAAAGGTTTTTTAAACAAAAGAAACCTTTTACAGTGAATCTTGAGATGCCATAATATTTGGCAAGGACCTAACTTATCAAATAAATTATAAGTAGTATATTTTATCATTTATGTATGTATTATATTTGTACAAGTATAAGCATAATTAAATAAAAATATATCATTTCGCAGACAACGAATGTGGGTATAGAATCTATTGCCTGGAAGAGATCTCCTCGCAGTTGTTGTTTTAATTAAAATCAAATCTTGTACCTAATTTTATTTTGGTCAGTAATCTAGCGTTCTCCATCTAAGAACTACACTCAATAGCTTGGACCTTTTGATGATATTTTTGAAATGCGGAACTTTAATTTCACAGGGTGGTTTAAAAGCAGTAGTGTGGACTGATGTTATACAAACAATAATAATGGTTGGTGCAATGATACTAGTTCTTATTAAAGCTACAATAAAAATTGGGGGGTTTGGTGAAGTTTTTAAAAGCAATTGGAACACGGACAGGATTGAGTTTCCATCGTAAGTAATATTAATTACCCTGTAGCAACACTATAAACGTAAGCCTAAATAACTTGTTTGTATTTTTTCAGTTATGCCTTAGACTTGACTACCAGGCATTCTGTATGGTCTGTCAGTATTGGTGCTACCTTTTATTGGATCGGAAGTATTGCAGTTAATCAATCTATGATGCAAAGATTCTTATCTTTGTCAAGTTTGAAATCTTCAAAAAGGTACCGTAATTATTTGTATTGTCATGTAGTGATCTTAATCTCACTTTTAAATCATATGATGATGATGAGCAGATATTACTATATTTACAAAATTAATATGTCACTCTTGTATTATTGGTTGCAATATTTTTATTATTGCTGAAGCACAGCAGACAGCCTGATGGCCGAACTGTGATGGAAAGTGCTTACTGTCGCCTTTGGACATTAGCAATACCAGAGGTGCTGCTAATATGCTGCCGGCCTTGAAAGATAAACTGGAATCTGGCCACTGATGCCAGCACACAACTCAAAGTTGTTATGGCGGTATATTATAGACCAGGGGCGATAGACATCCATTCGGGCAAATGCCCCACCACTTGTACTGGTAACTAGTATCAAAATGTAATGTATCTAAAAAGATTTTGTTCTAGTGACCGAGACACTTCCCCTTCAAATCAGATATTTGTAATATCTCACATGCTAAAAGCAAAATAATATTATGATCATAATAATATAGACACCGGGTTGTATGACATATTTTGATAATCTGAAGCAAATAATCAAATCAAAAAGAGAAGTGACTAACTACATGACGCCCTTGCTAATATTTGCTATCAAACCTAATGGCACAGTACAAAGGGGAGACGTCGAAAAGAATCCTCTATATTGTTATTATTCTTTGAGAGATTATATTAAATAAGCATAATTATTAATTACAGAGCTGTTTGGGGTTTCCTCGGCGGTGTTATTCTAATCGTAGCCTTATGCGGTTTTGCGGGTCTAGTAGCTTTTGCTAGGTACTACGCGTGTGACCCATTGAACACGAAACTTGCCTTAGCAAAAGATCAATTGCTACCTTTATTAGTCATGGATGTAATATCCGAATGGAAAGGAATGCCGGGTATATTTGTTGCTGGTGTTTTTAGTGCATCTCTTAGGTAAGTCGAATAAGTTTATAAATAATAATGGTTATCTTTTTATGCAATAACAAAAAGATTTGAAAAATAAAAAAGCTAAGTTGGACTTCTTGAAAAGATGTATGGGTAAAGATTTTTGCGATTTGTGACTTTTTAGTAGGTATTACAACGACGGTTGTTTCGATAGAAGCTTGTGATCAGTATTTGAAGAGGATGGATTGACATAGAAAACCAGAAAACAATGTATTATTTACATCTTCATACAAAATGTACGGTAATTTTTTTTTGCAAGTTCTGACTTTTTTAGTACTTCAACTTGGGTGGGTCTGGTAGAATTTTTTGATCAGTATTAGAATCAGAATCGATTAGAATAAAAAATATATATTATAAAAGTAGTCTTTGGGATATACTTTTGAAACTTTGTATACATTTTTAGTTCACTATCGACTGGCTTGAATTCCATGGCTGCTGTGGTACTTGAAGATTTTTGGAAACCATTCTGTAAGAAATTATCACATACGCAAACGCAAATACTAGTTCGATTAGTCGTTGTAGTGCTTGGATTTGTATGTGTAGGTAAGTTCTAATCTGGAAATAAAAGTTTATATTATTGTTTTCTCCGTGCAGGAACGTATAAGAATAGTAATACCTGCGGCCGGGCGGCCTGTCGTAAGAAGCGACAAAACAACCCACAGCCAGGTGGTAGGGCATTTGCCCGAATCGATGGCTACCACCCCTGGTCGAGAGTATGCCGCCATAACAACTTTGTGTTGTGCCAGTCAGTGGCCAGGTTCTAGTTTCTCCTTCAAGGCCGGCAGCACATTGGCAACACCTCTGGTAATACTTATGTCCATAGGCGACGATAACTACTTTCCGTCACAATTGGACCGCCAGCCTGTCTGTGCTTCAGCATTAAAAAAAGTGTTATTTTATAAGCTCCAAATCAATCTATAATGTACATATCAGAAATGGGAAAATATATATTTTTTCACGATCTAATTGGCAGAATATTATTGTGGCGACCGTTAAACATTACACTACAATAAAACATCGATTAAGCGCTGCTTTAAATTGTTTTCATTTTATCTAATCAGCGAGATATTTGTAGTCGTGTCATGGGATTTAAAAAGCTCTTTTAAAGCAGTTTAAGCACATAGTTAAAATTAAACATTACAATTATAATTAGAAATGTCGTTGTGTGCTTAGGATTGGTGTTCGTGGTAGAAAGATTAGGATCGGTCTTGCAGCTAACCATAAGTTTATCATCGGCATCAGTTGGACCAATAGCAGGATTATTTTTAATGGGGATGTTTTTACCTTTCATCGATTCAACTGTGAGTATATTACACCACTTTATTTTCGGCCAATTTTCAGTAGCCGTGATGATAGAAGACAAAGATGTCAAGTGTCAATGAGTATTGTTAAAGTTTTATTTAGCCTACTTAAAAAATACTCACTGACACTTCACATCTTTGTCTTCCGTGTTTACGGCTACTGAAAAGTGGTCGAAACATAGAAAAACAGTTAAAACGTATTATTATTATGTATACTAAAAGCGAAATCTTAAGAAAATATTAAATTTTGTTAACATAAATTAAAACTATGATTAATTTTTCACATCTAAGTCACAAGTATCCATATACCTAAATTCACATTGAGCAGCGTATACTTAAATCTTGGTTATAATCGTGTATTCCGCTTCGGAACCGTTCGCTTTTTTCCCTTCTCTTATTATTTATATATAACCCTGTCCTTGCACTTCCTCATCGAGCGCCTACCGGCGACCATGGGCAGGTCGTCGGTCCATTGTGCTGGAGGACGCCCGATACTACGTTTACCCAGATGCGGTCTCTCCAAAACAGTCTGCTCCATCGGCCATCGGTCCAGCGGCCTACGTGACCGTCCCATTGCCACTTGCAATTGCTAATATTGCGAGCTTATATATCGATTAAGTTGGTTCTCTTACGGATATTTTCATTTATGATTATATCCATAAGAGAAACATACAACACGCACCATAGCCTGTTGAGCGACTTGGAACTTGTGGACCAATCATACCGTCAGTATCCATGTCCCGGCCCCGTGGACGTGGAGGATGCACTGCTCGAAGAGTTTCGTCTTCAAGATTTGCGGAATAGTTGGCGAAGCTTACCGAAGCTTTATGAATCTATCTCTTGCGTTTTTTGCACAAACATTGTGATTGTCGTTATTAATCTTAACAAATCTTATTCATTCTTTAGAATATTCTTATATTACAGAGTGCTTTATGTGGTAGTTCGCTAGGAATAATATCAGCCTGGTGGATAGTTGCTAAGGCACAGTTAGCTCAAGCAAATGGATCTTTAAGGTTCGTGGAAAAAGAAAGGTTCACCAACAATTGTACTTATGTGTACGAACCAATGTACAGCCATACAGAATCTGTCAACAGGTAGGTACCCGTGATCAAAGCAGTTACGAGCTATGGCAGTTTTGAACAGTAACAGTACAGTAATGAAACATATGTATAAACATTTTTTTTCTACTAGTGACATAGAATTTTCTCATAAAATCTTTTACAAATATATATAATATAATGACTATAATTTTTTAAACAAGGGCTTTAACACCTTGTGATAGTTAACAGAACAATTATTTGATTAAAACAAGCTAATGTAACCATTACAAGCCTATCCTGACGAATGTTCATTGGGTAAATATCGTCGAATTATAACGAAAAGATTTTTGCTTCAAATCTTAAGACATCCATCTATCCGTGCAGGAACGGAGAAAGAATACAATTTCATGCGGCCGGGCGGCCTGTCGTAAGAGGCGACAAAACAACCCACAGCCAGGCGGTAGGGCATTTGCTCGACTGGATGGCTACCACCCCTGGTCTAAAGTATGTCGCTATAACAACCTTGAGTTGTGTTCCGGCATTAATGACCAGGTTCCAGGCTCCGTTAAGAGAGCAGCACATTTGTAGCACCTTTGGTGTTGCAAATGTCCATAGGCGATGGTAACCACTTTCCATTAAGTGGGCCGTCTGCCTGTCTGCTGAACTCCTGCAATAAAAAAAAAACATCCTTGGTAAACTTTAAAAATCACTGCTCACGTAACTTGGTATTGTTACATGCGTATTTAGTTACTTTTATAGCGAATTTTAGACTCGTTAAAATTAAAACAACATGGATAATTCTTTATGATTCCCTGACCTTGACTGCCGATAAAATAGAATATTGCCAAGAAAATTGTTCTCGATCTAGACGTTATGGTCAGGTTATAGTATATATATAGTATAGTTGCATTGTTATATCATTATTATTGGTTGTTAATTTTATTCTAGTACTTTTGTCAATGATAATATAAATCAATAATTGATTATTATATTAAATTAAAATTTAAAATGTTCCTAATTAAAAATAAACTAAATTATAAATAAATTAAACTCAAAATAAACTATATGTACAAACTAAAATTAAACCATAACCACTTTTGTTAAATTGTTGTTTAAAAAATTTAGACGAGCAAATTAAAATTAATGAGGATAATCATTTTACTATTTTATATATTTTTTTGCAATCGGTACCCGCCATGGTCGATCGTACATCTGGCATTCGTCTACTTGTCTTGGTTAGATAGTAACTATGAGGCTGTCTGCCTCTTTGCCATCTTTGCAATAAAAACATTTTTTTGGTAAATTATATTTATTTTAGATGTCTTTTAATTGTACCACCTGCCTCTTATTCAACGTTAAAAGTGATGGTGACACACCCCTTATTTAAATCAATTTAATTGATTTTATTAACGTAATCAACTATATTTAATGTTTTCAGTAATGTACCATATTTATATCAAATATCATATTTGTGGTATACAGCGTTTGGGTGTTCAATAACAATAATAGTAGCATGCGTAGTCAGCTTGTTACAATCTTCAACACGTTTTCATGATAAAAGACTATTTGCACCTGTTCTAAGAAGATGGATTACGGAAAAATATGAGGTAATTACATTAATGTGTAATATAATTTTGAGGTATATTTTTCTTATAAGGATGTTTTTGTTGATGGTTGTTAACAAGTACAAGCGATTATAGTATAACTAAGCATAGGTAAACATAATCTGACTAACTGAGTTACTTTAGTGATCTGAAGTATTTTCAATTTGTAAAATTCAAAAGTCTATAAATACTTTTATTATGCAGCTGAAACTGCAGGGAAGTTTATAACTAAAATAGTAAATGATTTATAAATACCTGTTACTTAAGAAAATGTATGCACAATTATTATAGACTCATTTCTTTTCAGGTACAACAAATAGATTTGAAAGTATTAAAAGATAAAACAAACCAGAAGTATTAAACAAGAAGAAAATAATAACAAAACTGATTGCCCGAAATGAAATAAATAATAATATTTTGAGAAATACTTATTATGACTTTCAATAATAAATTATCTATAGTAAGAAAACGTCAAAGAATGAGAGAAAGTCAATAGACTATGCTTTATATACCAACCGAGTGAAAAATGAATTGTGAAGCAATGCTTATTTATATATACATGAATATGATGAATCCACCAGTCAATGAATCGGTTTATTAAAAAATCAACCCTATGCTTTGACATTTAACGGTTCTTTAAAGAAATTAACCCTTACAAGCTAAACTATAAGTTGGTGTAATGGTTTTTTACTTAAAATCAGCTAATTCGATTTCAGAATAATTCATAAACTGTTATGATATATATGATCATTAGTTAGACTTCGGTTTCATCAAAATTGGCCCCGAGATTTTTGAGTATTTTTCGCTTATAGTTTCAGGTTTGATCTTGTAGGCCCAATAGAAAAATTCATTCTGTGCAAGTCATAATCATATCGAGAGGTTAAGGCGACATTTAGAAAGTCTGTCGGGAGTAGAGTTTGAAAAAGAAGAACATATATATAGTTTATTGGAAACTAGATCCTTTGTATATCCTTAAGATTGAGACAGTAGGATAATAAAAGATAATAAACATGATATAATCACAAAACGTCTCTTAATACAAATAGGCTTTCAACCCTTGATATGGTTCTAGCGCCTAAATTCTAAGTGATGTTAGAAGCATTTATTACTGAGCAACTGGTACTCATACTATTCTTAATGTCATCTATTATCTAATATAATAAAATTGTAGAGGTCAAATTTCTGTACACTGAAAAAAAATGCTAAAAACCGAGTCAGGGGGATGTAAGAAGTGCAATAGAACTAATTTGGATTTTTATCAATTTTTTTGTTTCTCTGTTTGTCTGTCTGTTTGTACCGGCTAATCTCCGAAACGACTGGACCACTTTACATGAAATTTTGTATGGTGATAGCTTATACCCCTAGTCAACATATAGGATACTTTTGATCCCGAAAAATTAAAGAGTTCCCGTGGGATAGTTAAGAATCTTTCATTACTTAAACAGCTTATAACAGACTGACAGTATTTTTTCTGCAACATAACATAATAGAAGCGGAGATTTCGATAGGGTGTGGTGGATTGTTGTTTGGATGTATAACGCACAATATCATTAGTTTACATTTTAATTACTTCTAAAATTCTATAATTTAATTTGATTTGTTAAATGTTCTTATAACTTAAAGATCGTTCTAACCTAATAAAAGTTATGAATATTGTAATTTAATAATTGGCCAATCAGAGCAGAGCATAATAATATGCCTCGAGCGGGGTCGAGGCGCCACTGTACTTTTTTACTTAGGTAGACTGAGGAGTTTTTGTGGCACATTTGGTTGATGGCAATAGGTCGAGTTGGACCATTGAGAATTTTAAAGAAAGTATTGAAGTTGGAAGTATGAGCGGTGCCCTGAACCCGCTGCTCGGTCTAAACTATGTCAAAATGCTGTTCAAATCTTAACTAAAAGTGTATAAACCGTGGCCATCCCGTTTTATGCTTGCATTTTACCCTGATGACGCCCACTAAACCTGCAAGCAATAAAGAAGATATCACGAGAACGAGGCTATCTCCGACACACACACACACACATATATATATATATATATATAAAGCTGATAAGTTTGTTTCTTTGTTTGTTTGCTTGAACGCGCTAATCTCAGGAACTTCTGGTCTGATTTGATTTTTTTTTCAGTGTTAGATAGGCCATTTATCGAGGAAGGTTATAGGATATATTTCATCACGCTAAGAGCAATAGGAGCGGGGCCCCAATGAAGAATGTATCAAAATCGAGGGTTTTTTTTTGACTTACTTTTTTTTAACTATTCCACGCGAATAGCAGATACTATCCAACGCCATCTAAGAAATTGTACAGTAATAAGGTCAGTTACTTGACCTTTTTACACGCTTTATATTAGCTTCACTTGTATGTCAGTCAGTATGTCTGTAACCGACCCCTAAATTTGACCGACTTCCCGTTTTCCGATTGAGCTGAAATTTTGCACGTATGTGTATATCGCGTGACAATGCAATAATATGGTACCATGGAGCTGATCTGATGATGGAGTCGGAAGGTGGCCATAGGAACTCCTGTACTAAACAAGATAGACCCTTCGTGTTTGGGCCCGTATGTTTATATCGCGTGACAATGCAATAATATGGTACCATGGAGCTGATCTGATGATGGAGACGGAAGGTGGCCATAGGAACTCCTGTACTAAACAAGATAGACCCTTCGTGTTTGGGCCCGTATGTTTATATCGCGTGACAATGCAATAATATGGTACCATGGAGCTGATCTGATGATGGAGTCGGAAGGTGGCCATAGGAACTCCTGTACTAAACAAGATAGACCCGTCGTGTTTGGGCTCGTTTTACTTGTCTTGGCTAGCACTCTGCTGCTACATGATATGCAGGATCTCAAAAGCTTGTATTTAAAAACATTTAAACAAAAATCAACTAAAAAAATGAAAAATAAATAATAGTTTAAAAAAACTAAAAAAAACACGCTTTTATAAAAAATCCAACTAAAAAAACAAAAAATAAAATTTAATATAATATAAAAAAGCGTAGGGTGTATTCAATTAATAATATAATATCTTAAAAAGCGCTTTGAATACACCCCACGCTTTTTTATATTATATTAAATTTGATTTTTTGTTTTTTTAGTTGGATTTTTTATAAAAGCGTGTTTTTTTTAGTTTTTTATAAATAGCGTATATTACACTAAAGGATATTATGTTAGATCTTATTTCATTGGATTAAACTTCGAAATTATATAATAATATACAGTGTCAAGCATTTTTTCTTTCGCTAAACACTTTTTCGTCTAGCTCATCCTAGGAGTAAAGTGCGATCAGGAACTTCGTTCCAATAAAACAAACAGTATTTGTTTTGCAAATATATTTTTGATACTAGTCTGTTAGTATGGCCATGAGCCTCCAGTGGTAAGTCCGTATAGTCCGCTTCTGTAAACAAAAGATAAAGTACATCTATAGTAAATTTAAAACATTATAAAGATGACAATACTAATACATTTTTGTAAGAAATGTTGGGTTATATGTAATTTCATTAATAAAATTAAGGGAGTCAATAAGACCGATGATTAAAAATAGGTCCAAATAGGACCGAAATAAAACTGATAGTAAACATTTTTAGACTAAAACGGTGAAAAATTATACTTAAGAAGTTTATTTTGAATTATAATATGCAACGGATGTAGGTTAAAGGAATTATATTTATATTAATAAAAGTTAGATAAGAATTATCCGTGAGTATATTCTTTGAAGTTTCACTTCTACTGCATGTGAACTATACATACACACAATTTTTTTATGAAAATAATCACTGCGGAAATACTTGGTTCTAAAGTTGTAAAAATTTCTTGGTTGTTGAGACACAACAACCAACTCTCCGCTCTCTTCCAACTATCAGCAACTATTCTACCTCATGTGAAATATGTTTCACTCCGTATGTTCGGCGCAAAATTTACATCTACATTATATAACGTGAAAAATTGAATGGATATTGGTGTTTAGAAGGTCCGTAGGAAAGATAATGAGATATAGGGTACTTTCAATTAAATGATGTTTACCAAATGACAAAAACCGTCTTACTAATATTATAACTAACCAAAAGTTGGCAGTGATAACAGTTATAAGTAGGTACATACCCTCGTTTAGATATGATGCCGTTACCCATATTCAAAGTACCACCGCTGCATTGAACATTTTGCGCTTGATTGATGTTTGAACATAGTCTGCCAACGAAGTGATTGGTGCGAATACTAGAGGCCATTAGCTCAGGTGCCCGGCCGTGGGAGCAGTTACTGTTTCCGCATCCCGGTTGGGGGTTACGACCACCGTTGGGGTAGAAGTCACTATCGCCACTAGGAGTGAAGATACCGAGGAGGCCTCCGTCAGTATGGATTCCTTCCACGTATTGTCCAGCGTTCCGATTTAAGGCGTTGCTATTTCCTCCCCATAGAGGACCAGCTGGGTCCAAACCTAAAAGTATTACAAAATACACAAAAATTTTTAGAAGAAAGTTATATGAAACTGTATACATTATAAAATTCTAAAAATGTGTCTGTAAATTGAAGCTATTAAAAGCAACTGGAATACACTCTATAAACTATAGTGAACACGATGCAATTCCTTTTTAGATTTCTTGTTTGTTTATTTGGGACTCAAGTAAAAACTACTACAGCAACTTTTTAGACTTAAAATCTGCGCTACTTTTTATCCTGGGAATTTCGGGGAATTTACAAGGAATGATTTATTGAGGTTTGATTAAAAAAAAGAAATCCATTGTCATTTTTGTAGTGATCGATAGCAATTGTGTTTTTAATCAAATGTGTGGTATTTTTTATCACGGGAACCGTGGAAATTTTCCCGGGAGCATTTTGTAGTTGTTCGGAATTCAGATCCATAAAATAGATTATTCCATTAGAGTTTACTAAAACTATAGCTACGTTCTTTTTTAAATGCTGCGGTACTTTGCATCCTGGGAATCCCGCGGGAATTTCAAATCAAGTGTAGATGACGTCGCGGGCATTTCCTAGTTAATGAAATATACTTTATCTGAATGGTTGCGTGTTAGGTAACTGATTTATCTAAAATAGCAACAAAAAAAATGGACGCACCAGTAACCCGAGCAGGACGAGAACTGGCTTGGCGACCAGCATTTCCAACAACATGAGCGCCCAAACTGAAGCCGATTAGGTGCACGTTGTTCCAGTTTGTGCCAGTAGTATTGATGAGCCAGACCAAGAAGTTGCCAAGGAATTGGCCGACACTAGGTACTCCGTTAACAGCGGTTACGTAGTTAGAGTTCGCAAGTGCACGCCAGTCGACAACGATTACGTTCGCGTTCTGAACAGCCAAGATGGCGGATCTAATCAGCGGGTTCATCTGTGCATTTCCATCACCATTCCATCCATGGACAAGGACGAACAATGGGCGACTGGCAACGTAGTTGGAGTTCCAAATTGTGTTTGCATTACCATTAACAATAATTTGGGCATTATTTTGATTATTTCTGTAAATAAAATATTAAAATTTCTAACATGGTGTACGAGAAATATAAAATAATAACAAGTGCCGGGTTCAAAATTGACCTTGTGAATAGCCAATACTGATTGTTAGCACCATTCCTGCTGTTCAACAGGTCTTTGTCAATGGGTTCCTGCAGGTCGACTAGATGGGGCACACCTGTGCCATCAGGCATCCAGATATAACGACTTTCTCCCTCCACATAGTGACTGTTGTCACCAGGGACCATTGGGATGGCGCTACTTGCGCTAACTAAAAATAAAAATACAAACTTTAGCCAAAATATATGCCAACGTCATAATAATTTAATCTACTTATACGTATATTTTTTCGTAAAATTTTAATTTGTTTACGCCGAACACCATAATATTATTTTCATGTTCAGTAATGTACTTATACCGCTATTGCCAATTTTTTCTCTCAAATATTAGAAAAATGAGTTTGATAGAAGTATTTCTACAGTATTTTTGGGGATATGATTTTAAGGTATCTAAAGCTATTAGCCAAACCAAACTTGTATGAGTAATACATTTTTAATTTTAATGTAACATATTGAAAATAGTCTGGGCTACTCCTTCTCATCCCGACTTGGCTTTATATTCCTAGAATATTAGTAGTTATTAGTTATTTGTTTGGGTCATTTGTGATTTGATGGAGGCTGGTATTACTGGTAATATTGGGAATACTGAAAATCAGCGCTGTGTCAGTTCTTGACACAGCATAATGCTGAGTTACCAGCCTTATTGCCGTGACGCCGTGACTGATATGTACATTTATATTTTAAAGTTTTTTTGTTTTATGAGTACTACGTATATTCTATTAATTTAGTTTATTTTTTAGTTTTATTTGCATTCATTCGCTATAATAAATATTTTTCTTTCTTTCTTAATATCTTTTGAACTCTGCAAAATATCGAAATCATTGAGGTAATCTGGGGATAATATTGCTGCTGTATAATGATGAACTGCTACAAATGAAACTCCGCCCAGACGCTCCCCGTACGCCCTGTATATAGGAAAAATCCGGGGAAAGCCGGACGGATATTAACCCTAGCTATAATCCATACATTTTTTATTGAAATCCATTGTATCATTTCGCGAGAAATTTCAAAAAAACCAACACAAAAATTCTGAAAACGGTAATTATGTTGTGGAATAAATACTTTTTGTAGCAATTTTATAATACTGGTAGCTCGGTTTTTGAAGTTTTTATAATTTTATAAAATCGAGTTAGTTGCGATTCGAACGTGAGGAAAAAAATGGCGTTTTATTTTCAATAGTACCATTTTTATTTAAATACATATGATTTTCCTCGTTCGGGTCCATCATAAATCGATTGATTAGTATGCACTTAATAAATAGCAATGATCTCTCAAATGATGGAATTTACTTTTATTTCTACTATTTGAAATAACGCAACTCAATTTTAATTATTGGTCTAATTGGAATACATGATAATATTAATGATGACAAGAATACTTTAATTTCAAAATATTTAAACTATTCTCACTTACGCGCTATTAAGCCGGCGAAAACCACCAGAAGCTTCATAATTGATGCTAATAGCAGATTTATTTTCGCAACGAAATTTGGCCTTTTATTGTAAATCTTTATCTTAATTCATTGTATGTAATCCAACACATGATTAAGGTATTTTGATTTGTTATCTATACACTGATACTATAACCGTATGATTGATTTATCGTGTTATCTGGGTTGTATTTCGGTTTTTCCATATTGTTTAAAGTGTTAATTTGCCATGCTGAGATAATAGTCTTCGGCTGGGGGCTGTGATTTCCATCAAAAGGTTACGTAGGATAAACTGTAGTGTATGTTTCTTTTATTATTATGTTGTCGTTGCAATAAAGAGAAGCGCAAAAACAGTTTTAAGAGTTGTGGGCGCGGGCGGGAATAAGAGAGAAGGAAAGGACGCACAGGATAGGGTGCCACACCAGATACGCTACGAACGACATGGGCTTCGCAGCGGCAGGTACGTCTTCCTCGTAATCCTTTCTTCATGTCTTGCGGTTCCTTCGACAAGTGGACCAGCTGGTAGGGCACAGCGGATACCTTACAGCTTGCAGGTTAGTAGAAGTGGGTGCAGAACACGTTACGCCCCACAAAACGCGGAGAGATTTTCGTGGAAGCAGCGGTGCGATCAGCGATTGAACGTAGGCCATAGATAAAACTTGACTATAATACATTCACATAGTGAAAGATGCGGCAAAAAGACAAATAAACAAACAACCAACACAAAACAAACAAATAAAGAGGCGGTGAACAAATAGATCGGCGTTAACAAAAGTTCCAACAAAGACTTAGTGAAAACAAACAAAAAATGTTAAAAAGAGTATTATATTTTCTTATTGGTTACAAAACAGCTGATTAGGTTGTCCACGCGAGAACGAAAAAAGAATAGGTACTAATGCTTGGAGCCGGCCGTCGTAAAAGGCAACAAAATAACCCGCAACCATGTAGTAGGTTATTTTACTTTTCTGAATAGCTATCACCTCTGGTTTAGGGCATGACTTCATAACAATCATGTGTTGTGATCCAGCATAAGTGGCCATGTCCCAGTCATCTCTTCGAGGCCGGCAGCAAATTGGTGGCACCTTTGGTATTGCAAATGTCCATGGGCGACGGAAACCACTTTACATGAAATGAGTCGTTAGCCTGTCTGCTACAGTATACAATAAAAAAGCTATTGCCAACAAAATATACCTCAGTACTAACTTATGGTTCATAGCTTGTGTACAATAAAATGTCCCATAGAGATGATCGTCAAATGTTTAGTTTTTCTCGTTAACTACAAAATCTTTAAACAAGCGTGGGTTATCCGATCTCAATCAGAAATTGAAAAATCGTTTTGATGTATGATGTGTTTTATTTCAGTTTCAATAGATGATCAATTTTTCACATGGGTTGCAAAACAATAGCTTTTTAAGTCGTAACATTATTGAAATATGAATTATAAAATACTTTCGACGATTTATCGAACAATATCCGTTTAGTTATTGAGGTGTGGCGTATTTCCGCTTAAATACTTTTTATGATTTTGTAGCCATAACACAACAGACTGTTTGTCATTCTACGAAACCCTAAATGAATGGTGCACTGACTGCGAAGCACTTGCATTTAGAAATATATAAATACATTTTAATGAGGTTTTTATTTATTGCAAAGGTGGCAAAAAGGCAGACGGCTTCAGTTACCGCCGCCTACAGGCGTTTATAATACCAGAGCTCAAGCCAACGCATTGCCAGCCTTTACGATAGCATACAAGGTGGAATAGGAGAATGACATAGGGGAATGGGATAGGAGAATACCATAGGGGAATGAAATAAGGGAATGGGATAGGGGAATGGAAAAGGGAGATGGGATAGGGGAATCGAATAGGGGGAGATGGCAGTGCGCCATCGGAATTAAATAAAAACGATAGTTTACATTTTTTTATTTCGTATATTTTATTACGTGGTATAAATCTTGAGTATTATATTCGGATTTACACCACTAGATGACATACCTGTACAGTGATTTATAAACACTTCATTAATGCCTTGAAGTGGTTCAACAGTTAATTAATAAGCATGTCGATTAAACACTTGTATTTAAACGTCATAATCGTATTAAGACCGAATAACAAATATAATCATTCAGAATTATCGCCACAATTATATCTACTTCTTTTGACGTACCAAACACGTAGGCCTTAGGCTGAGTAGACATTGGCAAATATTTAAGAAGTAATATTTTACGTCCTGTATGAAATTTAACCCTAAATAATAAATAAGTACGACAAGCACTTATATCTAACAGTATAGTCGTTCGTTAAATACAGTAATCAGGTAACACTACTGTGTCATGGTAACATTTGACAGTGACAGATACAGAGGTACTAATGCCGAGTTTCTACATAAAATATATCCTACTGTCAATTATTTTACCATGCCATTGATGGAAAGTGACATTACTCGTATAGAATGTGCTTCAAATTTTAACCAGTAGAGAGGGAAATGAATGTAAAGTAAAATGTGTCTTTTGTTTTCTCCCAGTTATTTCAGGTCGGCATATATTAGGCATTATATTACGGTTCTACATTATCATACACCTCTATGCATAGGTTCGTTGCCATACCCCAAAACATCATGCCATATTTCACAAATTATATCCATTTCTTTTTTGGTCTACATTTACCCTTGTAGCCATCGATCTTCTACTTTAAAACACTTTTTGTCATATTAATCCCTCATCATTACACGTCCATACCACTTTAATCTTGTATGTTTCAATTCATTCCAAGGTGGAACGTTCAAAGACCCCCTTATGTACTCATTTCTTACCTTATCCACTTTTGTAATACACATCCATCTCAACATTCTCCTCTTAGCTGAGTACAAATGTTTTTGGTCCACCATTTTAGTGGCTCAACATTCAGAAACGTGTTATTACTATTCGTATTACAGAAGAAATTGTAGTTGTAGATACCGACCATATTATGTAAAATTAATTTATAAATAAGATAACAATGTTTTTTTTAAAGAAAGAAAATATTTTTTATTATTATTGTTATTAAAATTGAATCAATGTTGAAATACAAGTCTTATTTCTCATGTTATAAATAATATGCTAAAATATAAGCTAAATAAAAGTACGTTGCTAGTTTTATTTTATTATTATTAAATCTTCGGCATACGTTTTAAAAGGGCCATTTACTTGCGGTTCTTAATCCAAAGATGCCATTTCTGAAAATAAAATTGCAAGATTTGAATATTATTATTATAAATATGGGCCATGGGAATGCCAACACGAAGAGGCCCCTTGACAAATTTAATCTAAATGTGGTGTGACACTGAATTATTATTAATTGATGCTTCTCAGGAAGAGCTCTCTGACAATTTCAGGATGAAAAAGTCTGTTATGTTCTTCTTTCTTACTAAAAGATCATCACCGTCATTGCATCTTAAGATATCATCATATTATATTATCATCAGTCTATTCTAATGCTCGGGAAAAAGAAAGAAGAAAAAGAATAAATAAAATAAAAGCCTAAGATAGTATCTATAATAGTTGGAAATATATTTGGGTGGAGGGGACATAATAGTTTTGATAAACCTCGAAACACCTTCATCCTTTGCTATTTCTAAAACCGAGGTTAACTGAAGTGTTTCAAGATCTAATATGTAATATAAAATTGTATGTATTTATAGCTATATTATATTATTCGACAACAACAATCTCAAAAATGTTATATAAATCCTTTACCGACTTATATCTTTATTAACAAAATTATACCTTTGTATACGTAACGACCAAGCCACGACCTTGTCGATATGAGCGATAACTAATAGCTCGGTTACTATTAATCGTGAAGCGGGAGCGCAAGCGTTAGTCCTTGCCCCGCTCTCGCCTAAAAAAGACGCGCTGACGTCGAAGGGTGTCACTAAACCTTTGGCCACCGTGAGCGCAACGAGGCGCGGCTGGAGAAAGGGTTCTTACCCACTGTTATGCTGACAAATTGGGGGAGCGCCGTGTTCCGCGTATGCTCATCTCGCCTTCCGTGGGGTGCATTACAGACCGCTCCAAGTCGTAAGGCAGAGAATTAGTGGCTAACCCTGACTGTGGTGTGACAATAGCACTCTAGTTCTGGGCTACAGGTGATAGTGCCTCCGACCTTGCAAAATCCAGACACTGGCCGCGGTTTTTCCCCACGCACAGCTGATGGTCATCAATCGGATTTCCCCTTGTTGAAAGAAGAACGATCTGTCGACCTAGACCACCGCGCGATGGGCCAAGCGGCGATTGATTCACGACATGATTCTTGTATCTTCATTTTATTTTGTTTTATCCCTTGACGCGTCGTAGTTATCAGTTTATACATAACAACAAGGTCATGGCCATGCCGGGGATGGGACAAACAGACATAAAGATATGTAAAGCCATTTATTACAATTGATCTATTGGTATGGATGGATTTTTTGATCGTCATGAATATATATTAAACAATTTAATCTACATTTTGTAATATATATAATTTAATTTTGTTAAAAATAAAAATTACTTTTCAGCGGTGGTAAAATTTTGGATTCTTCGTCTTTGGTTAACCTATATTGAAGAAATTGTGTAAATATGCAATTTCAATAATGGAAATAATTTTAATGCCAAAAACTGGGATAGTTTCCATGAATTACGGATCCAAAGTTAACATAAGTATAATAAATACGAGTACATAAATATTGACACATAACTATGATATATTTATGTTGTTTGTTTTAATTATCTCTTTACTGCGTAGAACTAATAATAAATTTTGTTTACATTAGAAATAAAAATATGTACCAAACTCAATACACAACCCGAAGTAGGAGTACGAATGCCTCGGCAAAGGTCGTATATGTTTACTCACCCCTTTTTGTCAAGATTTCCGTTGCCCATTTTGAAGCTACTACCATTGCACTGAATATTTCTAGCTTGGATTAAATTTTCACATTGATTGCCGTTCAAGTGGTCAGTGTAAACACTAGACGTAAATAACTCATATGAACGCATATGTGAGCACGGGTTGAGCCAACAACCTGGTTGACAACAGCCCCCGTTAGGAAAGAAATCACAATGTCCTGCATTAGACGACATTCCAAGCGCTCCTGCATCAGTATGTATGATTTCAGTATACTGTCCTGCGTCTTTATTGATAGCATCTTTACTTCCACTCCATAATGGTCCAGCTGGATCTAATCCTGGGAAAAGTTTAACTAAATAGTTGTCATAAAAAATTATATCTGCTCGTATCTCGTCTTTAACTTTTAAAAGATAATGTACAGAAGATTAATTGGATATCTATGATATATCCATTGACAACATTCATTGTTATGCGGACGACAGCATTGGCGACGTGCGTTACTCTGGTGCAAACGTCCTTCGATCATTTGTGGGGGAAAGTCGGTTTAGACTTGCGTCTGAGGTAGAGAACACCTTAAAGAGACTCGCTGAGTGGGGAGACAAAGTTATGTCCAATACAACTCCACAAAGACACAGGTCTGCGTATTCTCTGCCAAGGAAACCCCATTTTTTCCCACAGAGCTATAATATGGGGTTTTTTAAAAAGGGTTTAATAAAAATTTCTTCGAGGCCAGCAGCGCGTTGGTGACATCTCTGATGTTGCAAACGTCCATAGGCAAAGATAATCGCTTTCCATCAAGTGGGTTGTCTGCCTATCTACTGTACTCATATAAAAAAATACCAAAAAGGAATTAGAAAATACAATCGTTTAAATGAAGGAAGTTGCTTCTATTAGGAAAACATAAATTTACAATTACATATATCTATCATATTGATCTACAATTACTTTGAGACAGATCGATGATGCTAATTTATTAGAAACTAGCTTCTGTCCGCGACTTCGTCCGCGTGGATTTTTTTTATAAAAAGTATCCTATGTTACTTCTAATACCTCCAAGAATATGTGTACAAAGTTTCACGATGATCGGTTGAGTAGTTTTCGCGTGAAAGCGTAACAAACAAACTTACATTCACATTTAATTTTATAATATTAATTATAATTATATAGTTAGGATAACATGATAGTTTTAAAAAGCGTTACGAAAGATTAATATGTCGGATAAACATTTGTATTGATAGTCATGTTTTTCGAGTAAGACCATGTTGATTTAATATAGGTAATGAAACTATTCGAAATACCTATTCATGAGAAATAAGTTAATATTTTTTTAAGACCAGTAATTATTAAAAAAATTAATTTTGTTTTCTTTTTCTTTCAAACATCACTAGTAATAACTTCATAATATGTAAGCGTAAGTAACTCTTGAATCACGAATTTTTAACTTACACGTTATTAAAACTGAAACGTTTTTTCTTTTCCCAAAAATAGGAAAGTGAACTTTCCCCAGCCCCCGGTTTAAATATCTCTGACAGTGGAGACACTTGATTCATATCCCATTTTTAATAAAATACATATATGTATCTTTTTACAGGTATGTTACATGAAAAGTATAAATATGTATAATAATACACACTACTTTAAGCTATCGTAAATATATATAATCGATTCTATAAAGCCCATGTAAAAGAAATTATGATGTTTTAAGTACAAAGCGGATCATGTCTCCTAACTAAAATCATGTTAAAAATTTTGACCTGCAATTTTTGTTACACAGATGTTTATTAATAGTTCCTTGAAGTATTTGAAGTAGTTTTTTAGTACTAAAAAACTAATTCTTTAAAGTACTTCTTACCTGTAATTCTCGCAGGACGGCCGTTACAAGTACGACCAGCGCTTCCAGCAACATGAGCACCTAAACTGAACCCAATAATATGTAATTGATTCCAATCCATTCCACTTGTCTGGTGGAGCCATATAAGAAAGTTTCCAAGAGCCTGTCCAATCCCAGGGACACCATAAGCAGCACTGATGTAATTGGAATTGGCAAGGGATCGCCAATCGAGAACAATGACATTACAGTCCTGAGTGTCTAGCAATGCAGAGGTAATCATTGTGTTGATGGTTGAGTATCCGTTGCTCATCCAGCCATGAATTATGATATTAGTAGGGCGGTCGGGTTGAAAAAAGGAACTAGAGATGCTGTTTACATTTCCATATATAATAATCTGGTGACTATCGCGGTTCTTCCTGTGACAAAAATATTTTTTTTTATTGATGCTAATATTATAGGTAAGAGGAAAGATTGTATTTGTGTATGTTTGTAACGAATAAACTCAAAAAATTCAAAAATTCTCTCACTATTAGAATCTTACATTATCCCAGATTAGTATAGGCTATGTTTATTACTAGAAAAAAATAGAGATCCCTGCTAACACTTCAATAATGTAATCAAAAGTGTAAAAAACAATGAGTTTGATGATGTACCCACTTAAACATATTTTTTTGGAGATGCACCCAGACCCAGTACGTGGCGCTGGAATTTGGGTTCTAGATTTTTATTTTTTCAGGGTATGAAAACATCGGCAGGAATTGCTAGTAATTTATAAACAAATTGAATATTAAAATTATTATCAAAATCAATTAATATATTTTAATACAAAAATATTACCTAGTAAAAAGCCGGTATTCATTTTTATCTCCATTTCTTGCATTTAACTCAGTCAGGTTCAAAGGTGCTTTTAGATCTTGCAAATGAGGCACTCCATTACCGTCAGGCATCCAAATATATTGACTTTCACCTTCTACATAGTGACTGTTATCGCCAGGAATAGGCGAAACTTCAGATCCTAAGCTGACTATAAAAGATTTAAAAAATTAATGAATATTCTATTACATTTTAAAATGTGTTTAAAAAAATGAAATAAAAATTAACTAACGTGCTGCTGAAGCAAATATAACTAATAGCACTGACATATTTGTTATTACGATAGTTTATGGTATGCAGTAGTTTTATTGTATCTTTTATCAATTAATCTGTTATTAGTCTGGGGACAGTTGATGTCAATGATAAAATGGATATTGAACTTTACTTGTATAGTTATTACTATCTGTATTTTACATATCCGATTTCACAATAGAAATCGGAAAACCATCGTAGTTTCAATTAATTATCTGTTTCTTACTATAGTAGTACAATTATTCCATTGAGTTTTCAACTGTCTAGTCAAAGGTTCTAGCGTTTTGAAATTAACGGTGTTTAAATAGATAAATCGAAGGTGAAATGATAATCCCGTTTGGATTATTTTTAATGCAATCGTTAAATTAATTTGATATGAGTAGTTTCAGTATCTTTAAGGTATAGTAAATAGATGGAATTAGTTTTTAAAGGAGCCCTTATATATATGAATTTATATTTCACTTTATCTAACAGCAGTATTTCAATGATCTTCCTGTAATAAACATCTTTTAATATTTACTAGTTATGTTATGACAATTCGACCTTTTCCTTGACCTCGTATTGAAAACTAAATTTTATACAATCTGTTATAACAATATTCTCACAGGCCTTAGCGTTTTACTGCTGGGCTTAGGCCTACCCATTCTTTTAGGGAGGCAGATATAGGCCACGTTTGTCCAAGGTGGCTTGGCGGGTTTGATACATAGATTCTCTTGAGGTGCAGATTTTATCATGTTGTTTTGTTTACATTTAGTAGAGATATACATGTATAATTATAACAATATGCACATTATATCAGAAACTTCTTTAGTGGTGCATGATTTGAATTTATGACTTTTTTGAAAAGCGAGTTTAAGTTAAGTGTTACTAACTAACTAAACTAAACTGTAACTAATGCACTTAGCGCACGTATGAAGAAATAATACAATTTCCTGCGACAGGGCGGCCTGTTGTAAGAGGCGACAGAAACGCCCCACAACCAGGTGGTAGGGTGTTTGCTGCCTGGATGGCTACCACTCCTGGTCTAGAGTATGCCGCCATAACAATCTTAAGTTACATTCCGGCATTATAATATTGTCCAGGTTCCAGTCTCCTTTTAGAGAGCGGCAGCACCTTGGCAGCACTTTTGGTGTTGCAAATGCATAGGCGATGGTAACCGCTTTCCATCAGATAGGCCGTCTGCCTGTGTGCTGAACTCATGAAAAAAAACTGAACTATTAAGACTTTACAGTCTATGAATGCTTGAATATATTAATTACATATTTTGAAACTGAAAGTATCAAAGTAGTCATCAAAATAAGCAGTAGTAAAAAATCTAGCTTTATAATTTTATTTACAAAATCTACAAATTTTATTCAAAATGGATTAGTGATGTGTGGTTTTTAGGTTGCCATACTTGAACTTCCTCGTTTAACGACATGTCTTATGTTATGTACACAACGATAATTATTTACTTTAATACTAATAAACAATACAGGTGTAAATGACACAGTGCGTTTTATTTTATATTTATTTTTACCGACCTTGTAAATAAGCAATTATCAGGCGATAAGGACTATGAGTATAGAATCAACAGATATACGAGTACGATAAACTTCACAAAAGAATAACGGACTCACCATCCGTCGATTCATTTGAAACATGGCTCAGGAAGTGGTTAGTGGAGCACACCTTTTTAACCAACCTCCAAAAGGAGATTCTCAATTCGTCTGTATGTTGTATTTTTTTGTATACATGTTGCTCGATTTCTCCGTCAATTTTTGACCGAATTTCATTTTTTTTTCTTTATTTGTAAGTGTATTCTACCATAGTGGTCCCATACTCATCAAATAGTAAGTCATTTGCTCGACTGGATGGCTACTATCCCTGGCTTAAAGTATGTCGCCATAACAACGTTGGGTTGTGTTCCGGCATTAGTGACCAGGTGCCAGTCCCTTAAGAGAACAACAGCGCATTTGTGGCACCTATGGTGTTTCAAATGCCCATAGGCCATGGTAACCGCTTTCCATCAAGTGGGCCGTCTGCCTGTCAGCTGAACTCCTGCAATAAAAAAAAATAAAAAAAGTCAGATTTAAGATGTAGAAAGTCGGTTAAATATCAATTTTTTCCTTTTTAATTTCAAGTCGTTTTTGTTATTTTTTTATAGTTATGAAGCATTTACGGCCTATGCTTTGACCTAATATTAATTCAGAGTATAATTATATTATAATATAATTGAAATTGACGTGTAACATTGTAATGAATAAAAGATTTCTGAATCGATAAATACAATAGTTCTCGCGGGATACAGTCGTAAATCTTAATTATACGCGAGCGAAGCATGGAAAATCCTCCTCATTTATGAATCATTTTTATTAGGTACTTTAGAATCATAGCAGATATCGTATCCACTTGTTGTAGATATTTTATTCGGTTGCATATATCCTTTTTTTTCTAAAATTATATTTTAATGATGGTTATTATTTTATTAATATCAGATAAGTTTAATTAAATGACGTATTATTATATGATATCTTAATTATTGTAAGACTATAAGATGTTCGCCTTTAATTCCAGGACCTCCGGTAAATGGCCTAGCCTCTCCGCTGGTCCTGGCAGGCGGTGGCTTATCGATCTTTTCCACTGCCGGGGCACTTCTTTTGTCCCTCGGCATCTTCTTACTTTTGCGGTTTGTAACTCGCCCCACGGGAGATGGGCGCGCGCGGATACGTCGCACTCCTATCTCGACGGCATAAAGCGAGCGGGGAGCCCTTTCCCTACAGGCCCACCAGCGCCAACCACTCACGGCGGCCGAAGGTCTTAGCTGGTCCTCTGAGGGAAGCGGAGCAATGAAACCCGCTAACGCTCCCGAACCGCCTTCTTTGTAAGCATGACACGCTGGCAAAAAGCGGAGACAGTAAATTTGCCCCTGCTACCTTAACAGAGTTCCTTATTAGAATAAAGTGGGAAAAAATATTTTTTCTTGTTAAGTAGGTTATTTATTTTGGTGCATTAAAAATCTGTTTATTTTAATGTAAACAGATTTTTAATATTTTTTTAAATTACAATCTCTATAACAACAATAACAATTTACGCGCTTCAACTAAATACGAATAAACACACCTGTGCGTACGTTTTAATTTTACAATAACACTTTTACCGTCCAGGCTATGCGTCTTTGGAATGAGCTACCTATTGCTATAAGACAAGCCACATCCTTACAGTATTTTAAAAATCAGGTTCAAAATTATTACTTCTCTATTGTGAATTATAATTTCTAAAACTATTATATATCTATATGTAGGTATGTTTTTATTGTCATATGTATATATATATATGTATATATTTATATACTTTTTGTACTTATATGTATTGTGTATGTTTATCATTTATCATTATTAATCCCTGCCAATGGTTGCCTGTGAGGAATCGCTTTTTAGCGAAAAGGCCGTCCGTTGCTATCACTTGTATTTTTCTATTTCTGTTTATCTATGTTTTGGTGTACAATAAAGTGTTGTCTATCTATCCACCTATCTAATAAATGTTTTGTGTAGGTACTTGGGCTCGACTTGTCCCCTAACCTGTCTTTGAATAACATAAAGATAAAAGTACTTTATCAGTGAGATAGCATGTTAATGAATAAAATCGCTTTAATTCATTATATCCGGAAAATTCTAAAACGAGTAAATTAAACAATTCAACTCAATGACATTATTTTATTACGTAATATAAATAAATATCTATCTATAGATCATAACCACCGCTTATAAAGGCCACGAACTTCCCGTCGGTATGCCATAAGTCCAGTTCTGAAAATAAGAATAGTTAGTTCTTAACTATTCATATATGTTCATATGGTAGATAAGTAATGAAAAAATTCTAGCAAAAAAGAAACCGACTGCAAGAGTGAAAAGCAAAAATAAACGTTTTCTGCAAAAAAATCTTTTTGCTTGTTTTTGCTGAAGTTTGATATAGGTATTTAATCTCCAAAATGGGATAGTTTCTTTATTGAGATAGTCATAATTTTTCGGGGGCGAATAGTCTAGATAAAAATGTATTGATGTAACTTGTTTAAATGTTTGCTCATTAAATAAACCAGACTTATTTACCAGGGATTGGTGCGCGGCAAAATGGAGGCGATTACTCTTATAATAAACTAGCTTCTGCCCGCGCCTTCGTTCGCTTGGAATAGTTAAGAAAAATTTAGTTAAAAAAATCTCGAGATTTTGAAACATTCTTCATTGGTGCTCCGATCCTATTGTTCTTATGTTACGTTGCAGAGAAATTACCGAATTAATTCAGTCCCCACGGGACGGGGATCCCACGGGATTTCTTTAATTTTTCGGGATCAAAAGTATGCTATGTGTTGATATAGGGATATAAGCTACCACCATACAAAATGTCATGTAAATCGGTCCAGTCGTTTCGGAGATTATACCGGTACAAACAGACAGACAAACAGAGAAACAAAAATTTTGAAAAAATAACAAATTAGTTCTATTTCACGTCTTACATCGCCCGGACTCGGCTTTTAGCATTTTTTTCATTGTACAGAAATTCGACCTCTACAGTTTTATTATATGTATAGATAAATGTGAAAGTAACTTTGTTTATCTATCTTTCTGTTTGTTATGCTTTCACGGAAACGCACTGTATAGTTTGCCAATGCGTGTGCTGTGTGTGTGTGTGTGTGTGTGCGTGTGTGTGCGTGTGTGTGCGTGTGTAGGTAAGGTAAGGATGTCCTCTACACTTTCACGGTAAAACTACAAGACCGTTTTTAATGAAACTTGGTATATGTGTGGATTTATAATATTGAATAATATTTATTTTATTTTCATTTGACAGATTTTGTAATAGAGTAATAATCTAGTACTTTTTATATATTTTTATAGGTATTTGATATGAAACTTAGGTAATACTAACTTTCAAAGAAATTATAATAAGATAGGTCGCGGTAGTATTAAAATAAAAACTTCGTTTAAAAAAACCGACTTCAAAAACTAAAAAACTAAAATGTATAAAATAACTTATTTCTAAAGCTATTATTATTAATATATATTATCTAAAACATCTTAAAGTCGGTGCTTAGTAATTTTCAAAATATAGTAATTTTTATGTTTTACCTTGCACCGACTTCAAGATGTTTTAGATAATATATATTAATAATAATAGCTTAAGAAATAAGTTATTTTATACATTTTAGTTTTTTGAATTGAATTGAATTGAAGTTTTTAAATTTTATTTGTTACTTTTTAGTGTCTAGCTATGTATGGGTGGACCTACGAATGGTGCCGCGCTTCTTAAAAAATATAGGTCCCACGAACCGGAAACAAAAAAAATTTCGTAAAATGAAAACTACTGGGCCAAACTATGTCAAATTTTTAGGGACCACATGTCAGCTATTCCGCGTCGAACAAAGAAAGAATCACGTAAATCGGATCATAAATCACGGAGTAATCGTCGAACATACATAAAAAAAAGCAAAAAAAAAACAAAGATCCCGACGAATTGAGAACCTCCTCCTTTTTTCTAAGTCGGTTAAAAATATGATTATGTCACGATGTAATTTTGTTCACGGGTTGGACCCGGTAGGTGGCGCTGCTATCGGTATATCGATTGAAGCTTTTCCAGGCAGGACGACGTCTGCCAGGACAGCTAGTTATTAATAATCTTATAGTCACAGCGTTTACTTTTCTATTTACCTATTTTCTCCCATACCGCCCTATTTGAAACAAACTATTTAACCCCTATCTGCAGAAAAAGTGTAAACATGCGATTGCGGGTTCCGGGCTTCCGGGTTTAATAATTTTATTATTTAGGGCTGGTTCCTATATGTTACCGATCATTCATTAATCCTATCATAGATTAAAATGTAACAATACTCCATACAAGTAATGTCAAAACTTAATCGATGGCAAGAAAAGTGAATGAATAGTAAGATATGTGAACCGCCGATTAATTGGTTTACCAACAATTATTTACGCTAATATACGATTATGTACTAAGGATGTACATAACTTCAGAAAAACACATGACGAATGCAGTAATTTCTTACAGATAATCACTACAGGCAATTTGATATTTTTAGTATGAAAATTATGGATTAATTGCAAGTGAATTTGAACTTTGATAAAAAAATTGATAACATATATCTCACTGATGTGAAATGCAATATTTAAATTTATAATATGTATTGCATGTACATCAGCAATATCACTATAATCATTTATCATTTTGCATAGTCCGGGTATGGAAGAATTGGCACCAACAATAGTGCGGCATAAATCCGATCCTTGTCCTGGGCAGCAGGGCCAGCAGGTTATCTATCAAACATTTCAGCTATATATTATACGGGAAGCCAAAACACAGCAAAACTTTGTACCCTTTTTTACGAAACATCCGCGGACTGAGGAGTATGAATTTTCGCATACTTATTGCTTATATAGAGGAGAGCAGACGTTTTCTAAATTATGCATAAAAAATACATTAAAACAAAAAAAATTACACACACTACCATGTATTTCACGCATACACGCATATTACTCTTTTGTTTATTGTTAAAGTCAAATTAACAGAGTAGCCTTGGCGAAATCTGTGATTATAGAAGTATAGTCTTCGATAATAGAACCTTAATAATGTTCAAATTTATAAATTTGAACATTATTAAGGTTATTAATATTATTAAGGTAAATTATAATTTAAATTAATTATCATGGTCGAAATTTAGACCACGGGCGACCACTAGTATTAATAAACAGGTCTTAAGGGGTATAAAATAAAAATAAATTATTCTTTAATGCCATTTATTTAAATGTAATTTTAATCCTTAGAATGGCCAAGACTGTCCGGTCCTTAAACCATAAATTCCGTTTCTGTAAATAAGAATATAAGTATTAGTGTTGAAAATCTTTAATTATCAAAGGCTGCCCAAAACTGTTCTCAGCGAGATTTAATGCAATTTAATTTGTTTTCACATTAATAAATTGCAACAAAATAGTAGCAGTCCACGAACTACACACGAGATACCCCGTTCATGTTTCGAGATAATCAAAGTATTAAGTTTATGAGTCATTGTAATAGACATTACTTGTGTGGAGCTTATGTCAAATTTTAACCGATAGTAAGGCAAATTAACGGTCGGTAAGTTATAAGAACGGGCTAATAGGACCTTCCAAAAATAAGACGTCGATTTAGGCGATAAAATATTCAATCTTGTATGACAAATCGTCATTGGTGCAGTCGTACTTTATTATTAGAAAAACTTCGTTAAGTTTTGTGCTAACAATGAACAGGTTTACAAAAAGATTATGCTGGTAATAAAGAGGCCTGTTATTCATTGAAATTTCCGGAACACTTACCCTTGCTTATTGAGGACGGCGTTACCCATATTAAGAGCATTACCGGTGCATTGGTTGTTTTGAGCTTGGTTGATATTTCCGCAAAGCCTGCCCACAAAGTGGTTGGTGCGGACACTGGAGGCAAAGAACTCGTAGGCACGACTGTGGGAGCATGTGCTAACCCAGCAGCCTGGCTGAGGGTTCCTTCCGCCGTTAGGGTAGAAGTCAGCATTGCCAATGCGGTCGAAAATTCCAAGAAGACCACCGTCAGTGTGAATAATTTCGACATACTGGGCGTTGTTAGCGTTGAGAGCTAAGTTGTTGTTGCCCCATCTAGGGCCAGCGGGGTCCAAACCTGAAATTTATTATTAAAATAATTAATGTAAGCTGTCATTTAATATGCATTACACTGATGGAAATGCACCTATCGATTTAAAATTAAAAGAACAATAGTACAGCTTTGATTATATGACCTCTATAATCAAAGTAGTACAGTTTAATTTTGACAAAGACCTAAAATTTAGAAATGTAGTGAATAAGGAGTTAATGCTTGTGTAGACGGCACTGACGATATTGATTCTATGAATTTCTATGTACGTTCGCGGTATGCAAAGGTTCGCCGGTTTTCAAATTGATTCATGTAACGTTCCACGGGCACATGTTACCTTTTCAAACTAAGTCACAGAACAGTCTATTCCACATCAATATATGTTTAGCTGTTCAAGAATAAAGTTTAAAAGATCAAACTGGTTTGATTCTCTATCTTGTCCAAAAATATTGTTTACAGACGTAAAACCTTTTAAGCGTATGTTTTGATGATTAAATCTATTGTTAATCTCAGTGTTTGTCATTGTCAACATAGCAATTTTATGCTTTCATGTTTCCATATTTTATAAACGTAACATTTATTAAAAGTCTCTTGTACTCGCGCTAGCAAAAATCGACTTTAAGGTGACGAACCTTTTCATATCGTGAATGTGTACAATATGTATGTATACTGTATACAATATTATATTGTGTATACAGTATATGCAAATGTTATAGTAATTACACTTTGTTAGCCAATCACAATCCACTCCTGGACTCTCTCCTCTCCGAATTTGCGGCGCCTATGCCGGCCGGTCTAACGCTTTCTTTTTTTTAATTCATTATTAACATTATTTTTTACTAAGATAATATATATAGCAAGATTGGAAGCTATCGACATCGGGCGATTTAAAAAAGGCAAGCAGCTTATGTCATCTAATTGTCTAATGTAGTAAACTGTAGGTCAGTTAACGAAGCAAAAGGGCGCTGTACGTTATAGTATAGAGATTGGGGGGATGTAAAATTATAATTTAACATTGTTTCAATAGTTAGGTATAGCTAGTGTAAAACAAATATCACGCACCAGTGATACGCCTAGGTCTTCCACCAACTTGACGCCCAGCGTGGCCAACAACGTGAGCACCCAAGCTGAAGCCAACTAAGTGAACATTATTCCAATTGCCACCGGCGGTGTTGAACAGAAAATTTAAGAAATTTCCAAGGAATTGCCCGATTCCAGGAACGGCGTAGTAGGCAGCATTGTAGAGCGAATTAGCTGAACCACGCCAGTCGACAACGATGACGTTGCAATCTTGAACTGCTAGGAAGGCTGGGGTAACCATGGTATTAACAGCTGAGTTTCCGTTGCTGTTCCATCCGTGAACGATGACTTTAGTGGGACGATTATTACGATAGTTGGAATTCCAGATGGAATTAGCGTTGCCATTCACAAGTATTTGGGCATTGTTGGGATTTTGCCTAAAACATTACATATAAATTATAAAACACTTAAAACGGCACTCCTAATAACAATGCATTTAGTACTTAGATCAAATCATATATTGTTTTAAGACCTTAATTGGTCGCTTAATGTTATTATAATATAATAATTGATATACGTTGTATGTACCGCAAGTAATAAGTAACCTGATAATAAATATTTTAATGTATATTATTAAGTCTGATTTATAATTAATGTTTTCATAATGTTGCTGACATAATTTCTGCTATTAACAGGCATCTACTTTTACATCATTTGTTAAGTTTATAGATATAAAAATTATATTATAATAAAAAATGCGGAAGTAACTTGGCCTCTCTATCTGTTAAGCTTTCACAGAAAAAATGCTGGAGTGTTGGATGGAGGATGGATGAAATTTGCGATATGAAATGAAGTGAATCTTCCGGGGACAATTAGCACTAATATAAAAATTTTATACAATAAAACCTGTATTCATTCTTGCTCTTTAAACTAGAGATACGAAGCCAGGATTGAAGGATGGATTTCTGAACGTGTGATGTGCTGTAGAACCACATTCCATTACAGTTGTGCTGAGTATCACCTCAAATACCACTTTGAGCACGAGTAATCTTCTAGACTACGAATTTAAGAGTAGGTATAAAAAATGGATAAGTTAAAAAAGATCAAGGGAGTGTTTTAAATTATCTGTAGGTACCTGGTGAATAGCCAGTATTGGTTGTTGGCACCATTTCTTTGGTTAATCGTAGACTCATCAACTGGAGCTTCTAAATCAACTAAATGTGGTACACCATCGCCATCTGGCATCCATATGTAACGGCTCTCGCCCTCCACGTAATGGCTGTTATCCCCTGGTACCAGGGGAATTGCACTGCCGGAGCATACTAGAAAATGACAGTTTTCAATTTGATTAATCATTTAATCTATACTGTGATTATACAATTCAACGCCCGAAAGAATGAAATGCCAATGTTCTAAAAGTAAATATCTTGCAAAATAATGGGCCTACTTATAATCCATTATTTTGCAAGATATTTGATAATATAATACTTATAATCGTTTCTTAAATTTAAAGAACCTGCTCAGCAACTAATTAGTGAAAATCACCCATAAACTCCTCTTTAGCCGAATATTTTCGGTACAACCTATGTTAATCATTAAAATTTCGTTTATCTGTGCTCCTCTAAGATAAACAATAGGTAAATACACGTTTAAAAGGGACGAAAAAGATATTCTTGGATTAGGGTCTGATTCTGATTCTCTTGCTTAAGAGATACCTAATCGTTTTTAACGAGATTATTATAAGGCCGAAAATGTATTAAATTCTGAAAGTCAACATTGTCTGCAATCCTAGAACATTCAATAAAAGTAAATAGTGGAAAGTTCGTTTAAAAAAAAAAACATACCGGGAATCGCTCCCGACACCTCAGTGGCAAACGCCCATACTTGTTGGTACATCACAGAGGTTGCCAATGACTTTATTGCATTAGTTCTGCAGACAGGCAGATGGGTGATGGAAAGCGCGCACAATCGCCTATGGATATTTGTAACACCAAAGGTGCTGCAAATGCGCAGCTGCTCTCTTAGGGGAGATTGCAACCTGGCCACTAATGGTGGAACACAACTCAAGGTTGTGATGGCGGCATATTCTAGACCAGGGGTAGCCATCCAGACGGGCAAATACCCTTCCATCTAGCTGTGGGTTATTTTGTCGCCTCATACGATAGAGAAATTGTATTCTCTGTTCCTCCTTTTTTATGAATTTCAGCAATAAAAAATACCACATGAGTCATCAAAAAGTCAAGAATATTTTATAAACCATGAGAAAATTTACATTAAAATTTTGGTTTTAATAATAAAATTAATAAGCTATTTGCCCTGTTAGAAATATAACATAATCATACGATGAGTGTATTATATAATACACTCATCTAGAAATATCACACTTTCAAAAATCTGTATGACTATTGTGGTGCGTGAGAAATATTTACTAATTATATAATTCTCTTAATATCAGTTACTTTTATACTGCCGATAATTCAGACAATACATAACATGAAAAAACTAAAGATTTCGGTTTTGTGAATAAAACAGTGGAATAAATTAACTTTTACAGTTAGTTTAAACGGTAATCGGTGGATAATTTTATTTGTTGATTGAAAAATCAAACCAAAATAAGCTAGTTACTAGTTTAGAATTATGACGCCACAATTTTATATACTTATTATGAAATATTAATGCCAAGAAAGATATTTTATAAGACGATAAAATTGATTTGATTAAATAGTGAACAAAAAGTTACAATTTTCAAGATGTTGAATGAAAAATAGTAAAAAATAATAAATACTAACGAGCTACCAGGCCAGCCAATACAAGGAGTTTCAAATCCATGATTACTACAGATGTTTGCCATAGGTAAGCCTATTTATGTAATTAATTATCTATTAATTGATATATTGATTGATGTTCGTTGTGTGATAAGCATATTTTGATAATATTTTGAAATTTTATGTAAGCATTAAATATTCGTCAGGTGACGTGATTCCCACTAAGCTGTAATTATTCCATCTGCTTGTTTTTCTTCGTCCACGTAAGTATTAAAGATTTAAGCTATTTCACGCAGGTATGGCGATGGGTTTAATGCGTTATTTGAGATGCGGCATTGTTAATGACGCTAAATATTGTCAGATAACGTATGCATATTGTTACGAGTTGCAGGACTCGAATAAAATGCCGTTGGAATTACTATAGAATTTATTAGAACTATACTAACACGTATAACACAGGTACAAATATAACTGAACACAACCAGTACAAACGTAATGCACGATCCAATAATACGCGCAAAGCCCATCACTATATAGATTACCGAATGTACGCACGTCTTGCCTCGCTTGTGGTTATCGCTTGACTGCCGATCTCTCCATTGGAGCATTGCTTTATATTGCACAAACACAATATGTCGCTCGGCTGCGTTGACTGAATTTCAAAGAATCACACTTGGCTAATGACCGCCATAAAAGATTCAATACACAATGGGCCGTTTTTATAATTACAAATTTTAATAAAAAAAGCAAACAAAAGAAGTCCAAATGCCGAAAAGGTAATAAAATGTGTTTCTACAGACGCAGGTGTGAGTTTTTTTGCGGCACCACGGTCGTTACAATATACCTACTCTAACGAAGCTATGCGTTAACGACGTTATTTTTAACGCTTAAAAGACGCATTTGGCCACAGCCTAAATCTTTAACACTAACGCAGATGAAGCCCCAGTATAATGATTTATTACTTTCAAAATCACGGGCCATGAAAATGGCCCGGACTTTGGGAGGGCTTGCGTGGAGTCATGGGGCGGCCAACACGTAGTTGCCCCTTGACAAATTTAATTTAAATGTGGCGTGTCTGTCTACACCATATAATAATGCACCTGAGGCCAAGCCCCGGCCAGTGTAGGACTATTGTGGGAAATGAGAAGAGAAAGAACCGGGCTATCGGGGTGTACTATTTAGGGGTCTGAGAATATGGGTACTATGGCGTCTGCCCGTCGCAATGTTCGGGAAACATGAAAAAATGGGCAGACGGTGACTTGCCACTACCTGCATGGGCCCCAAAAAATGTCATAAAAGAGAGGGCCAACATGGATGTTATGTTATTACAGAAACATTTATTCGGGGTTTTACGGGTATATCCAGTATGTATGTATTCTCATTGTAATTAACTACTGTCTTGCTGGAAATAACCTTTATTTGTAAATATTGGTAAAACAGTTGTAATCTTTGGTATCCGTCCAACGTGAACGAAGTCGCAGGCGAAGTGGTACTATTTATTAGACTATTTAAGAAATGTTATTTATGATATATACCTACTGCTACTTTATTTTTCGGTTTGTACAAAAACGTCCTTATCCTTTTAGGAGCGTGCAGTCCTTTAGTTATTTAAGAGTCAGGGACTCAGAATTACATTTTTTACTGGTTGTTGGCCATTTTTTTAATGATAGTTATAAATTCGTTTGATGATACTCGGTAGTTTAAGACTCGTCAGTTGGATGGTCGCCAGAATATCCACTAAAGTCCTTGCTGTTTCTAAAAGAGAACTAGAAAAATATCGTATTGAATGGAAGATGATCCCACCGCGTACGCCTCACTTTGGTGGAGCATGGGAGTCGAACATAAAGAGTTTAAAAACTCATTTATATAGAGTGAAACAAATCCTTCTAATCTAATCTTTTGTGGAGCGTTCACACTATAGAAATAAATAAGCTGAATGATCGAACTTCCTTGGAAGCTTTTTTGAATAATACATTTCTAACTTTAACGCTAAAGAGAAAATGAGACGAAAAATGTAGTTATAATTTTCAACTCACGACGTGACCCCATTTGTAAATGGGCGCAATTTTCATATTAGAAACGTCAAAGGTTATTTCGTACTTTCCGACTGATATTTATGTTTGTTTAGCTACCTATTGTACTGCTTTATCGCGAATGTGTTGAGAAACGTTGTATGACACACGTGCGGAAGTTGGTTTATACAAATTCGTGACTATATGTAAGCCCTCAACTTATTCTCGACTTACATTCGCCTACTTATTTGTAAATAACCAACTTATCGCGCTTGTATCATAAAATAACTATTGCTTGTTTTTGAAGTGAAACTTTTTAGAATTGTTGTAATTTGTAATGAAACGAAAAAGCGACAATAAAATCTATAGGATTAAGCCTGCGAGAGAATACGATACGAGTTTAGCATTTTGCAGCACAGATTAGAGAGTCAATAAGACCAATGATTAAACATAGGTTCAGTTTGGACCGAAATAAAACTGATAATAAAATTTTTTAGACTTAAGTAATCTTCAACAAGTTTAAAGTGATACTAAGAAGTTTATTTTGAATTATAATATGTTGACGGATGTAGGCTAAAGGAATTATATTTATATTAATAAAAGTTATAGAAGAATTATCTGTGTAGTTTATTCTCTGAAGTTTCACTTCTACTGCGTGTGAACTGCATATTTTTATTTATTTATAGCTCTTCTGGAAACCTTGTATCAATAAAATACCGCTCTTAAAACCGTTGAAACGTAGTTTTATTATATTATGGATTTTCTCTGTCTTTTTTCCAATTTATTGTATATATCGCCACTTTGTTTCAGTAACGTGATAAGTCCAACAACTCATATTTTATTTGATTATTAAATCCGTTGTTTCCGGTTGTATCTTTTCAAAAAAATGTGGCATTTTAAAATAATTTTTAGATTGAATGTAAAAAAGTTATTCCTTTCGACATAATTATTCTTTATATCATCCTTTTAAAATTTCAATTTACCAAGATAACACGTTATTGCAGCAAAGAGGCGATATACGAGTATTAAATCTATTTTTATATCATTCCAGTTAGGCATCCATTCGTATCTTCACGGCTCTGTCGGCACGGGTTAATGTTTACATAAGAAGACAATATTTTTATTTGAGTAAGTGTAGGTAGTTTAAAAAGAATTAAGGGGTATGCACATCGATATCTGAAAAAAAAATCACCCATATAAGGGACACCCTAATATATATATATATATATATATATATATATATATATATATATATATAATTGTATATTACAATTAATATAAAATAATATTTATAGTATTTTAAAGAGAAACCGTTACGCTTGTAGCTGCAACGCCAACGTCATTCAGGATTTTTAGTTACTCCTTCTCCATAGACGCGATCGTTTTTCATATGCATTATTTTATTTTATTGTGACCAAAAATAGTGTTTAATAAAATAATAAAATCAGATTATTAATTTCGCTCTTTTATAAAACAGTAGATATTTTCTTATCCTCTTTTCATAAAAATTGAAGGAGTAAAATGGTTCCATGTCAATAATTTGGAGGTGATTTAGTGATTTTTTCTCACCTTTCAATAACTATAGAAAAATTACGAAAATTCACGTTACGTCTCATATTGTGAAAATTTATTATAATTTTTATGGTAAATTATTGATTAGTGCAAACGCTAACATTTTTTCACTCGAGACTCAAAAAACAAGTAGGTTTTTTTGCGCCACCCTACTAAATATAAATCGATCAATTGTATGTTGTTCCTCTTGTTTTGATAAATAAATTAAAAAAAATATTTAATGCTTTTATTGCTGAATAACAACAGTGATGCTAATACGTCACTCTGATACAGATAATTGTGGCGTGGTTTTTAATTATTAGCATTAATTCAATTAAATAATGTTAATCGCATGATAACGGTCATTGTTATCAGATTAAATTAAAAACAAAATTCCCATGTATTTTGCTGTTGTTTTAATATTATCGGTTTGCAGCTTATTTATTACGCTTGTTATCCATAGTGGTAGGTAGAGATGATGATTTTCCAGTTGGCAAAATACGTCTTTTTCTTCAACTACCTTCATTAACGTCTCCATAGGTATATTTATTAAAGTTGTTTTGTATCTGACTATTCTTCAAAAGAGTTACCATTTCATTGTGATAAATATATGTTGCGATTTACCGGTATCTATTCTACCATCCATACTGTTACGTCCTATACGTGTTTACATACGCAAAAATAAATTATAGGATATTATTTTACCAAAGTATTTAAGAAGGATTCAATAAAAATATATACTGTAATCTGTACTATAATTGGTACCGCCATGTAAACCTCCTTTCGACCTATTCATACTTTTCTTCGAAATATTTAAATTCTTCCTTCAAATGTGACGGCGCGTTCCCCTTTCGCATGTCACGTCAATCACTCATTGTCATATCATAAAATAAATTAAATCGCTTCGCAATTGTAAATATATTATAAAATAAAATAACTTTAAATCTACCGCGCCCGCATTACATAAATATAAATAACCCGCTCCGCACCATAAATGTAAAATAAGTTAACATAAAATAAATATAACAAATAAAAATACTAAAAATAAATACATATTATATAATATAAATTACTCTAAATATAAAAGTACACTAAATTGTGTGTGAAGTGCATAGTGGAGAAGAGGAGCCGCATTTCACTCCCATTAACCAGGTAAGTGCGTGCTTATTTCCCGATTCCCATCCAAATCGTCCCACACTTCTTTTCCCGCAAAATTGACACAGTTCACTTCCCGCTAAACCCAGCGCCGCCGCAACAATAATCTATATATATATAAATATATAGCTTATAGTATAGAAAATTGAATCTATATCTATAATTGAAATCCACGTATATAGTGACTCATCACGATATCTCAGGAACTATAAAACCTATAGACTTGAAATTTGGCATGGACCTTCTTTTCGCCAAGTAGAGGTCAGCTAAGAACGGATTTTACGGCACGCGAAGCGGGCGGAAATCAGCTAGTAATATTATAAAGAGGTAAAATTTGTGAGTTTCGATGTTCGGGGTAATCACCGGTACTACTGAACCGATCCGATTCTCATCTTCGAGACACTGCGAGTGCTTTCCACGTTTGTGAATTAATTTAAGGTTACAAAATTTAATTAATGGTTGATTTCCGTACGTGCGTGTAGGCGTGTGTGCGTGCTTGCTTGCTTTTGTATTTTTTAATGACACCCAGTGAAGTGGACATGGGTCCATAATATGTAAATTTATTTTGCTTTAAGGTTATCTTGTTGAGAGATCAGTCATGCTGATGCAAATACATTTATTAATTTGTATCTTTTTAAAGGGACCAAATATACTGTGAAAACTGCTAAAAAAACTGACTTATATGTCAATCTCACTGTGGCTTCAGATTTTAAAATACATGATATCTATGAGTTCGCAAAATAGAATCACACTTTTAGTAAATAAAAGACGCATTAAAAATATCACATCATTTATTAATACTCAGTTTTAGTCCGATTAGAAGGGCCAGGAGTTACCAGTTAGCAAGCCGTAGAGGCCAGACCTGCAAAATAGAGAATAAACCAAAAATTAACTCCACTCTTATCACGTTCACGTGTATTCACTTTTGTTCTGTTTTATATTCCTGATAGTTATTATTTTAATATATATATATGTACAATGTACAAATGACGTTTATTGTATACATGTAGCATCAAAGCTGTTATATAAGTACTCGTCTCTGGGCCTTAGGCTGACTGTCCATTGATGCGGAGCGAGGCTGCGGAGCGGAGAAACGGAGAAATATCAATTCTCCGCTCCGCAGCCTCGCTCCACTTCAATAGACAGGCAGCCTTAAGATATATAAAATCGAATAATAGCTAAAGGCTGTAAACAAAGAACAAACAAACATTCTAATCTAAATTCTTAACAACTATTTACTTTCATATTTACACTATCGAGCCTTTACTGTTATTTTGTCGTAGGCGACATTTTGATCAAAATGTAATTTTTATTTTAAATTATTATTTGTTTTAATGCAAATACTTCAAAATTTTTGATTCAGTAGGGTCTAATCTAACTAAAATTGAAAGGCTAAACAAAAAACAATGTTTGAAATATTTTTTGTAATAAAAAATACACTTAGATTCAAATGTCACTTACGGTAAAATAGACATAGAGCGCTAAAGGGTCGATATTAAGTAGAAATATATCTTGTGTTGGGATAAAGAATAAGAAAAAGTAATAAACATACCCTCGCTTGGTTACAATTCCGTTGCCCATGTTCAAAGTAGCACCGGTGCAGCTCGATAATTCAGCCTCCCAAATATTATTGCAGCGTCTGCCAACTAAGTGGTTGTTGCGAACGGTGGATGCGAAGAGCTCAGTTGAACGGCCATGAGAGCAGGTGTTGATCCAGCAGCCAGGTTGGGGGTTTCTGCCACCGTTGGGGTAGAAGTCAGAATGACCGATAGAGTCCATGATACCAAGGGCACCGCCGTCGGTGTGGATGGCCTCGACGTACTGCCCAGCGTTAGTGTTAAGCGCGTTAGCATTTCCACCCCATAGTGGTCCAGCAGGATCTAAACCTAAGCACAATAACCGAACCTGAGTATAGATACCAGAAGGTTAACAGATTAAAAGTTTTGAAACGGTTTTCATCAAAGACAATATATTTATATTTTGATTCCACCACGAATATGTATTTCTTTGGTTTCTATACAACGATTTGAAACATAATGGGATTTTCATGAAATTTTGTAAGAGTATACCTGTATACTTAAGAGACCAGTATATAAACAGGAGGTTTTATAAAAGAAATCAGCCGTTGGTTTTAAAGAAACGGACTTGAAGTACACAAGGATAGTCAAGAAGGGAAGTTTAGTTTAAACCCTTCTTGCTTTAGTATTGGTCTGTTGTAATTATTGATTGTAATTATATGTTGATATAAACATTAATATATTATTTTTTAAATTCATACCAGTGACACGAGCAGGAAGGCCGCCTGCAGTGCGACCAGCGTTTCCAACGACATGAGCACCCAAACTGAAGCCGACTAAATGGACGTTGTTCCAGTTACCACCAGCGGTGCTGAACAGCCAGGCCAAGAAGTTTCCTAAGTGCTGGCCTACGCTAGGAACTCCAGCTACGGCGGTGGTATAGGCAGAGTTGGCAAGAGCGCGCCAGTCGACGACAATAACATTGCAGTCTTGAACAGCCAGGAAGGCAGAAGTGATGAGAGGATTCATTTCAGTGTTTCCATTATTGTTCCACCCGTGGACAATAACTTTTGTTGGTCGTCCACTATTGTAACCCGAGTCCCAGATAGAGTTAGCATTTCCATGAACTATGATGCGGGCGCTGTTTGGATTGGCTCTGAAAGAGTATTATCATAAAATTAATAGACAATATTAATAAATTAAATTAATTTAAGTAAATGAATACAATATACATTCATATATGCTATCATTTAGAGTCCCTTCATAAGCAAAAGATGATCAGGTTTTCTAATTAGTTTTTTGATCGTGATAGGAAGTGGATAGCGCGAAATATTTTCCATATTCAGATAGCTGTGTATAATGGTACCTACAAAGGCTTATACACCAGTACCATCTATTCATGTATTGAAGGAAGTATCGGTCAACAAATACTGGGATTTGTCAATTTTATATAAAAACAATATCCATCCATTTATATATATATTTATACAGATTAATTAAAGATTTTTACCTAGAGAAGAACCAGTACTGATTGTTGGCACCGTTTCTTGAATTAAGCAATTGTTCATCAACGGGCTCGTGCAAATCAACTAGATTTGGCACACCGTCACCATCGGGCATCCAAATGTACCGGCTCTCACCCTCAACGTAGTTGCTGCTGTCCCCAGGGATTTCAGGGATCGAGTGACCGGAGCATACTTAATAAAAAAAACAATAAAATTGTAACACTTAAGGATTTCTCAAATAAATATTTTAATCATTTTTAAATCGGAAAAGATTCCACGTATTGCACGAGGTATACCGAAGGTAAATTAAAAACAGAGCACTTTGCGGTAATTATATACATGAAGCCCTGGAGCAATATTAAGCTCTGTAAACTATTATTATTTAATTCCACTTAAAACTTTTGTACCTTTGTATCATTCCACTTCGAAAATGGCAAAGGAAATCATCGCGAGGAAACCTGCCAGGGCCGCAGGTAAATAGCAAAGCCAACTCCACGGATCCTGGCATATTTCGTCCACTGCCTGGGGGAAGCCCCAGCGCATATAGATTCCTTAATTAATCTATCACGATTTAAAATAATTGAAAATACTTACACGCTACCAATCCTGCCAACAACACGAAAAGCTTCATTATATAATAATGTGCCAATGCTGAATCAAGGTGAAGGTGGTATTTATACAAGTAACGCAAATCTTAATTACTGTAACTCCTGACTAGATAACACTTTTATCGATTATATTATCTAATAATTATCTATAATTATTAGATAATATATGGTTCAAATTTGTATAAAGCGTTTAAAAATGTAAATAAAAAAATCAAGGGGTTTAACTCTGACCGGCAGATTCCGAAAATGCCATCTTTAGAATTTTTGTCTATCTGTCTGTCTTTCTGTCTCCTGCCTGTCTGCCTGTCTATCTCTAAGAGCATCAAGTGAAAACTATTTATTTATTATATTCTTATATATATATATATATATATATATATATATATATATATATATATATATATATATATATACTGACGGACTCATAAACTGCATCAAAGTAATAGACGACTTTGAAATAAATATTTTAACCAAGTATGCAAACTTTCTATACAGATTTAAATTGAAACCTCTAGATTGGTTCGTGAACTTTAAAACAGCGTAGGGTCATATCCTTAAGTTTAATTTTGTGTACTGGAAAGGACCTTAAGACTTTTTTTGAAGAAAAAACAGAAATTTAAGGAAAATTGGTTTAATTAAATAATTGGTTTTAACAATAGACACAAACTTTATGCAAGGGTTTATTTATGTTTTAATAAGGTGTATTACCTCCACGTGCCCTTATTACGGATTGTAATCGGTTCCGCATAGATTTTATTAGGGTTATTAAATGATCTTGCGGAATATTGTCCCATTCTTCTGAAAGTGCTGTTCTTAGTGCTGCCACTGTCGTGGGCAAAGGGTTTCTCGCATATACAGCTCTTTTTAAATTGTCCCAAACATGCTCAATGGGATTAAGATCCGGACTGCGTGCTGGCCAATTCATTGTACGTATCCCAACCTCTTCGCAATATTGTCGAACTTGTGCAGCAGCGTGCGGCCGGGCATTATCCTGCATTAAAGTAAAATTTTCGCCTATGAATCCCATGTAAGGCACCACGTGATCTTATAAGATCTCTGTTATGTAGCGATGTGCAGTCAAACCCCCTCTATTACCGTTTTGACGGACCATGTCTATGAACACAAGTTCTGTTCGCCCGTTCATCGATATGCCACCCCAGACCATACACGAACCGCCTCCAAAAGGAACACGCTCCTCAATGCAACTTTGAGCATATCGCTCCCCACGTCGACGATAGACTCTTCTGCGACCATCTGCACCATATAAACATGTCCTACACTCGTCCGTGAACAATACGGAGGTCCATTGCTCTTCTGTCCAATTCAGGTGATCACGCCCAAATCTTAAGCGAGCTTGTTTGTGAGCTACAGACAACTTTGGACCATTTGCTGGTCTAAAAGGGGTGATATCCGCTTCCTTTAACCTTCTTCTTATTGTTCGTGCACTCACGTTTACTCCACGCACTTCAATTTATTAAGCTCTGTTTTGATGTTAACAGACGTGAGGAAACGATTTCGCAGGGAAGTTGTAACAATAAATCGGTCATCACGACCGGTGGTTGCTCGAGTCCTGCCTGTACCACGTCTCCTTCTGTAAGAACCTGTCTCCACAAACCTTCTGTATATTCTAGAAACCGTAGACTGGTTTAAATTTAAATTTCTACCAATCGTTCGTTGATCCAAGCCCTCCCGCACCAATGCTACAATTTGAGCCGCTTGTTCGGACGAAGTATCCATATTATGGTTCAAAAACTCTCGATGAGTTAAAAAACTAACCCAACAATTCTGCTGGTAACAATAATTCAATTGACAAAAGAATAAAAAATCAATGAGAATCAATTTAAAACTTTGCTATAAATAACACGCAAATCTGATACTAGGAGTAAATTTTCTTTTTCCGGCTATATTCATTTGTTTTATTGCAGTTCTATTTTTAAATTTTCCTTTTTTTTGAGATTAAGAGCCAGTCTCTCCATATTTATATAATTTAATATAAAAAGTTTGCATACTTATTTAAAAAAATAATTTCAAGGTAATCCTGAATTTTGATGCAGTTTATGAGTCCGTCAGTTTATAATTTACTCAGTTACTGGTATATGGTGGCTCCCATTAATTTTTATTATTTTATTGATTTTTAGGCTATTGTGAAGCGGCATATTAGGATACATCTTCTCGCTTGATTTCATCCATGTATATAGATATATATCTATGTGCATGTTTCACAATAGTAACAAAATAGCTGTTACATACAAATACATAGATTAACGGACGATTTGACTGAAACGATTATATAAGAATTCCGGGATTTCTACGGATTCCTAAACGTAATTCTTTGTACCATACCTGGTCTTCACCTGGATTCCACCGAAGATAGCGTCTCTGCGACCAGAGCATTGCAAGGCCAGAGCTTCTTTGACACTTTCACAAGCGGTACCCACAAATCTGTTTCCACCGTTAACATCCCTGGTGACGGATCCGGCATAGTAGATGTAGGAGTACATGTGGGAGCAACGATCATCGGCGCCACAAGCCAGCTGTTGAGCGCCACCGTTGGCGTAGAAATCAATATCACCAAGAGAGTTGTCATAACCCCAAGTACCGGCGTTGGTGTGGAGAACTTCGACGATTCCGGTGGCATCGGCGCCCAATTTGTTGAGATCATGGGTCCAACCATGGAGAGATGGGTCCGAAGCTGTTGAAATTTAGAATTGCGTTATAGTTGTTTAACACCAGTTTATTGAAATACGTAGATGCAACGGTACTGTAATCAGCTCATGGCGTTTATATAACGTTGAAATTTCAATGTGAATTTAAGATAGAATGGAGGAAGACTATTCGGAATATCAATATCCTAGTAATCAACGTGACTCTGAAAATCTCCTTGACACAAGAGTTTTATCGCTTAAGATTTTTTACAATTTGAAATATATTTTTAGAAGATCCTCAACACTCAACTCAACTTTAATATTAATTGTTTTATGGAAATACAAAATATTTGATTATTTGAGAACGAAACTCCGTCTTCATCTGGATTCATGTTTCATGTAGATTTTAAGAATTTTTATTATTTAGGCATTATTTACGCTACTGGTTAAATTATTAAAAACAGCTGATTTTGAAAAAAATAGTGAAGTGTTCAAAATGGATTAACGGTTGAATACAATTCGTCATAATTGAGTAAACAAATAAGCTTCGAAGATAACGTTAAGTAATGATAAAATGTTAAACCAGTCATTCTTTTTGGCCACCTGTTGCGGCGGCGCTGGGTTTAGCGGGAAGCGAACTGTTAACTTTATGGGAAAAGAAGTGTGGGATTTTGAAGGGAATCGGAACGAGCACGCACTTACCTGGTTAATGGGAATGAAATGCGGCTCCTCTTCTCCACTATGCACTTCACACACACTTTATTGCACTTTTATATTTACAGTATTTTATATTATATATGTATTTTTTGTAGTATTTTATATGTTTATTATACAATTGCAGTGCGGAGCGGGTAATTTATATTTATGTATATTTGCGGGCGTGATATATTTTATGTTATATTATGATATTTTACTTATTTACAGAGCGGAGCGATTTAATTTATTTTATGATATGACAATGAGTGATTGAAGTGGCGTGCGAAAGGGGAACGCGCCGTCAGATTTGAAGAAAGAATTTAATATGTCGAAGAAAAGTATTAATAGGTCGAAAGGAGGTTTACATGGCGGTACCACCACCAGTGAACATAAATGTATTTTAATCGTGCAGATTTATGTTTATCATATTAATCTAAATATTTCTTAACAATTAATTTGGAAATTTGCACTTTTTAACTTGTTTTATTTTGTGGATTATTATGATAACGGTGCGTTATCGATTATCATGTTTGATATATGAGACCACCATTTTCATTTTTCAGTATTTCTTATAAAATATCAGATTTAACAGATAATTTTTAACTGATAATACAATGTACCTGTAAATAATTTAGCAATAATACTTCCCGATTCTGTGTTACAAATTATTTAGCAAAGCATATGGATAATAATAATAATAGTATGGATTCTAATGCCCAGGTGGATGTTATCTATACGGATTTTGAAAAGGCCTTTGACCGCGTCGATCATCATATGCTATTAACCAAATTGTATAATCTCGGAATACAGGGCGATCTCTTCAGAGGGGTTAAATCTGACATCACAAATAGATGACAGGCGGTAATTGTTGGTGGATACAAGTCTGATTACGTTTGTATTCCATCAGGCGTGCCTCAGGGATTCCACTTAGGACCTTTATTTTATAACGCGTATCTTTTTGATCTAGATACTTGTTTCAATAATGCTCGGCACCTACTCTATGCCGATGATAAAAAAATATTTATGGCTGTTCGATCTATAGAAGATTGCTTAAAAATTCAAGATTACCTAGACAGACTCTCCGAGTATTATAAGAAAAACCATATATCCGTCAATATAGACAAATGTGTGCCGTTTCTTTTACACGTAAAACTAAAATAATTAATTTTGACTATGTAATTAATAATACATCATTAGTAAGAACAAAAGAAGTCCGGAATCTTGGTGTACTTTTAGATTTTAAAATTAGGTTTGTTAAACATATAGATACAATTACTGACCGAGCTTATAAGTATCTTGGGTTTTAATGCGAACTTGTAAGCCATTTAAGAATATGAAATGTTTAAAAATGATATATTACGCTTATGTTCGCAGTCATTTAGATTTTTGCAGTACTGTATGGAGTCCTAATTATTACACATATATAACCAAAATTGAACGTATTCAAAAACTTTTTGTCAAACATTTGAATTTCAAGTTTAATAACCATTTCAATGATTATACTGCAGCTTGTCTACATTGTAATCTTATACCCCTTAGTGAAAGAAGGCATTACCTCGACATGACGTTTTTGCACGATATCATAAATTCAATTATCGATTGTCCTGCTCTCACTTCGTCTTTGAATATTAACGTACCACAGCGTTACCCTCGTAATTCTTCCTCACTCAAACTGTTTGCTACCCCTGTTTCGAAAACCAACTACGGACAAAATGAATATGTCTAGTATGTGTCTAATATGCGTCTTTGTACAAATACCAAATATTTAAGTGACATAGACATTTTTAATTCTTCGAAACTAATTTTCAAGTCTTTAGTGGTTAGTAAACTTATTAATAAAATTGAAAAGGAATGTAGTGTTTGTATTTAGACCTAACAATTTAGTTGTGTTTAGTTTTCCTGTCAGAAGATATATTAAGTAATTTATTTTAGTGTAGTGTAACACAGCTGGGCGGGGCTAGAAAGGAACATACAGTGTTTGTCATTTTGCGCGTGATTAGACTGCAAGTGATTTGTTCACCCCTTCCCTGAACCGATTTGTCGTACTACGTACAACTTAATACCCGCCTTTTAATACTATTATGATGCATCGCTCACCACCACACGGCCGTTCTACCTCTAATCCGGATGTAAGTTCGGAATCTAGCCGCCCTGCTAGCAACACTGCCGTTACGAGAAGACGTGCTAAAATGTCTGATAGTGAACTACAGGACTCGTTTAACCTCCTTGCAGCCGACCTCAAAACATGGAAAAATGATTTAGATTGCACTTTAAATAAATTAAATGAGTGCAATAATCAGTGCAATAAAAATTGAACAAGAGAATATGGATAAGCACTTGTCAAAAGTTGAAAATTATCAATCGCTTCACTCGGAGAACATATCGGGTGTTAAAGTTACGTGTGAGTTCCTGTCTCAACAGAACACTACCTTATCTACTCGCGTATCTGATATTGAGCATGACATGAAGGCCTGCGACCACAACTCCATCTTGATATCGTCCCTCGAGAGTAAAATCGATACGCTTGAACAACATGCTAGACAATGTAATGTTAAAATAACCAATTTACCGGAAAGACGTAATGACAACTTGATTTCGTTAATATTAAATATCGGTAAAGTGATCAAGTGCAACGTAACACAGTCGGATATTATCGCTATTCACCGGGTGCCGCATGCGCAGCCTGGTTGCACCAGGCCTAAGAATATTGTTATCAAATTTGTTTCTAGAATCCTCCGTGACAGTTTCCTCAGTTCATTTCGCTTGGCTAAAAATATTACTACAGCTCAATTAGATATTCAGGGTTCCCAGTCAATATTTATTAACGAGCACCTAACATTAAAAAATAAAATGCTTTTTCGTGAGTGCCGCGAGGCGGCCAAGCGACATGGATACAAATACGTCTGGGTACGGCATGCCACCATACTGGTTCGTGAATCCAATACTTCTCCCATCTTTGCTATTAAGTCCCAGAGTGATACATCCAGAATTAAACCACGTATCCAGTCTGGTGCCACGATGTCGCAGCCCTAAATTTAATTTTATTACTGGTTTTATTTATATGATTACTTTTATAAATTATTATTTTATGTCCGAGTATGTAAATTTATAATATTATATTTTTTCTGTGTTTTTATTAAGTACACACTTAATAAAAACACAACCAGGCAATCAGTTTTTTCTTTAATTTTCTATGCGTAATTTTCATCAGGTCATTGATTCGTTTTAGTCCCGTAATAACTACTATATTACATAAAAATTATTCCTTTAATCACGATCTTATACATAGTACTAATTATTACTATTTTAAATTTTACACAACTTATGAGATTTGGCCGTATTGCAATATAGAACAATATATAATAATTAACCCTATATATTATTGTTTATTATTTAATAAATGGATCAAAGTCTCGTAATTTATTTCCAAAATTGCCGCGGACTCCGAACCAAACTTAATACACTTTATATGAATATTTTAGCGAACTCGTATGATATAATTATTTTAGTCGAAACCTGGCTAATTCCCGACATCAATGAAAGTGAATTCATAGAAGATCGCTATGACGTTTTTAGAAGTGACCGTGATCGATTAGTTTGCAATAAAAAATATGGAGGGGGGGTTTTAATTGCTATTCTTAAACATTTAAAGTCCAGAATCCGTGACTTATCTTCCAACACCATATCCTTAACTGAAGTTGAATACTTATTTGTGGAAATCCCTACTAAAACTCTTAACTCTTATAACATAATTAATGCCACCTACATATCCACAAATACTAACGTTCAAGTATACTCACGTTATTTTAACTACATGACAACCATTTTAAATGACACACAGGGTGACCCATTTATTATAGTCGGGGACTTCAATATTCCAGATTTAAAATGGACTGATAGCCCGCCAACTTCGCCAGGACTTACATGCGGCACCACGTCCGTTATTGGTATTGGCTTCTCAACATGTTATCCCTACTTAACGCAGGCCAATATAACTATATTTGTAACTCTCTTGGTAGACAATTAGATCTTTTAATTACTAATATGAATAATCCCGTTTTGCAACCATCGTCTGCCCTAACTAAAATTGATCCCTACCACCCCCCCTTTATGGCTTCCGTTCCTTTAGATGTTCCCTTAATCTTAAATACCAACAAAACACTTTTAAGTATAATTTCTTTAAAGCAAATTACGATAACATTAATAATACTGTTCAAAAAATTAACTGGCTTGACATTTTTCATAATCTATCTGCTGAGAACTCTACTACTGTTTTTTACGATCAAATATATAAAATTATCAGACAAAATGTTCCTATTACGAAATACAAAACTTCCCATTTTCCGGTATGGTTTACACCTTCACTTGTTCGTCTTTATAAAAATAAAACAAAAGCTTGGAAAAAGTGGAAAACTTATAACAATAGCGTCGAATACGAAAGGTTCTCAACTTTAAGAAAGTCATTCAAAAAACAAAGTAATATTTGTTATAAGAACTATATAGATACGGTCCAAAACAGTATCTGCTCAAATATTAAATTCTTTTGGAAGGTCGTTTCAAATTTAAAACAAAAAAAAACCTTACCGCGCTCCATGCATTATCTTTCACAGTCAGCTTCGACACCTCAGGATATATGTACTTTATTTTCAAACTTTTTAAATTCTGTATATGAACCTACACACTTTGACAGTAACACATGGCAGCCGCCTAACAACTATGCTGAAAACAGTCCGTTAATCAATAATGTGCATTTGTCTCTCTCTAAAATAAGAACAGCATTAAAAATACTTGACACATCTAAAGGCCCGGGCCCAGATACTATACATCCAATTTTCCTAACTAAGACAGCTGACTCCATCTGTATACCACTACACATAATATTTAATAAATGCCTTTTAGAAGGTGTTTTTCCATCTATTTGGAAAGAGGCTTATATTATACCCGTTTTTAAATCTGGATCTAAACAAGACATTAGTAACTACCGGCCCATCTCTATCTTGTCCGCCTTGTCAAAACTGTTTGAAAGACATGTACATAATAATATCTATCATCTATTGCACGACTCCATTATTGGAGAACAACATGGATTTGTAAAAAAACGTTCTACGTGTACAAATCTCATGTTGTTTACAAACTATTTATTTGAGAGTATGGATGAAGGTGTGCAAGTAGACGCAATATACACAGATTTCAAGAAGGCTTTCGACAAGGTGGACCACCAGAAACTATTAGAAAAACTTGCCTACAATGGTATACGTGGCAATTTTTGTTTCATACATCACAAATCGCTCTCAAAAGGTGACCCTTCTCGGTAATTTTTCTGAAGTTACCTTCACTACCTCGGGAGTTCCCCAAGGATCAATTCTAGGTCCTTTATTATTTATTATCTTTATTAATGACATTAGGTCCTGTTTCCATTATACTAAGTTCCTACTTTATGCCGATGACTTGAAGGTTTTCCGTCGAACATACACACATAATGATTGTGTTCAAATACAAAAAGATTTAGATCAACTCACTTCATATTGTCTGAACAATCATATACTTTTAAATATAAATAAATGCAACTCGATAGTTTTTACAAAAAAATTAATAAAATCAATTATACTTACAAGCTTATGAACATGTGACTCTCTCAAATTGAAAACGTCAAGGACCTTGGGGTGGTGTTGGATAGTAACCTACACTTAGATATTCACACACAACAGATTATTCGAAAGGCTAACAAAATGACGGGTTTTGTTAGTAGAACAAGTAAATTCTTTAATAGGCCACGGACATATCTTTATAACACGATTATCAGACCTCAAGTCGAATACGCCACTCAAGTATGGAATCCTTTTTTATAACAAATATACAGATGCTATTGAACGAGTTCAAAAAAGATTTCTACGTATAATGTACTATAGGTGTAGTAGCGGCCATCTCCCATACTCTGAATTACTACTTAAATATAACCTACTGTCACTCTCTAATAGACGTATTTTACTGGGTGCTATGTTGCTTTATAAATTTTGTCACAATTACATAGATTGCTTGCCTCTTACTAACACTATTTGTTATTGCGTCCCAAGGACAGTGCTTAGACGCGCGGTTAAAATTGGGCGGCTTTTTTGTACGACTTCCTGTCGTACAAACGCAGGACTTCGTGCCCCAATGTACCAACTCGTCAACAATTACAATATATATTTTGAAAACATCGACATATTTGCACTTTCCTTGGGTGCTTTTAAAAACATGTCATTAACGCCATTAAGGACCAAACACTGTAATTGTCTGTCTTTTTTTTCTGTCAAATTGTATCTGTTATTTTTATCCTTAACACACACATAATTAAATGTAAATTATGTATATAAGCGTGCTGATTTGTTTCTTTTGATTGAGAGCGTGAAAGTGTGTGTGCGTGTGTGTGTGTGTGTGTGTGTGTGTGTGTTTGTGCGTGCGTGTGTGCCTGCGCGTGCGTGTGCGTGTGCGTGTGAGTGTGTCTGTCTGTGTGTGTGTGTGTGTGCGTTTGAATTGTATTTGTTCCGTTTTCCTCTAAAAATTGTACACTACCATATTGATATTCGTGGATAATGTAGTAGGATAAACACTGACTTTGTACTATTTACCTTTAGTGTATATCTGTTTATTGTCCTTAATAAATAAAATAAAAAATAAAATAAAAACATATCATCTCTTCTGTTTTTTTTTCTAGATTATAAGTATCCAGTTTTGGTTAAGATTTATTATATGTATTGTTAAGCCTTCAAATTGTGGATATACTGTTGGATACTTTTAATTAAAAAAAAAAAAAAAAATGTTCAAGCAGGAAGGTCTCCTAATTTGAGATACCTCTCTTTTTAGGCAACTCCATTCTTTAGTTAATATGAAAAAATACAATTAAAAGAAATATTTTTATTTACCTTATTTAGATGCTAAAGTTAGAAACAGTTATCAATAATTATAAAAATGCTAATTCATATTTTAACGTATTTTCATAACATTGTTAGCATAATCTTTTGATGTTTTTAGATATTCTAAGTATTTGTCCACTTCTGATATAATTTATCACTACTTTGACGTCTGCAATAAGTGTATGGTAAGATGACAAGCTAAACTATTGAAAAAAAGTCTTAATTAGATATTTAGATATCCAATAGCAGATTTCTCATTTTAGTAGCCCATTGCTGTTTTATATTCGGAACTCAATTTTAAACAACATAACTAAATTTTATAATTTATATATTTAATAGACATATTAAAATTAATTGAACTATCAAAATGCATCCTATAATCAAATCAATCTACTTTTAATTTAATATACATCATTTAATTGATTTTACATACCTTGCAATTGAAGACGAAAGACCTTTGTTTTTGTCCCCGACAAAAAACAGATTCTATGGTAAATTGTTTTTTCGCCTAGAGATTGATGCATGCATTCAAACATGAACGAATATTTTACAATGATAAACTATGTATATTTAGGAACTTATCTCATAATAGGCACCTTTAACCTAATATTTACTAGATGTAATCTAACTTAAAAAAGTTTTAGTAGCCCATTGCTGTCTCATATTAGGAACTCAAATGTAATCCAACATAACTACATTTTATAATTTATGCATTTATAGACAGAATTGAAGACGTAAAAACTTTGTTTTTGTCCCCGACAAAAAAAGCCGATGAAAAGCAGCCAATCTAACATTTGTTGGTAGAATGGCGTTTCACCTAAAGAGTGATTCGCATGCATTTAAATATGAACGAATAAGCAACCAAATTGTACCATCAACCTTCAAGAAGAGGAAACATATTTTGCAATGATGAACTAATATCTATTTAGGAACTGATCTCATTATAGGCACCTTTACCCTGATAACTACTAGATGTAAGTTAAAAAAGGTCGGCTTAAAGTGATACTGGTTATAACCATACTCACCAATGATGTGAGGAATAGTTCCAGTAATTGCTCTAGCACCAATGCCGGCTATGTGCCCACCAAGACCGACACCTACAATGCGGATGAGCCCAGCGTTGTATCCAAATTGCTGGGTGAGAATATTCACGAAGTTGGCAATGATTTTTCCACATTGACCAGCGTTGCCAAGTCCTTCAATGTACATGCTGGCCCCAGGGCTCCAGTCGACTGCTAGGATGTTCACGTCTTCAGCTTGAAGGTGGGCTGGAATTTAGAAAAAAATCAAATATTCTTGAATTTTTAACATCATTATGTATATCAAATCAGCATTAATTTTACAGCCCCTCTTAAGTCGCAACAAGCTGTTGCACAATGGACATTTTTTGGCTTTCAGTACCTATTTTAGCAAAAGATGAACCACGGTAAAAGTGTCATGCCTGTCTCTGTCAGTCTGTGTTTGCACTGGGTTATAGTTATTCTAGCCAAGTCTATATTTATTACGAGAAATCGCACAAAATCGAAAAATTCAAGCTTGTGGGTGTGGCCGCTATATGTATATGTAACTTGGGGTTGAGAAAGTTTTCATAAGTGCGATCTTGTTGGGGTATCGTTAGTTAGATTTTGAAATGTTACGAAATTTAATTAATGGTTGATATCCGTACGTGCATGTAGGCGTGGGTCCATAATATGTAACTTTATTTTGCTTTAAGGTTATCTTGTTGTGAGATCAGTCATGCTGATGCAAATACATTTATTAATTTGTATCTTTTTAAACGGACCAAATCTATTTTACTGATGAAAACTGCTAAAAAAATTGACTTATATGTAAATGTCACTGTGGCTTCAGATTTTAAAATACACGATATCTATGAGTTCGCAAAATAAAATCACACATTTAGTAAATAAAAGACGCATTAACAATATCACATCATTTATTAATACTCAGTTTCAGTCCGATTAGAAGGGCCAGGAGTTACCAGTTAGCAAGCCGTAGAGGCCAGACCTGCAAAATAGAGAAGAAACAAAAAATTAACTCCACTCGTTTCACGTTCACGTGTATTCACTTTTGTTCTGTTGTATATTCCTGATAGTTATTATTTTAATATATATATATATATATATATATGGAACATTAATTTATTTGCATAATATATAATAGAAAAATACGGTATGAACGATAGTATTAGCTATTCATATAACACCAAGTAAGACTTTACTAGGTAACACAGTGTTCTACTAAGATATGATGTTTCCATAAGTAAAAAGATCCAGCAAATGACGTTTATTGTATATAGGTAGCATCAAAGCTGTTATATAAGTACTCATCTCTGGGCCTCAGGCTGACTGTCGATTGATGCGGAGCGAGGCTGCGGAGCGGAGAAACGGAGAAATATCAATTCTCCGCTCCGCAGCCTCGCTCCGCTTCCATAGACGGGCAGCCTTAAGATATATAAAATAGAATAATAGCCAAAGGCTGTAAACAAAGAACAAACAAACATTCTAATCTAAATTCTAAACACAACTATCTACTTTCATATTTGAATTATCGAGCCTTTACGGTTATTTTGTCGTAGGCGACATTTTGATCAAAATGTAATTTTTATTTTAAATTATTATTTGTTTTAATGCAAAAACTTCAAAATTTTTAATTCAGTAGGGTCTAATCTAACTAAAATTGAAAGGCTAAACAAAAAACAATGTTTGAAATAATTTTTGTAATAAAAAATACACTTAGATCCAAATGTCACTTACGGTAAAATAGACATAGAGCGCTAAAGGGTCGATATTGAGTAGAAATATATCTTGGCTTGGGATAAAGAATAAGAAAAAGTAATAAACATACCCTCGTTTCCATACAATTCCGTTGCCCATGTTCAAAGTAGCACCGGTGCAGCTCGATAATTCAGCCTCCCAAATATTATTGCAGCGTCTGCCAACTAAGTGGTTGTTGCGAACGGTGGATGCGAAGAGCTCAGTTGAACGGCCATGAGAGCAGGTGTTGATCCAGCAGCCAGGTTGAGGGTTTCTGCCACCGTTGGGGTAGAAGTCGGAATGACCGATGGAGTCCATGATACCAAGGGCACGACCGTCGGTGTGGATGGCCTCGACGTACTGCCCAGCGTTTCTGTTAAGCGCGTTAGCGTTTCCACCCCATAGTGGTCCAGCAGGATCTAAACCTAAGTACAATAACCAAACCTGAGTATAGATTACCAGAAGCTTAATATATTAAAAGTTTTGAAACCATTTTAATCAAAGATAATATACTCATATTTGGTTTGTTTGCTTCCACCATGGATATGTATTTCTTGTGGTTTCCATACAACGATTTGAAATATAATGGGATTTTCATGAAATTTTGTAGGAGGATAGATATTTTAGAGACCAGGAATAGGAGGCTTTATAGAAAAGAAAACAGCCATTTGTTTTAAAGAAACGAACTTGAAATATACGCAAGGATAGTCGAAAGGAAGTTTAGTTTTAACCCTGCTTGATTTAGTATTGGTCTGTTGTAATTAATTTAATTATTAGATGTTGATATCTATGGCTATAATACGGTTTGGATTTTTATTAAAACATTATTATATTATGTATTATATTTTTTAAATTCGTACCAGTGACACGAGAAGGACGGCCGCCTGCAGCGCGTCCAGCGTTTCCAACGACATGAGCACCCAAACTGAAGCCGACTAAGTGGACGTTGTTCCAGTTACCACCAGCGGTGTTGAATAGCCAGACCAAGAAGTTTCCTACGTGCTGGCCTACGTTAGGGACTCCAGCTGCGGCGGTGTTATATGCAGAGTTAGCAAGAGCGCGCCAGTCGACGACAATAACATTGCAGTCTTGAACAGCCAGGAAGGCAGAAGTAATGAGAGGATTCATTTCAGTGTTTCCATTATTGTTCCACCCGTGGACAATAACTTTTGTTGGTCGTCCACTATTGTAACCCGACTGCCAGATGGAGTTAGCATTTCCATGAACTATGATGCGCGCGCTGTTTGGATTGGCTCTGAAAGAGTACGATTTATGATAAAATTAATAGACAATATTAATAAATAAAATTAATTTAAATGAATGAATACAATATACATTCATACATGCATTCATTTAGAGTCCCTTCATAAGTAAAAGATGATCAGGTTTTTCTAATTAGTTTTTTGACCGTGATAGGAAGTGGATAGCGCGAAATGTTTTCCATATTCAAATACCTTTGTATAATGGTACCTACAAAGGCTTATACAAAATCACCATCTATTCATGTATTGAAGGAAGTATCGGTCAACACATACTGGGATTTATCAATTGCATATAAAAATACAATATCCATCGATTTATATATATTTATACAGATTAATTAAAGATTTTTACCTAGAGAAGAACCAGTACTGATTGTTGGCACCGTTTCTTGAATTAAGCAATTGTTCATCAACAGGCTCGTGTAAATCAACTAGATGTGGCACACCGTCGCCATCGGGCATCCAAATGTACCGGCTCTCACCCTCAACGTAGTTGCTGTTGTCCCCAGGGATTTCAGGGATTGAGTGACCGAAGCACACTTTAAAATAGAACAAAAATTATTATAAAATTGTAACACTTAAGGATTTCTCAAATTAATATTTTAATTATTTTTAAAACGGAAAAGATACCATGTATTAGGCCTACCTAATACATGGTATCTTTTCCGTTTTAAAAATAATTGTATGTCGATATACCTCCTAAGGTATATCGACATTCAAACACAGCGCTTAGCGGTAATAATGCACATGAAGCCCTGTAGCAGTATTAAACGCTGTAAACTATTCTACTATTGTATTATTTAATTCCACTCAACACTTTTGTAAAGCAAAGGAAATCATCTTGAGGAAACCCGCCAGGGCCGTAGGGGAATAGCAAAACCATGGATCCTGGCAGGTTTCGTCCACTGCCTGGGGGAAGCCTAACCCCCAGCACATATAGATTCCTTATTTAATCTATCACGATTTAAAATAATTGAAAATACTTACACGCTACCAATCCTGCCAACAACACGAAAAGCTTCATTTTATAATAATGTGCTAATGCTGAATCAAGGTGAAGGTGGTATTTATACAAGTAACGCAAATCTTAATTACTGTAACTCTTGACTAGATAACACTTTTATCGATTATATTATCTAACTAGCTTCTGCCCGCGACTTCGTTCGCGTGGAATAGTTAAAAAAAAGTAAGTTAAAAAAACCCCCTCGATTTTGAGACATTCTTCATTGGCGCTCCGCTCCTATTACTCTTAGCGTGATGAAATAAATCCTATATATCCTCGATAAATAGCCTACCTAACACTGAAAAAAATTCAAATTAGACCAGGAGTTCCTGAGATTAGCGCGTTCAAGCAAACAAACAAAGAAACAAACTTATCAGCTTTATATGTTATATATATAAGATAAAACTCTCGCACTGACACCACACCCTGTCAAAATCTCCGCTTCTATTATGTTAGGTTGCAGAGAAATTATTTCCAGTCTGTTATAAGCTGTTTAAGTAATTAAAGGTTTTTAACTATCCTACGGGAAATCTTTAATTTTTCGGGATCAAAAGTATCCTATATGTTGACCAGGGATATAAGCTATCACCATACAAAATTTCATGTAAATCGGTCCAGTCGTTTTGGAGATTAGCCGGTACAAACAGAAAGACCAACAGACAAACAGAAACAAAAAATGTGAAAAAAATCTAAATTAGTTGTATTGCACTTCTTAGATCCCCCTGACTCGGTTTTTAGCAAAATTTTTTATTGTACAGAAATTTGACCTCTACAATTTTATTATATGTAGATAATTATCTGTAATTACACTGTTCGGCAAAAAAAATATGAAAATTCACTCCTTGTAACTATTGTATTTTTTTTATAGTTTCGACACTTATGAATATAAATATATTATTAAAAGCTTTGTATCACGTAAATTTTTTTGTAATTGGTGTTTTAAATTAAGCGCTTTTTTGCTTTACATACAAAATGCACATTGAATTATTATGACAATAGCTCATTTAATTCCTTCGAAAACATTTAAAATCAACAAAATTATATGTCTAATTAATTAATAAACTCATTCCAATTAGTAGTTTTCTCCATTTTTATGTATTCCATTGTAATTTTGTGGCGAATGAAGTAACATATAATTCTGAGCATTTACCATTCGTATCGTTTCTCTATATATGCCAAAAGGGTAATAAAATGTGTTTCTACAGACGCAGGTGTGAATTTGTCTTTTGTCGGCATTCAGGTCGTAACAATATTATATTGCTTAAAGATTTGTGGTAAAGAAAATTAAATCTACTAACATGATAAGAAAAAAGTTTTGCACAAAATAATATTCAGTTAGGAGCAAAATAAAAAGAAACTAAAACCAGATCTAAGTTCAGCATGTCGAATTCTATATATTTATCGAATTTTTATTTAAAGGAGGATTTGGTTGCCGACCAGTGTTATTAGATAATATATGGTTCAAATTAGTATAAAGCGTTTAAAAATGTGAATAAAATCAAGGGGTTTAATTCTGACCGGCAGATTCCGAAAATGCGATCTTTAGAATATTTGTCTATCTGTCTCTTTCTGTCTCCTGCCTGTCTTCCTGTCTATCTCTTAGAGCATCACGTGAAAACTACTGGGTTTAAATGAAACTCGACATAGGGCTAGCCTTTACCCGAGTTATAAGTGATTGTGGCTTTGCAGAAGGCTTAGTTCACCATATATTTGTATAATGTTTTAAATTTGCTACCCCCTTTATAGTATTTTACCTAATGACTTTCCCCGTCCTATTAATGTGAATTTTCTCCTAACTTTAGTTTATATGCAAATATGTTTATACATTGTCTAAATTTTTAACTTCAAATAACATATATTTATAGTGTAGGTAGTTTAACACTCTGTTTGTTTTGTTTTCAGGATCCCAGAAAGTGCTGGAAACCAACCGACTAAATTTTCCTTTTATTTTATTCTTATATGCACCGAATATGTTATCTACACAGTAACATAGGTAAAATCAATGCTAATTGCGTTGGAGTCAGAAACCTACAAGAAAGAAGAACTTATGCCAATTTTTGCTGTCTTCTTCTGTCCTATTCTATGTACACTGCTTCGCAGCGTGTTATCGCTGTTTAAAGGAGAAGAAGCGGCAAGAAACACCCCAGCAACAAGTATAGCTGAATAGGCTCTTTTAAAAAAATACATATAGAATTTGTATTATAATTACTTTTTAAGAATTATTGTAGTTATAACAAACAAAAAATATTGTTACCATCGCAATAATGACTTACTAAGAAATTCATATTGGGACAAATCTCCATAGATTCCTTACAAGTGATGCAAAATATAAACGTTATGCAGAAGATATGTAGTATATGTATGCAGAAGCTACGTAAATGCAGGTTTGTCATTAAATATTCTTCAATAGTATTATTTTTGGTGTTAGTATTTTTTAACCGACTTCCAAAAAGGAGGAGGTTCTCAATTTGATCGGTATGTTTATTTTTATTTTTATGTATGTACACCGATTACTCCGAGATTTATGATCCGATTTACGTGATTCTTTTATTGTTCGACGCAGAATAGCTGCCATTTGGTCCCCTAAAAATATAATATACTTTGATCCAGTAGTTTTCATTCTATGAACATATTTCATGTAAAAAAATTACACTCCGTTCCATATGTACGATTACGCTGAGAATTATGGTCCAATTTACGTGATTATTTTTTAGTTTGCTGCGGAATAGTTGCCACTTAGCCCCCTAAAAAGATAATATACTTTCGCCCAGTAGTTTTCATATTATGAACATTTTTTGTTTTTTTTTTCATTCCAGTTACTCTGAGATTTATGATCCGATTTACATGACTATTTTTTAGTTTGATGTAGAATAGCTGCCATTTAGTCTCCTGAAAATTTAACATAGTTTGGTCCAGTAGTTTTCATTTTATGAAGATTTCTTATGAAAAAATTTCCGTGCCGTTCCGTATGTACACCGATTACGCTGAGATTTATGATCCGATTTACGTGATTCTTGTTTAGTTTGATGCGGAATAGTTGCCATTTGGTCCCCTAAAAATTTAACATAGTTTGGCCCAGTAGTTTTCATTTTACGAAAAAAAAATTGTTCCCATTTCTTGGACCTATATTTTTTAAGGAGCGACACCTTTCGTTGGTCTTCCCATACATAGCTAGACACTAAAAGTAACAAATAAAAAAAAACTTCGTTTAAAAAAACCGACTTCATACATATATACATAATTTCACGCCAGGTCACTTGAGGGGTAGGCACGAACATCAGAGCCCCATTTAGGCTTATTCTTACACACCTCACTTGCTTCTTTGACATTCATAGCTCAAAAAAACCGACTTCAAAAACTAAAAAGTAACTAATTTCTAAAGCTATTATTATTATTTATATATTATCTAAAACATCTAGAAGTCGGTGCAAAGTAAAACATAAAAATTACTAGGTATATTTTGAAAATTAATAAGCACCGACTTTAAGATGTTTTAGATAATATATATTAATAATAATAGCTTTAGAAATAAGTTATTTTATACTTTTTAGTTTTTTAGTGTTTTAGTTTTTGAAGTCGGTTTTTTTTCATTTTGGTTTAAATTTTTGAAGGGTAGATCTAACATTTCATTCTTCATGCGTTTGGGCAGTAATGCAGTGTATAATTAGTTTATAATCTATAATAAAATAAATAACACTAAAGACGTGTGTCATAATTTTTATTTCATAATAATCATATATTAATCTCTGGCGAAAGGTGGTACCATGTTTGTGAGGAAAGTGTAGTTACCGGATCCACTGAAAAAAATAAAAAATACATTATAAAGAGATGTCCTAAGTATTACCAATTTTAACCTTAAGATCTTGCTTTATATATTTGTGATAAAAAGGTACTTTATAATGAATAAAAAATAAAAACTTCGTTTAAAAAAACCGACACCAAAAACTAAAAAACTAAAATGTATAACATAACTTATTTCTAAAGCTATTCACATATATATTTATTATCCAAATCTTTTACATTTTTTTATAAATATCTTATAAAATATATATATACATTTATTTATAAAAAAAATATAAAAAACTGATCTTCGCCGGCAGTGGGGCCTCGGGTCCAGACTACCGGTGGTTAAGGCTCCAGACACAGGAATCTCCTCACAATACGGGCCGTGTCCAACAAAGCTGCCTTTTGCATCCGACCCTTCAACCAGATACCAAGCGAGAGCCTTTCAAGGTGGCGGTCAAGGCTCTTCGCTATTAATCCATTCACTGACACCACTATCGGTACTATGATTGTAGAATTTAGGTTCCACATGGCGGTAACCTCGTGAGCAAGATCAATATACTTTATTTGTTTATCTTTCTCGGCATTCACGAGGTTACCATCATGGGGGATCGCGACATCTACAATTAAAGCACGTCGCGCAGACCGATCAACTATGACAATGTCAGGCTTATTGGCAACAATAGTCCTGTCTGTGATAATTGATCGGTCCCAGTAGAGCAGATATTGACCATTGTCAAGAACTGGCTCGGGCTTGTATTGGTAATAAGGTACCTCCGACGAGACAAGTCCGTATTTAAGAGCAAGTTGTTGGTGGATGATCCTGGCTACTAGGTTGTGCCTGTGCAAGTACTCGCTGTTAGCAAGACGAGAACAACCAGAAGTGACATGTCTGAGAGACTCACCAGGGCGGTGACACGCCCGACATATGTCAAGCGTGCCGTCCTTCAGAATGTACTTCCGGTAGTTGTTCGTCTATTAATTTATTATTTAAAACATCTTAAAGTCGGTGCTTAGTAGTTTTCAAAATATAGTAATTTTTATGTTTTACTTTGCACCGACTTCAAGATGTTTTAGATAATATATATTAATAATAATAGCTTTAGAAATAAGTTATTTTATACATTTAAGTTTTTGAAGTCGGTTTTTTTTAAACGAAGTTCTTATTTTTTATTTATTACTTTTTAGTGTCTAGCTATGTATGGGTGGATATACGAATGGTACCGCGCTTCTTAAAAAATATAGGTCCCAAGCAACGGCAACAGCAAAAAATTCAAAAAATGAAAACTACTGGGCCAAACTATATCAAATTTTTAGGGGACCACATGGCAGCTATTCCGCGTCGAACAAAAAAAGAATCACGTAAATCGGATCATAAATCACGGAGTAATCGGTGAACATACATAAAAAAAACAAAAAAAAGACCCCGACGAATTGAGAACCTCCTCCTTTTTTCGAAGTCGGTTAAAAAAAATCTTTGTGAATGTTTAAACGGGAATTTATGGGGTCTTTTTAAGTGAAATGGAAACTTTACTTTTATAATGTCACTTGTTCACCTGTGTGTACTTATTTTATGAGTATTTTTTCTTGAAAACTACTGGATCTACATGGAAGATTTTTTTTAATTTATATTTTTGGAGTTCAGCAGACAGGCAGAAAGCCCTTTTGATGGAAAGCGGTTACCATCGCCAATGAAGATTTGCAACAACAAAGGTGTTACACATGCGCTGCTGCTCTCTTAAGGGAGACTGGAACCTGGTCAGTAATGCCGGAACGCAACTCAAGGTTGATATGGCGACATACTTTAGACCAGGGGTGGTAGTCATCCAGTCAGGCAAATGCCCTACCACCTGGCTGTGGGTTGTTTTGTCGCCTCTTACGACAGGCCGCCCGGCCGCATGAAATTGTATTCTTTCTCCGTTCCTACACAGATAACGTACATAGATCGGGACATTTAATATATTAGCTGTTATATAATGCCGTATTGAAATTGCAAAATGAATAAAGATAGGTGGGGCTGCGTTGCAAGTAACTAACAGTTGAAAAAGTTATTTTCAGTGTACATAACCTTGAGGTATACTCTTAGTTAGTTAGATCTAGTAAAATCATAATGAAATTCCAAATGGCTTTATTATTTTAGTCAACGAGTAGGTGGTGGTAAATAATTTTACTTTCTAGTCATCAAATTGTGTCTGCCCCTATCTTTTAAATAATAAAAAAATCCTCAGAAAATGTCGAAGCGGGAGCTTAAAATATAATTTAAAAGAAAAATTACTAGAACTAAATCAGTTTAATAGTTTTTTTCAGATATCGACTATTTTTAATCAAATTTTTCGTTTAGCTTTTCATAGATACAAAAAACAATTATTGCGGGAGGTGCTTCGTGAGGCACGCACTTGGCAGAGTTTTTTGTAGTTTAAGCCAGCATTTGTCTGCGGCTTCGCTCTCGGTAAATTTTCTAGATAGAGTGGAGGATCGGCTGTTGGGGGTACTTCCTCCTGGACAATGCACAAAAGCGTTTCCGCAATGTTGTGAAAAAAAAATTGAAAATGTGTGGGCATTTTATAATTCTAGAAATAAGAAACTTAATTTTCGATTTAAAAAACGTAGTGATAATAATTAAGAGGCATGGAAGTTGTCAATTTAGTTTTTGTATGGATTTAAACGATACAACACTTTCATCGTTATGATTTTTGGAAACCTTTTTAAAGATATTCCACACGCCTATGTAAACTCAAATTTTATTCATATTCATACACACACACACAGACACACACACACACATGTGTGTGTGTGTGTGTTGTGTTTTACAATAGTTACAAAATAGCTGTGACATACAAACACATAGATTGCTATAGATTAATGGACGATTGGACTGAAACGATTTTATAAGAGTTCTGGAGTTTCTAAAATGGTTACCAAAATGTTATTCTTTGTACCATACCTGGTCTTCACCTCGATTCCACCGAAGATAGCGTCTCTGCTACCAGAGCATTGCAAGGCCAGAGCTTCTTCGACACTTTCACAAGCGGTACCCACAAATCTGTTTCCACCGTTAACATCCCTGGTGACGGATTCGGCATAGTAGATGTAAGAGTATATGTGGGAGCAACGATCATCGTCGCCACAAGCCAGCTGTTGAGCGCCACCGTTGGCGTAGAAATCAATATCACCAAGAGAGTTGTCATAACCCCAAGTACCGGCGTTGGTGTGGAGAACTTCGACGATTCCGGCGGCATCGGGGCTCAATTTGCTGGGATGATGGGTCCAACCGTGCAGAGATGGGTCCAGAGCTGTTGAAAATTCGAACTGCGTTATAGTTGTTTAACACCAGTTTATTGAAATCCGTAGATACAACGGTACTATAATCAGCTCATGGCATTTTTATAACGTGGAAACTTCAATGTGAATTTAAGATATAATGATAGAAGGAATGTCAATATCCTAGTAATAAATAAAGAGTTTTACAAAAGTTTTGTGATTCTGAAGGAAAAGATGAACTGCAGGAAAATATTGACTAAAAAGAACAATTTTAAGGGAAGAAGAGAAGTTAATAGAGTTGCAGATATTCCTTTTAAAAGAAAAGTATTGTGTGAAAGCCTTATGAAAGTAAGATTTTATATTGGAAAGAGACAGTTTCAAGATATAATATTGTGTTATAAAGTCAGAAAGAAATGCTACAGATACTTAGATGGTTATTTGGATGAAGTAGAAAAATGGCCAGATGATGAATAACTGGACGATGTAAATGTAATGATGGAATGGACGACGAGAATATTTTGTTTTTAATTCATATAAGAATAATTTTAGTTTTTATTATTATTGAAGAATGGTTCATTGATTTTGTTTGTTTATATGTTAGTCTAGCTTGTGTTTCATTTGTAATGATAGGATATTCTGTAAGTACGTTTAATTTTATGTTCTTTGAAGCTTATAGAATATCTGAGGACAGATATTTTGCAGGATGGCCGAGTGTAGGATGGTGGTTGCGTAGCAACGAGTAGTTTATAGTTGATTGTGAAGCGGGTGTTATAATTTTTCTTTATTATATATTGTTATTTAATTATACCAGTTTAAAGGGAGATTCTTTATTTATTTGCTATCCTACATATATACCTATATATAATATCCCATCTAGTGCAATGTGTGTGCCTTATGTCTATACTTATATATATTATTCCATCTAGCGCCATGTGTATTGTTTTTTCCTTTCTGTATCTGGGTTATTAATTTTAGACTCATTGTGTGTCTTTGTTTGTTTGTGAAGTGTGCGTGTAATGTAGGTTTTAAGACGTGTTTGATTTTAAAACGTCATTCTGTAAGAATAGATTTGTGGGGGCATTATTTACGCCACTGGTTATTAAAAAATGATTTTGAAAAAAATAGTGAAGTGTGCAAAATAGATTAACAATTGTATACAATTCATCATAATTGAGTATAGAAATAAGCTTCGAAGATAACGTTAAGTAATGATAAAATGTTAAACCAGTCATTCTTTTTGGCCACCAGTGAACATAAATGTATTTTAATCGTGCAGGTTTATCATATTAATCTAAATACTTCTTAACAATTAATTTGGAAATTTGCACTTTTTAACTTGTTTTATTTTGTGGATTATTATGATAACGATGTGTAATCGATTATCATGTTTTTAAAATAATGTGTAGGTAATGAAGTTACTGTTTTATAGGGTAAACGTGCTATATATGAGACACCATTCTCATTTTTGAGTTTTCTTATAAAATATCAGAGCTTAAAGAGAATTTTTAACTGACGCAATCTACCTGTAATTAATTTAGCAATTATGCTTCCCGATTCTCTATTAGAAATGATATTACATAATAACACAAAAAAATATTAAATCAGCTTTGAGTTATAATAACATGATCTAAGTAAAGCAGGAAGGTCTCCTAATTTGAGATATCAGAAGTCTCTTTTTAAGCAATTCCATTCTTGAGTTTATATGATAAAAAATACAATTAACAGAAATATTTTTATTTACCTTAATTACATGCTAAAGTTAGAATCAGTTTTCAATAATTATAAAAATACTAATTAATATTTTAACGTATTTTCATAACATTGTTAGCATATTCTTGTGATGTTTTTAGATATCCTAAGTATTTGTATACTTCTGACAGTATTTATTACTACTTTGACGTGTGCAATAAATGTATGGTAACATGACAAGCTAAAGTATTGAAGAAAAGTCTAAATTAGAGATCAGATATCTCATTTTAGGACCCCATTATTTTCTCATATTAGGAACTCAATGTAATCCAACATAACTAAATTTTATAATTTTTGTAGACGGAATTGAAGAAGTAAAAACTTTGTTTTTGTCCCCGACAAAAAAAACCGATGAAAAGCAGCCAATCTAACATTTGTTGGTAGAATGGCTATACACCTAGAGAGTGATTCGCATGCATTTAAATATGAACGAATAAGCAACCAAATTGTATCATCAGCCTTCAACAAGAAGAAACATATTTTGCAATGATGAACTATGTCTATTTAGGAACTGATCTCATTATAGGCACCTTTACCCTAGATATAAGTTAAATAAGGTCGGCTTAAAGGGATACTTGTTATAACTATACTCACCAATAATGTGAGGAATAGTTCCGGTAATGGCTCTAGCAGCAATGCCGGCTATGTGCCCACCAAGACCGACACCTACAATACGGATGAGCCCAGCATTGTATCCAAATTGCTGGGTGAGAATATTTACGAAGTTGGCGATGATTTCTCCACATTGAGGAGCGTTGCCAAGTCCTTCAGTGTACATACTGGCACCAGGGCTCCAGTCGACTGCTAGGATGTTCACGTCTTCAGCTTGAAGGTGGGCTGGAATTTAGAAATTAATTCAAATATGAATTTTTAACATCATTATTCTTTTTAACGAGTTAAAATCAGCATTAATTTTACAACCCCTCTTAAGTCGCAACAAGCTGTTGCACAATGGACATTTTTTGGCTTTCAGTAGCTATTTTAGCAAAAGATGAACCACGGTAAAAGTGTCATGCCTGTCTCTGTCAGTCTGTGTTTGCACTGGGTTATAGTTATTCTAGCCAAGTCTATATTTATTACGAGAAATCGCACAAAATTGAAAAATTCAAGCTTGTGGGTGTGGCCGCTATATGTATATGTAGTAACTTGGGGTTGAGCAAGTTTTCATAAGTGCGATCTTGTGGGGTATCGTTAGTCAGATTATGAAAATTAAACAATATTTTAAAAAATTTAAGTGTGTTTTCCGTCTCTACTGTTGAACTATAGGAAAGTTCTGAAACAATTTAAGGTGGTGGTCGTTTGGAACGTGTTAGAGGTCATCCCAAGTTTACACCATATATTCCTGTCCTCCTATTTCCTCGTCCACCGTTCGGTCAAACGTGTTCGCAAGACAAGTCTTTTTTTTTTCATGCGGGGGAAATGCTGTTTACGCACAATACTGGGTCCTTTGCAAGGGATTAGACCGTTATCTCATATGGAGGCATTCCATTAAAGGCAATCTAAACATAATCGATCAGCTTGTGTGGAGACTCCGAGAAGTTGCACGGGCAACAACCAATACCCACTAAAACCACCCTCCTGCCATGTGCCCCGCGCTTTTGTGTACGAAAGGCTGAGACTTAGAACGTAGTTACGCCCAGCCGATTCAGCGCAAAAAGTGCCTGAATATGCCCCGGGAATCAGAACACATCCACTTCGTCGACGGGGGTGATGAATCCTTTGCTCTCTTGATAGCTAAAGGCCCCCCGAAGCGGTATTATTCAGGGTGCGAAGTCATGCGCATACCTGCTTCTCCGGGTGCCAGCTGAAGGCCGGCGACCTCGTAAAGTCGCATTAGTACGCGCAGTAACACTCCCCTCCCTATCTCGTTCGGCGGCCTCTTTGAGAGACATTACTGTCTCACAAAAAGTAACCGCAGCCCCCCAGGTATCGCTGCTATGCAGCATGGCTTTCACCAGACTGCAGAGCGAGTCGACCGCTCCTACTTGGGTCTCGAGTTCGAAACGCTGCGGCGCCCATGCCGCGCACTCGACTAGCATGTGAAACGCCGTGTCAGGTGCGCCGCACTGGCGGCATTCCGGCGACGGCAAGCAGCCCACAATGTGACACAGATACTTATCGAAACACCCGTGTCCGGTAAGTATCTGTGTCATCCTGAAGGTCAGGGTTCCGCTTTCACGGGTGACCCATTCCATTAGCTGCGGCCTGATTGCCTGCACCGTGTAGCCGCCGGCTGCAGGGTTTTCCAGCTCTTGATACCAGATGGCGAACATGGAGGCGGTTTCCCGCTTCCTGATCGCCTCAATTTCGACCCGGCAGAAGACCAGGCTGCAAGCGAGAGCATCCTGTCGGGAGCGCCGCACTTTCGCCAGTACGTCCACCTAGAGAGGCCAGGGCGGATCGCCTGCCAAAAGTGTCGAAGTCGTCTACGACACTGCACGGTACCCCCGAATGGTCCTCACGGCCAGAACCCGCTGCACCCGGTGCAGCAGAGTCCTATTGTGGCGGTGAAGTGCAACGGACCAAACGGGTGCACCGTACAGGGCCATACTCCTAAGGATGCCCGAGTAGAGTTTCCGAGTCGCACCTCCCGGGCCCCCCACGTTGGGAAGCAGCCGGGAGAGTACCCCTGCGGACCTCACGAGTTTGGAAACTAACTGCTCAAAGTGCGCTTTGAACAGCCATTTCCCATCGAGAACTAGCCCCAGATATTTCATCTGGGGCCCTACTCTCTCTCATGGCCACCCCTTAGACCGTAACGGACAAGTCCGCGGGGGGATTACGGAAACGCCTATGGAACATGATGGCCTCCGTCTTGGCGGGGGAGACCCTCAAGCCCAGCCTAGCTATTCGATCTACGACGATTGCCAACCCGGCGTTGGCGAGGTCCACGGAATCCGCAAATGATGCAGCGCGTGCCGTGAGTAGAGTGTAATCCGCAAAGCAGATTAGCCCTACCCCGAGCAGGACCGGAACCCGAAGGATCACGGTACACAAGTCTACGTCATACGTTGTCAGCATTGGACACAGTCCAATGTGACTCCAGCGGCATTTGTTTTATTTACAGAACTTATTGTTTACATGGACATACTTGCAAAATTAATACCTACAGTAGCAATCCACTTCAGCTACTTTATAAATTTTGCAGGTTATGTCAGTTACTTTAGTTCTCTTAAGGATACTCAATTACTTGTATTTATAAGTAAAATTTTGATTATATTTATAAATGTAACATCTAACATCATGTTCCATAGTTTCAATATTTAATGAATAATTGGGAAATGGCCAAGCACAAGAGAATATTCCCGTAAACTTGCTAATATTCTCCTTGAGAACATTATGGAATATCTTACCGTTTATAACGAAAGCATTGAAATTTCCCGCCACTGACTCTCCGTTGCTATGTATGGTGATAATAGTAGGTCTACCGAGCTGGAAGGACGAAGTCATGATGGATACCACTGAGGGCAAGAGCGGCTGGCTGACTTGTGGATTCATCCTAGTAGAAAGAAAACAGTAAGTAAGCAAGTGCATGAATGAAAACATCTTGTATTTTAGATATGTTTGTAAGTAGACACGACCGTGTGTATAGGACGCAAGGCACGCGAGGGACGGAAATCATGATAAAAAAGCAAGCACAGTACTTACACTGCGTTAAAGTGTTCGACGTCTCATTAGCCAATACAATTACATTTAGTCTTTCTCTGGCATTCTAATTCTGTTGATTTAGAATGGTGTCTCATTTGCGACAGTATAAAAAATTGTATTAACACCTCATTAACAATAAAGCGTTAATACATTAGGCTTTATCTATAAACTCAAATATTTTTTCATCTTACCTCTGAATCTTCCCTAGATAAATTGTAGATGCATCGATTTTACGTTATTACGAATCTCTTTTCTTTCACCATATCCCAATTATTTGGGGTCGGCACAATATGTATTTTCCTTCGACACTCCTCTATTCTGTCATACATTTTCTGTCACAACACAAATCATCATATCATCCTTCATACAATCTATCCATCTCTTTTTTGGTCTACCTTTACATTTGTAGTTTGACATTCTTTTTGTCATCTGACTTTCGTTTCTCCTTATAATATGCCCATAATTAATTAATTTATCAAATGATCAAATTAATCATCTTCCTCTCAATTTTTCAGTCACGGGTGCATCTTTCAAAGATGTACCCCTTATGTACCCATTTCTCATCCTATCCATTCTTATTACGCATATGAACTTATAGGTTACCGATTATATAACCAGTTCAAGAACGTAGTACATAAATTAAAATCATAATGCCTATTTAGTAGTAGGTATTGCTGTTGTAAATCCGCTAAAGTTCATAAACAACACTGAAAACGATTGGTAGGTACTAACCGGGTGAAAAGATGGAATATGACATCCATACCACCTAGATTGAATCCGGATGCTGAAAAAATGAAAGAGGAATTATTAGCACTCAATTAAGACTTAATGAAGATTATGAAACGGTGCTGGAAAATACTATTATAGGATTTTGATTGTTGTTTGAATTTTATTAAATTTAAAATAAATATCGAATTCAAATTTAATACAAAAAACAAATGAGCTTTTCTGAAATAAGGACCCTAGAAGAATAAAGACTCATAACAATTCGTTAATTGAAATTTCTCAAATACTGTGTAATTTAATATATTTTTTCAAAATTACTATATTTATATAAACATTATAACAAGGAAATATTTGTATTTTTGTATGTTTGTAACGAATACACTCAAAAACTACTTGACCAATTTCAAAAATTTTTTCATCGTTAGAATCCTACATTATCTCAGAGTAATATAGGCTATATTCATTACCATAAAAAGTTAGGAGTCCCTACTAAAACTTCAATAAAATAATGGTGTTTGAGTGGACCAAGGCTGGATGGGTTAGATTCACAGTTAGACCCGGTACGTGGAGCTGGCGCTTTCTAGAATTTTATTTTTCAGGGCAGGACAACGTCTGCTTTTTTGATTACTCGTGTTTTGGTACAATATAAAACCCAAGCAAAAAAATACAAGCCCGATTTTACTTGTATCATCTTTTTTATCTTAATTTCAAGTTGTTGCATATGTGATGCTGAAAAGGACTTAAGCCAATAACATTCGTAATTCGTATCTAGGATACGAATCCCATCCTTGTATGCTAGATGCAAATTGCATGCAGAGAAGTACGTAATATATTACAAGAACCTATTTCACATTAACGTTATAAAGAAAGTAGTTTAGAAGGTTAATCCTTCACGTTAAAATAAATGTGAACGACTTAGTGGTAGCCAATGTTCGGTAAGCTACTGCTCATTAATTTAAGAGGTAAACGGAATATAGTTTTAGTCCTTCTTTAGTTTACTCTGTTTACTTAACATCATAAAAGATATAATAAGTACAACTATATTATAAGAAAGTAAGTTGATTTTAGGCACATCGATTTATTTAAAGTACCTAAAGCGTTTCTTAAACAATTCTTATCAGTAAGTACTTGGTAGTCTAAAAATAATAATATAACACAATATAGAATAAGCATATGGTGCGAAGATGGAGGAGTCAAAGAAGATCATGATAATTTATTGACATGGTACAGATTGTTTCATGAGTACTTCCATGCTTGATATTTTTTGTGCAAAATCCCATAATTCTCAGTAAGTTAGTAATTGACTCTATGACGACGCGTTTTTAAATGGTATATTTTAAAAATAATTACAGATAAAGTTTGGAGATCTTACTATCATCTTTAAAAAAAATATAACGATAAAAAAACTAAATTAGCTACTGTTTAAACAATAATCAATAATTGATAAGATGGACACGTTGGAATTACACGCTATAACTTAGGATTGTGTATACGAACGTAGACTACTATATATAATAAATAGTGTAGATTATACACAATCAAAAGCGTCGCAGTGAAATTATTCATTAAACAAAACGGATTTATATTGACTCCCAACTAGCCTTTTGAATTATAATTAAATAAATAATTAGGCGTTGATGACACTAACAGTCCGTGTTTACAAAGGAAACAAGTGATTTTTAGCATATTTATAAATGAAAAATAATACCAACGCTAAAGATGAAAGAATTAAATGAAATTAATTAATTTATTATTTGAGTTTCAAAGAGATTGGGAATATATAATTATATTTATTTGACTGTTTTCATTATAAAGCCGTGACTAAATTCAGTGGCAAACTTGATAATAGTATTATAAAAAGATTATTTTAACAAGCGTTATCTGATAGATTAAAATTATTGGTATTATTAGAGTGTCAGTACTACTTAAGTTTCTGATTAAAATATGTACCTATACAGGTTTTAAGACCGACATTTGCGACTGATGGAAGCGTAATGCTGTGCCTAGTAAATAAAATATGTAAGTAAAGGGTACCCGGTGGTAGAATTAGGATTTCAATTTCAAATGATTTCAAAAGTTATCATTGGACGGATGTGTAAGGGGTTTCGTTAGAATCTTCATTAGTGCGGATTTACTAATCACAGTGTCCCAGTAGACAGATATGAAACTAAAACTAAAACGTATGTTTGCAACTGACGCTTTTCTAAACAATGTTTCAAAGCTTCTGTTCGCGGTTCATTATCCGATATTTACGTTATGCGTAATACAGTTGCCATTATTGGTCATTTAAGGACAGATCCTGTGTTTGACCCATTAGTAGTTACTGTACAGCCCACAAATAATATTTGATATGCGTTATCAATCTACGGCATAAATGGACTTTACTTTTATGACAACTCCAGTGGGTAACACCTTAAGCGGCGTTGCTTTTTCACACATAATGAATGATTTTCTTCTAAGACTTAGAGATCATCCTTCTTTTAGTTTACACATATAGTTACAACAAGATGATGCCACATCTCATACTGCTGAAGACACTTTGGTTCTCCTACGTAATTTATTCCAAACAAATTGGTAAGTCATTTTGAATACAACTCCTGGCTACCAAGATAGCTAAATCACCCCCATTGGATTTTTTTAAGGGATACCCTTTAGACCTAAGTTAATCTATAAAAATAAAGAAAATATTTCCTCCTGTTAGAAAATATTGTTTGGAAAATTATCGGTATTGAGTAATCACTTCTTAAGCCCGTTGCGAGGAATACGGTCTACGGATTCCAGGGTGCTGTATAATCTGAGGGATCACTTTAGAGGGGAGAATCTTTGTTGAAAAATTAAATACATATTAATTTTTCAGGCCTTAAATAACTAACAGTTTTTTAAAATTAATATTTAAATTACTAATTTTGCCACCGGACATCCTCTACTTAACTAAGTTTTATTATTCTGTTTCTAACGCAGTAGAATTGCCACTTCACATGATTATATACTCGTACCTAGGTGAATCAAAAAGTTATTGGAATCACTAAAAGTAATGTAGCCGTGGAAAATAGTAATTCAGTTCAAGCTAGTTCTAAGTTGTGCATTGTCGAAAGTATTATCCATAAAGTTATCCTTAGCTGTGTGATTTTCATGTATATTTCATATTATGCATGTTTCTTCCTACGTGAGATCACACGGCAAAACGGCTTAGTTTCATCAATGCATGAAAGAAGAATACCAGGAATTTATATCAATTTTGATTTTCAATTACATATCAAACACCTAATTAAGAATAAACTAAATATTAAATAAATTAAACTAAAAATAAACTAAACTATAAAACTAAATACTACTATAAACATTTTGATTTTAACTTTGAAAGTAACTTTGAAACATGTTCTAACGGCAGACCAGTCTTACCAATATGTTAGCTGAATTAATGCTTTTAAGAGTTAAGTTTTATATAGGTCTCTTAAGTGTTATAAGTTAATAAAAATTATAAAAACAAAATGGGTGTGTGTATTTTTCGATATGGGCCTTCTAGAACGAGAAAAAGCAACAGATAAAATCGTGCCACATTCTCATTTCTCGTATTATCCCGCTGTTCTCGCGAGGAATTAGAGGGTGTTTTAATCTTTAGATACATTTTTATCTTTCGGCACGATTTTCTTTTACTAAAACTTTGCAACCAATATATTATATAATAGATATTATTACTGATTTAGCCAAAAATGTAATGTCTCATTATTTCTTTAATTTCATCACAATAAAATTTTCAATTTATTAACTCATGAAATCTAGAGAACAAAGTGGAAAAATGTATAAATAACACATATAAAATTACTGGGATAGTTGTTTCTGATATTTGTGCTTCAGTAGTCGTATTACTTACTGCTCTCGGAAAAACTTTATCTAAATACGATTTGCTCTATCTCACAACACAATAAACATTAAAGTACACAATAAAAATTATCTGTTGTATGCAGAATATATTATTAACTGAGATGAGTAAATGACTCCTACCTGCAAAGGCAGCGGACAAGATTAAAACGCACTTTGCTAATCCGTACATTTTGTTGCAACTAACCGAATCTATTGGGAATTACTGAACTTTATACTAATTTTTTATCAACGATAATATCCTTCTTGGAACATATAATCCTATTTTTGATAAATCTTAACGTATAAACCATAAAACTGTCAGACATATCTGATATTAAAGCCGATATTTCCTTTTTGTATATTTTGTCACTAAAATTACCAAACAGCTAATGATTATAATTAATGGAAAATACTGATATTAATTTATCTAGATAATATACTTACACCTACATTTAATTCCCAAAAATCACTAAGCATTACTGGCAAGTTTTAATTATGTTATAAATAAGAAATAACAACTTCTATACTGTTCGTACTTAAAATTCATAATTTTAGTGTAAGTACATAATTACATGTTAAGATACATCTTATACTAATATATAAAGCTGAAGAGTTTGTTTGCTTGAACGCGCTAATCACAAGAACTGGTCCGACTTGAAAAATTCTTTTAGTGATAGATAGTCCATTTATAGAGGAAGGCTAAAGGTTATATATCATCAGGCTAAGACTAATAGGAGCAGAGCATCAATGAAGAATGTTTCATAATCGGGGGGTTTTAAACTTACTTTTTTTTACTATTCCGCGCGGATGAAATCGCGGGCAAAAGCTAGTTTATATACCTATATAAATAATTTAATTTCGGACGGATGTATTGGATTGTCGATTACTATTATTCAGCGTTAGAAATTTTACGATACACGTAGATAATAGATTATTTTACGTAACGCCCTATCTACTTAAAAGCACATGCATCATATTATAATCTTATCCGTGCAGGAACGGAGAAAGAATACAATTTCCTGCGGCCGGGCGGCCTGTCGTAAGAGGCGACAAAACAACCCACAGCCAGGTGGTAGGGTATTATATATATGCTCGACTGGATGGCGACCACCCCTGGTCTAGAGTATGCCGTCATAACAACCTTGTGTTGTGTTCCGGCATTAGTGACCAGGATCCAGTCCCTCTTAAGAGAGCAGTAGCGCATTTGTAGCACCTTTAGTGTCGCAAATGTCCATAGGCGATGGTAACCACTTTCCATCAAGTGGGCCGTCTGCCTGTCTGCAGATCTCCTGCAATAAAAAAAAAAAATCTTTTCAAAGACCATATCAAGAGCTGATTATGTAGTCTTTACTGAGATTCAGTGCGTGATATTTATTTTAAGTGAATAAGCTTTAAAAACCGTTCATATTGTTCATTTATCGTCTTCTTGCATAATAACTTTGATGGAAAAATGATTGGGTGAAATATGACCAAACTTGCTAAATACAGTACTGTTTGTGTAGGGTTAAAACAAAACAAAAACCAAAAAGAAATTGTTATTTATTTTATTAAAGAAATAAATTCAGTATACCTATAGTAATAAATGCATTATACAATTTAAAGCAGTAAATAGGATTCTCCGAAACTTAATATTAGAAGAACTTAATATTATTCGGCTGGTAAACTAATGTTATTCAATCAAAAATATAAATCCACTTCTCAAGCACTGGCTATAAAATTTTAATTTTATTAATATTTTTTTGAAAAATACAGCGTTTCCTGTAGGATTTTTTAAAGCAGTAGCAAAAGCGTATCCACGTGGTCAATTCCACTATATCTGATTAAAATTTGTTCCTTCATAGATAATGGCAATTTGTTAACATTTTGTCGAATTACCACTATTCCATAAAGACGTATAGTTCAACATTCAAATATGAAAGAAATCAACAAACTGTGTTCAAATATAAAAGCTGTGTGATCTTTGAAAAATATTATCGACTGTAGTTGTTTTTAATCAAATCTTGAAACTGTTGAAATATATTTTAATTTGTTGTATTCTCACTATATCATCAAAAATAAATTGAGTAAATTCTTAAAATTAATGTCAATTAGTTTAGAAAATAATATTGGTAGTTGTTAAACAAATTTCTAGATACTTCTTGCTTGCATCTATAAATATAAATAACGTTCTACATATTTTACCAATAATATCTACAATAAATGAAATATTATAAATTTCCGATTTTGACCTAAAATAACCAATATGTCATAAATATATTATTTAACGAGCCTCAATACGACTAATATCATTTCTTATGTTTTTATAATCTGAACCAAAAAAACTATATTCTACTAGTAGGTAATACATTTTTTTTTATCTACGTATAGTTATTTATCTATTTTAATACAGATAATTTTGATTGTATATTAAATCTCGTCTTTTATCAATTTTAACTAAATTTGTACTTATAATTTGTTAAGTAATTGTCATATCACAGTTGATTAGGATGTCTTAAATATTTCGAAGCTCTAGCGGCTTCGGGTGATGTTTCCTCAGGTTTGGAAGTAGATGTTACTGTTTTTGTTCCATTCAATTTGTTTGGAATATCTAAAAGGCTGCTTAAGAAAGCAACACCTTGCTCCGCGGTTTGGTACACACTTAGAAGGAAGCTATCAGCGTCGAAACCATTTGGATTTTCTGTATCGTTTTCAGTTTCATCTTCTTCTGTTGTTCTGTAATTATTGTGTTTCAAATCAGCAACGAACATATTTTCATTAATATTAAAGTAATCATAATGGTTAAATATACTTCAATTCACACTTCAAAAAAATTGGGGTTGAGAAGCAATTATTTTGGATAATACTTTATTGCTCACCAAATATACAATTACGGATTAGGATTAGAATATTGTGATGGTAGAAATAATAGGTGGCCTTATCGCTTAAAGCAATCTCTTTCAGGCAACCTAACATAAGGAATAATTTAACCTAATCTAGCGATGTACTCTTGGGTGGTATAGATTATTGGGTAGAAAAAGCATACTTAAACTACATGTTTTAACAATTAAAGGTTTTTATTCGCTTTGTAGCAGTACAAAGAAAATAATAATAATATTTTCTAAATTATAAATAAATTAAACTAAAAATAAGCTATAAATAAAAACTAAAATTAAACCATAAAATCTAGTTCCAGACCGCTGTCAGTCGGAAACGTGCCCAAAAGACTGGCCACATTGCCTCGCTGAATGGCAATGCTGATACGTTGTCCAAGGTATAAGCCAGTCTTTTGGTCATGTGAGACATCCACCAGACGTTTGGCTATGTCTCGATAAAGTCTGTGAGCCTCAGGCCCCCATGGTCCCAGGGTCTCGACCCCAAAAGCCGCAAATATGTAGCCATTTCCGATGGCTGAGTATTTGCGGCGTTTTAGGGCCTCCTGTTGTGCAGCAGCTGTACCGGCAGACATGCTAGTAGCTGGAAGATGGGACGCTGCCAAAGTATCAACGCAAGACGCGTCCCATACTAAGGGGCGACCCATCTTCCAGGGCACCAATGACATACCATCGGGTCTCTTGCCATCGTCGCGGCACAGGCCGTTCGGTTCTAGGACGGCAGGTACCCCGGCGGTGACAAGAGCCCGACGGATTATGTCATTAAGTGTTGCATGACGTGAAATTCTACCGGCACTCCTGATGCACGATAACCCATGGTGACCGAGGCGCTCGACCTTATCTCCGCACTGACAGCGGTGTGGGACAACACAGGCTGCCCCTAGGCGAATGCAAGCACTTATTCTAAACGTGTTATCGTCTAGAAAAGTACCTAAATTCGCCGAGGGGAGTGCCTGTAGCCACAAGCCAGACTCCCAACGCGAGACAGCTAGGAGACGAGCACGCTCCGTCTCATTGGCACACGTATCCAAAAATTGATCATGTACTAGCAGAAGGTGATGTCAGGAGCCTTAAGAACAGACGAGCGTGCATGACAAGAACTATGAATGTCAAAGAAGCAAGTGAGGTGTGTAAGAATAAGCCTAAATGGCGCTCTGTTGTTCGTGCCTACCCCGCAAGGGACCTGGCGTGAAGTTATGTATGTATGTATGTATATTATTACCATTTTTTAAAATATAAAAACTTCGTTTAAAAACTAAAATGTATTAAATAATTATTAATATATAAAATATGATCTAAATCATCTTGAAGTCAGTGCTTAGTAAGTTTCAAAATATAGAAATTTTTATGTTTTACTTTGCACCTATACATTTTAGTTTTTTAGTTTTTGAAGTCGGTTTTTTTAAACGAAGTTTTTATTTTTTATTTGTTACTTTTTAGTGTCTAGCTATGTATGGGTAGACTTACGAATGGTGCCGCGCTTTTAAAAAAATATAGGTCCCAAGAGACGAGATCAAAAAAATGTTCGTAAAATGAAAAATACTGGGCCAAACTATGTCAATTTTTTAGGGGACCACATAGCAGCTATTCCGCGTCGAACAAAAAAAGAATCACGTAAATCGAATCATAAATCTCAGAGTAATCGGTGTACATATGGAACGAAAAGGAAATTTTCTTCATAAAAAATGTTCATAAAATGAAAACTACTGGGCCAAACTATGTAAAATTTTTAGGGGACCAATTGGAAGCTATTCCGCGTCTAACAAAAAAAGAATCACGTAAATCGGATCATAAATCACGGAGTAATCGGCGAACACACATAAAAAAAGCAACAAAAAAAAAGATCCCGACGAATTGAGAACCTCCTCCTTTTTTCAAAGTCGGTTAAAAATGAGTCTTGAAATGGAATTGGTAACTAATTATGAAATACAATATATAGAGACTACAGAGACTGGTGATTAACATAAGAGATTTCCCGTTTTCAGGAGAAAAGGGAACTTCCCTCGGGATGTAGAAAGGAGGTATACATCGGCGATACCAGTAGACTTCTCTAATCCAGAATAAATGGTATATGTATTGATAAAAATATCAAAATTAGATTTAGATTAATACATTAAATTATACATTTAAGAGAGTTTTTGGCGGGGAAAGAGGAACTTGTACTACTGGGCAGTTTTATTTTGTAAAAATGTGAAAAATTACTCTAAAATGAGGTTGTAGGATATCGATTGAGTAGTAAGTATATGTTTTTGTGACATATTTGAACTGTATAGTCATCTATGGCCTTTCAAATTGTCAAAAGAACTCCGTTGACTGGTTTGACTTTTACTTTAATTCAGCTGAGCTATACGAAGACTTATACATCAGAAGTGGCTGTATAGACTTTGAATTTCCTTGCCTGCCATTGTTGGGAATTGTACGGCTTAATCAATTTTATGTGCTTTTCAAACTATAAGAAGATAAGTCCTACAAATGCGACGTAATAATATAAGAACCTACGTTTCAGTTTCAGCTGGTGGATCCTCCATTTCCATGCCCCCGTTGGTAGATTTAAAGCAGCCGAGCGGGAAGTCAATTTGCCCGTCACCAAGAAGTTTTGGCTCTAGTTCAATGCAACCCCGAAGTCCATCAGCAGTTGGTGCAAGATCACTAAATTTAGCACAAACTTGTGCAAATTTACCAAATACTTCTAGACATATCGGGGCTGGATTTGCACCTGAAAAGAAAAATTATCATTTTAGATTTTAATAGTTTTAATTCTTACGAAACACTTGTATTATCAGCTTTAGGTTTATTGCATGGTATACACGGTAACTTGCACAGGATTTTTTCTAATATAAAACAATGTGTAGTATGATGTAATTTTTAGATATTTTTATATTATCAAAAAATTCAATGGTGCTTTTTTCCAGTGCTAGACGAACTAAAAATATACGTGTTAGTGGCTGTAAAACATTAATTACTGTAAATAGAAATTACCGATGTGAATAATCTGCCACTACGCCGTCGACAACTGTGGGGGATGTACTGTCCGTCTTCCTAAAATAGAGTGGCCCGAGTTCACCAGTCGTACGATTATCTCCTAACATACTACTTATTAAATAAACTTCTAAAATATTGTTACGAGTCGCGAGACTCGAATTATAATGCCGTTAGAATTACTATAGAGTTTTTTGGAACTATACAAACACGTATAACACAGGTACAAATATAACCGAACACAACAAGTCCAATGCAGAAGGTCGTAATTCAATAAAACACGCAAAGTCCGTCACTTATTACATTCCCGATTGTAGTACACACGTCTTGCTTCGATCGTGATTATCGCTCGACTGCCTCCCCCCTTCATCAGGTCATCCCCGTATCTAAGTCGACTTAATCCGACACACCTGGCTAATGACTGCCATAAAAGATTACAATACAACAATGGGCTGTTTTCTATTCACAATTTTTAAACACAAAGTAAACAAAAGAAGAGGACCATAAAAGAATTCAATTGTTGTAAGTTCAAATGCCAACGGGTAATAAATGTGCTTTGTTTCAGATGTGCAGGTGGATTTTGTATTTATCGGGACCAGAGTTGTAACAATATGAATAAAAGATCACACTGAAAAAACATATGCGATAAAATTTTGGCCCTATTATTTGTTGAGAAAACAGTGACTGATTATTTAGAATTGAATCCACTTTTAAGGAAGTAATACATATAATTCCTACTTATTGAATGTAGACTGCATGAAGCATTTTATGTTTACTTGTCGTACATTCAAACTTTCGCAAGTGAAATTTCCATTCGCAAGTAATTGCGAATGGAACTTGCCACTTTCTATAGAAATGAGGTCCCTTACAATTTAATTATTGTAGATATGAAGTTGTTTAATATTGAGTACTGTTTTAATTGATTTACCTTTGTGAAAGATTACTCGTTACAAGTAGTTTTATGCGTTTTATTCTTTTTTTTTATTTCAGGAGGTCAGCAGACAGGCAGACGACCCACTTGATGGAAAGCGGTTACCATCGCCTATGGACATTTGCAACACCAAAGGTGCGACAAATACGCTGCTGCTCTCTTAAGGAAGACTGGAACCTGGTCACTAATGCCAGAACACAATTCAAGGTTGTTATGGCGACATACTTTAGACCAGGGGTGGTAGCCATCCAGTCGGGCAAATGCCCTGCCACCTGGTTGTGGGTTGTTTTCGCGTCTCTTACGACAGGCCGCCTGGCGGCAGGAAATTATATTCTTTCTCCTTTCCGGATAGAATCCTATCAATAACTTCTGGTTAAGATTTAAGATTTTTTCCGTTTTTCACAAAATGACTGCAAAAATTAAAAAAATATTTAATCATGAATTGAAAATAGTGCTCTTACCTTGAATTTTTGAACTGTGGATCAAACTTTTTCCGTATGACACTTTGACTGAAAATCCATCTTCGGGTGATAAATATTTCATGTGCACACATCCTGAAATAAAGTATGTTCAAGTTGTTGAAAAGGAAGTAAATAATTTCAGTCTAAATCTGCCAAAATCAAAAGCAGAGTCATTTATTATGTTATGCCTGAATATATTTTTAAATATTTAGAAATGTGGAACACGTGATTCACATTGATTTACATTTATTTAACACGCTATTTTGACTAAAGTAGGTAGGTAGGTATTTACATTAGGATTTAATATTTGTGTGTTTATAAAAATCATCGTGGTAGCACTGGCCATTTAGAAATTATTTCCTGTCCTAATGTGCTTATTCTTATAATAACCACGTGCTAATAATGAAGGAAAATATCGTAAGGAAACCATCGAAATTACTGATTTCTCAAACCTGCCGCTTTGGAATATCTGTGGTAGGTATAGGTAAGTACTACCCAATACTGTAAAATTGGACACCTAGATTTTAACCGTGGGGGCTCATGGGCTAATATTGTATACAAAAAGTTAACAAGGGAAAATTGGAGTTGAATCCCACTATCACATCCAGTGTGAATATAACAGTTACATATACATATATTTAACTGGATTTCTCCACATTCCAAATGTAATTAATCACAAGAGATTTACGTGTAACCTAAATTAACAAACAATATTAGTATTTATATCAATAATGTTTTCATTAACATTTTTCTTATTGAGTCTATTTAAGACGAATATACTTTGATTATCATGTTTTTTAACTTTACTTATAGTATTATTTTTAACGTCTTATTCATTTTGAATCTTCTTATTATTCTCCTGTTGTCAGCTGATGTTCATGAGCTTTAGCGCATTGTTTTAATCATATTAGTTACGAACTCTATCCTTAGGTTTCGAAAATGCAATGTAAATTTTTCTTTTTTAAATTTACCGATATCAAACGACTTGCAGGTTACACAAATAAATGGATATGCCTTATTGTACATATATTAAGATATTAAATTAACAGAAATTATAATTAATAATACTCGTAATAGTCTGTCTTAATGTTGTTAACGATTTCTTGCAAACAACTTTCGGATGGATATGATATAGAAACGTCTCCATAAGACCACTATGACATGATTTATTAATAAATAAACTTTAATCAGTATATATAGTTATTATTTTTCATTGTACCTGGTCCCCCAAGATCCACGAAGGTGATATTGAAGTTAGCACAGCACACGCAAGCAGGCCCCTTGCAGAGGCAATTGCGATTGGGTTGATCACTCCGCAGTTCAGGCACTTGTATAAGATTTGTTCCATTGTTGAAGTCGAGAAAATCTAGAAAAAATTATGCTTTACACATGTCATGTTTAAGTGTATTATAATATTATTATTGTATAATCCAGGGCTTCATAACAAATGGGCGTACAGACAAAAGTGTAGTTTTACACAAGGGACAAAAATGTGAATAAAACAAAACTAGTTGATTTTATACGGCTGAAATTTGGAATTCGTTTATTTAGGTACACTTGCATGCTGGCAAGTCTTTCTAAATTAACAACAAAAAAAACGGCATTTTTGCGTATATGCCTATATGTTATGAAGCCCTCGATTATATTACGTCTGTTTCTTATAGGAGTAGGTAAGGACGTTTTCAGTAAATGAATATCAATGGACACTAGTTGCAAACGGGTTTGTTAATTTTTTAACGTGTTTTTAACTAGTTTGTTACATTTATGCCAAGTAAGTTAAGCGGGGTTTCTGAATCATACTTTGAATTAATTTTAACTCGTGTACGTTTCGGTTTTTAATTTTTTTGATGTACAGAACGCTTTTTAATAGCTAAACAGCAAGTAAACAGCGACTCATCTATAAAATCATGACACCTTGGTAAATCTTTAAATCCAAAATCTTTCATTTTTTTACATCAATACGTGAACGCTATATAAACGATTTCCAAAATTCCTTTAGCAGTGACAAAAGGCTGGGATATGTTGCAAATCAGTTTATGTAATTGAATCGATTTGGATAAAAGGAACTGATACGACGGTATTCAATTGTTTTGCATTCAAATTGATGTTTGTATGGTTCACTTTGGTAGATTCATCCGAATTGAAAGACACAAATGAATCGTCTAATATCGGTTTACCGGAAATACACTTCTAGTTTAAGAATGATGTTATGCAATAGAGGAAGACTTTTTTAATTACTCGTATCATACCGTGAGCTGACACGCCGTTTTTTAAAATAAAATAATAATAATGAATACGCATAATAAAAAGACGTAAAGCGGAAGAATGAGCAGAAATAACATACGCAACTACGCTTTATCTATGTCAGATCGTACCAAAATATACCAATCATCGCGTGTATACAAATTTCACTTATGAATATGATTTAACATTCAAATTATTGTTACGTAACAAGAAACAGCCAAAACAATGCTTCTGTTATAGAATTTATTTGGATAATGAACCGCGACCGACACTGCACGTGCAGTGAAAGTTAGAAATGTACATGTGAAAGTATATTTGATAATAAATATTGACTCAGGACTACTTTTTAGGTTACGTTGCCGTTTTGGCAAAAATAGAATTATGAAAAATTTGCATACGAATGATGTGTCTATATTTTTTTGCAAAATTCTTAATAACAACGGCTTTTCCTCAAAATTGACAGCATGTGGGTTGGTTCCATTTTGCATAAGTAGGTCCAATTGTAATTTCTATACCTCTCTATGTCGCAATATGGAAGTTTGATATTCGCGGCGATTTTCTGTGCTCTGTGATGTGTATACAATAGGTAACTTCTCTAACATTTCCATTTCTGTAACATTTTGCTTTGAACGTTGCATAAAAATCGTCTACAGCCAGTTTTCAAAGTAACTACTATTCTATATGGATGGACAGGCAAATGTAGTATCTATGGCGCTTTGTAGCGCCAACAATGTGGGGGTGGCAAGTATAATTGAAACACTTATACAATATTCGTTGAAAACTTTTTTAATGGAGTAAGTAGACAGTGAAATATGGGCTATCAAAGTTGCGAAAATTGTCCTCCTTCTAACTAGAGCTATCGTTTAGAGTTTTAAAAATACTTTTAACGATAATTAGTTTGGACATATTGAGAAGTTTTTGAGATATGTATTATGATTTATTATGGGTTTGTATCTAAATAACGAAAACAGAATTTCGCATCTCTATCAAACCTTACAATATAGGTGGTCTGCCAAGCCCTTACCCTATTTACTGAGATGTAGAATATTTTCTATTGGTTTTTTTACAGGACAGTAGGACCGTGGATATTTACCGTCTGTACGTCTCTACTATACAGAAATGAGACTGATTTTAGGATTTCATTATATTATGTCGATATTTTTTATAGTTTTCATATATTATTATTAATTATTGAATTTCATTCACATAAAACTATTATAGTAATCGATAAATTATTTATTTGTGTTCTTATTTTAAGATTTCTCGTATTCCAAATAGAATATAAGGCTGATGTTTTCATTTTGTAATAGAAAAACCGCCTTTTTTAAAGCCATATCTCAACTTATTATATTTATTTGGACCAAAAGTGGCCCGTTTCCTTTAAAAATGGAACATTATAGCTGTATTTTGTACATTACGTTCTATTGATATCTACAATATATAATGAATGGAAGTTAACCCGGTTATAAAAGTTCAAGCTTTAAAAGAAATTAGAGTTAATAATTATTAACTAAATTCTGAATCAGTAAGATAACAAAATTAAAATTTATGAGGCTCCGTTAATGAATATTTTTAAAAACTTAATTGGTTCAATTTTGCATTTCTTCGATAACGGTAGCATCTGACATAGATTCCGACGCAGTATTCAAATTAATATAATTATAACTGCCACAGATCCTTTGTCGTACTATGGCACCAACTTTCTATCCGCACCTAAAGTTACGTTACTGACACTGTATGCATTATCATTGTTGTCTTCAACAACACGCGTGTAATGCGCCGCTAATTTGTTAAAAGCGAGTACTCACCTAATATATTGGCTCCTAATACCACTGCGGCAACCGCGACAAGCAGCGAAAGCGTGAATTTGGCCGACATGCCGACTACTTTGTCAACGCCAACCAATTAACACAAGAATGGATAGACGAATTATGAATTTTAAATTTCTGCGCGATTTATAAGCCAGGACTGGGCAGGTGCGGTTGGAGTGTTCGAAAGAGGCGATCGTCGTCGCAGCCGCGCGAGCACTGCTCCTTCCCACAGATCTCGCTTAGGCCGTTTCACCTCGCTCACAATAGAAGGTGAAATTTAAATAAAGCAATAACGCAGTATTATAATGACGTGCATCAGAGAGATGCATCGTGAAAGCGTCTCGTGGACATAGCAGCGGGACTTCTCACAAATATTTATTTATTAATATCAACAGCTCTACAAAAGTAGGTGCATTGTGCATCGATTATACTATATTTAGCTTCCACGATGTTTATAAGTCAGGAACTTGTTTGTTAGCTTTCTCTGTGGTTTAAACAGAATTAAGTAGGCTATGGTTCGGATTCAAAAAACAAGATTTCCAAAGTCAGAAGTTGAATGGTAAATATTCGACTTTGGAAGCTAGTGTATAAGTTTGTTTTAAATGTTATGCTGTTAATACACTTTAAAGCCGAATAGCAAAGGAAAGTGCACTTCATAACAATTTTCATCTCATTCTGAGTTTTGTTAAGAATAAAAGATTTTAAGTACTAGACCAAGTTTTTATAATATTAATCGACAAACAGACACAGATATTCTATATCCCTCAATTAAGCAGGTTACACTTGTATTATTGTTGTACAACTACCCACTCTGGCACAATTTCCAGACATCCAGACCATAGTATATAAGAGTAAGTTCGATTACGAAATATACCGTGTCAGGATCGAACCCAGAATCTCTGCGTTGCAGTGAGGTAGGTCATCAAAGGGTTAGCCTGCTCAACGACAGAGGCCGTCGACATTTATTAATGGCAATTATGCCGACAATGCACAAATATTGTTAAATAAAACAGCTGACACACTTTGCAGTTTATCTTCTCAATTCATGATAACGGACAGTCTTTCACGCTTGTCTAACAGTGATTGGCATTGGTAATATCAACAATCAAGTGTCCTTACGATGTTTCATTATCTGTCACATTTGCTATTGTAACAATATGCAAATTAGGTCCGAAAACCTTACATAAGCGGTGCATTCTCTGTCAAGATTCAAATCTACGGCACTCAGATGAGAAACGGGTGTGCCTTAACCACTCATACACCAAGATTTATAAACTGGAAATAATGCTTAATTATGGGCAAAGACTGGAGTTATATGAGTATAAAAATATGTATATGTATAAGTATATAATTGTACCTACATTTATGTAATGTGTGAATAGTCTAGAATTTCATGCAAGTGACATCCAGTTTTAAGTTATGGATATATGCCTTTATAGAAAGTTGATCTACTTGTTTTCTTGTCTGTGTGTAAAAGAGCTGCGTGTGCGCATATGTATAATAATTTATACGGCCAAGTGCACAGCGTGCCAGTGCCCCATATGGAGGTCAATGCACTCTAACCATCACACACAATATTACGTGATTACAAAAATCTTCTATTCGATATCAATACGAGAACAATAGAATTTTGAAATGTGGGTTGAAAGACAGCACTAGTGGCCTGATTTACGACAGGTACCAGTCTCACACAATACGTATTATTTGTAAATTGCTGTGTGAGAAAATAAATAAAGTTTCTATTCTCATATATTCTAATGAACAAATGTTCATTTTTACTGCACACTTTATTATTCACCATAAATTAAAATTAGGTTACTAAAAGCTAGGTACGGATGCTACGCATAAACGGCTATTACTGTATTAATTTTATTCAAATACATGTTTATTATTAGAGTTAGAGATATATACTATATATATAGAGATAATAAGACATATACAGTCTTATTCATATTGAGTTAGAGTAAGTTTAAAGGCTTCTTTGAGAACCATAAAGAATTCTACAAAAATACTCTAAGTCAATATGAATAAGACCGTTAGTGTATAGAAAACATTGATGCACTTAATATTATACGCTCTTACATATAAGCATATTTCGAGTATGTGTGTATAATATGTTTCTTTGTGTGTAATTAGTTGAAATAAATATAAAGGTAGCAATGAGTTGCCTTTAAATTATCGAAATTCCAGAGAAAAGTTGACATTTATTAAAGTTTAAAAGTGAACTTGGAACCAAAGAAGCATTTTAATTATTTGATAATTAGATACTAAAAATGCTGAATGAAAATTCTTTATTTCACCATAACTTAAACCTGGACATTTAATACTGCTACAAATGAAAACATCCAAGAAATAAAGGTAACTCTGAAAATGTTTCCAAGTCCTATATTTCTACAGTTGACTATAGAATGCCAAAAATCAATTAAGTCAATTTTTATATACAATCTTACGTATATAATATTCGAAAAAATCCATAGACTACTATGGATTCTTGATTCTAAGTAATATTTGGGGAACAATATGATAATATTTAGCATACTTAGTCTTTTCTAGTAATTTTTTATAATTTTTAAAACTTGTTTTTAAGAAAACAAAATGTATATCGATATATTTGTTTCGATTTCTATAGAAGACATAAACAAAACAATGTATACAACGAATACTCGTATTACGAAATGTATTATATGATAACATCTGTTAACACCTTATGAGAGGTACAAATGAACGTTTAAATATTAGAGCAACCAATAACACGAATGTGTTCACCGTGTGATTCGACCACTTTCACCACGTGAAAGTGACCATGTCATGCCGCCGAGATGATTGGGCGACGTCGTGCACGCCGTAGCTCCGGGTTACAGTTGCTTCCATATGAATTGTTCCGATTCTAATACAAGAGCGATATATTTTGTTAAGGGTTGTAGCAACGTTAAAGTTCATGATAATTTTTTGGTACTGATTGTTCGGGGATAGTGGGGATTCTATAGAAGCGGTCGTTTTTCGGATGCATTAATATTTTATTGTGAATAAAATTAAATAAATTATTTAAAAAAATACTAAAACCGAATTATCTCTCCTTTATAGAGATGTAGAAATTTTTGATGTTATTTACGCTTATATGCATGTTCTGTTTTGATATAAATTAAAGGAGTAAAATGAAGGCTTTCATAAGAGTAATTTGGAGATTATTTGGTGATTTTTTTTCTCAACTTAAAATATCTATACAAAAATTACTAAGAAACTACGTTACGTTCCATATCGTGAAGATTTATGATTTTTTTTAAATTATTGATTAGTAAATACAAACGAAAAGATGTTTCATTTACACCCCATTGGTGGCAAGAGGAGCCTTAATATTTTCGTGAAAATATGCTGTTTCAGAATTTTAAAGGTTCGTCGTTTTACATAATGTTAAGCAATGATGCGGTTGTCGACGAAGGAAGCTTACGTCAGCAATGGTTTTTTAATATAATAATAGCAGGAGACTTGTGTTCCAGAAACCTTTCCTTTTACACACTTTATTATGTTAAATGTTCTTGACAATTACTTTTATAAAACTTGCTAATTGCATTTATTGGTTCATTACCTGTTTCACATGTATGTCCATCGGTATAGATTTTTTTAAGAAAACCCGTAATTCTATTATATCAAGAGAGAGGGAATAGGAAGTATTTACTTCCCAATAAACAAAAGTTTTGTTCTAAATATATTTATAAAATACAAGTAATGATGTCGTAAAATAAATTGTACAAATATAAGGATGCTTTTAGTTACTTGGATTTCACGATGATACAGCAATAGGAAAGTAAAATAGGAATACGAAAACGCAGAGACAGGCAAGTGACTAGGTCCTGTTCAAATCATAATTTAATGATCGTTTAATATTTTAGATTTTGTCCTTACGGTCAGCTAAGAAAATAACATATCTATAATGGCTACTCTAAATTATGTTTTCATTTTATATTATTTAAAAGGAAACTAACTGTACGGCATTCGAGATCAACGTACTGACTCTTTCTAGAACTTTGGAGAAAACCATTATATGTCTAAGAATAGTGAAGGATTTTAAGTTTATAATATGTTATTATTATTTATTATATATGTTTTAATAGTATTTTTTGAAAACTGTATTACGTAAAATGATTTATTTAAATCAAAACAAGACTAGTTTTTACAATAGATTTTATTCGATTTTTATTAGTTTAAGGTTCGAATACACCACATTTCAGTGGGCTGCCGTAAGCTTCTATCTCTATCTAAGTTTATTTTATCGACTATCGCGTCTATATGTGCATGAGTGCTGCTCTAGAGTTACCCTCAACTATGTTACATACATTTCTCATTCCTTTCACACAATCCACAGCCCAGGCTACCTGGAAGAGATCCTTCTAAAGCGATAGTGCCGCCCATTGTCCCTGCCTTTATATGCAATGACTGTAAATAATTTACTTTATGTGCATATGGTGAGCAATAAAGAATTTTATATCTTCTATCTTTCTTGGTTAACATACTATATTTAGATCGGTATGTTTCTATATCCTGACCACCACTCGTATGTCATACAGTCTATGTATGACATTTGTAACGCATATTCGACTCCACTTGACACGAAATTCTACATAAGCCCGACTTGATTTTATCCGTCTTTTACTAATGATTAAAGAGTGAAAGAGAGCTCAGCACAGCAGTTTTCCTTTCTCGATGTTTGTTATACGTCACTGCACATTTCTCCGGGTACTAGTCAAGGTGGTTATATCGTATCAGTGGTTCTTGAGTCGGTGTCGTCTCTTTAAGGGACAAAGAATAAGCGGTTATAATAATTTAAATTTCATTGATTTAGTCCATAATAGTGACATCAGAATTATTGATTTCAAAGTGTTTTAATTTTATTACAATTATATAGGATTTAAACCGTAAGTAAATAAATTCTTCTATATTCTAAAAAGTTTTCAAGTGTATGTTATAAATATCTGACGGCCTCTGTGGTTGAGCGGGATATGCCTTCGCCGACCTACCTCACTGTAACGCAGAGGCTCCGGGTTCGATTCCTGGTATGATAAATTTCGGAACAGAATTTTCTGCGTTATTTACTATGGGGTGTCTGGGATCGACCTTAAAGTAGTCCGTTGTGTATTACCCGTAAAGAAGTATAATTTACTTATTTTGGGAATATACAATATGTGTGTTTGTCTGCCGAATATTTATTAAAGAAAATAGATAATAAAAGCACAACCCACTTTTTTATGTATCTTTATTTGATACATGATGGTTACAGTAACTTGCAAATAGACTAGAAAAAACACTTTTGATTTAGGTTACATAATTTGTTTATTGACGAAGTACACAAGTATTGTACAATAAAAACGTGTAGAGTATCAATAGATGCAAAAAGAATTCAACGCGCGCTACCGAAGTTGAGAAAGTTACTCTATGTTTTTTGTGTTGCATTACATGTTTGTAGGAAGTGTTAGAGTATTGCTAATTTTTGAATATCTTATTTTTCAGAAAGGGGGCACCGCTTCAAGATGAAGCTCTCCCTAGTATTTGAACTTCTTCTAATTTTTGTACTCCTAGCTTTTGCCGCCTCAAAGAGTGTCAGTAAGTACCAACTTTTAATTAATGTAATTAATATTTCTTATACTATTAGGATAAATAACAGCTGTTCTAAATATAACTGGGATTTAATGCTAACTATCCCATTGAGATAAAAACTGATACATCTTTCAAAGGAATTCAAATTTCAATGAAAGTGCTATTTGAGAATTAAGCATAGTATCCCTGTGAAGAAAATATCCCACGTACGTAAAGGAACAAAAAGTAATTTCAAATATAATGAACCAAGAAAATATTCAAACACGAGTACATAGAAAAGTGGCAATAAGTGTAATTTATCATTTGAATTAAATACAACATTTCTATGAAAAATTTCGTATTAGAAATCTGTGAAAGTTTACACTACAGTCTGCTATCGTACTTATTTTTTGCGCCTAAACTGATTTACAAGCAGTGGCGTGTTAAGTGTTTGTAACATTTGTGCCATTACTGTATCTTTGATTTAAGTTTTTGTTAATCATTCAACGTTTCTTAAATTGATATATGGCAGTATAGAGGTTCACCTGATCGCGTAAATTGCTGATACATATTCCATGAAAGCTCGCCCTGTTTCCGACATGCATATATATACATACTTACTTATAAGTACTAGTGGTCTCTCGTGGTCGAAATTCCACCATAATAATTAGTTGTCAAAGGCTATAACTTATATAATCACAGATTTCGCCAAGGCAACAATAAACAAAAGAGTATATATTATGTTTGTGTGTCAAATATATGGTAGTGTGTCTAATGTTTTTTTGTTGATTTAATATATATTTTATGAATAATTAAAAAAAAAAATTAGCATTCGTCGCTTCTTCTTTGTATAAATTACAAGTGTGCGAAATTTCATACTCCTCTGTCCGCGAAATTATTGTAAGAGGGAGTACAATGTTTTAGCTTCACTTATTGATGTATAGATTAAAATATCCAAGTGAAATAGGAATGCGGACACATGCTACAGTAAACTATTTTACATATAAAAGAACAGATGTTAAAAAACCCTTCCTTGACAGTCCGTAAAGTAAAATCTAATTATCTAACTTTTAGAATATCGTGATAGATATAATTGTATTTACTTTTCAAACATTGATTAATGCCTTATTTGACTTGTTTTATTCGTTTGACAAAATGTATGAGGCTGTGACTACTGTTAGTTTATAAAAGTATATAAATTGGTTTGACTGGTCACGGCCGATTCCTATATTTTACCGACTGTTCATTTGCCTTACTAGCTTAAGATTTGACATAAGCTCCATACAAGTAATATCAAAATTCAACAGAGGTAAGTGGGCAAGTAAATCAATAGTAAAATATAAGAACAAGCCATAAACCTACTATATGTTCTATTCAGTAAATTCCAGACAGTTTAATGGCTAACGTGCCCGCGTTTCTTACAGATTACGTGGGAATTAATGCATGACTCTTTATTGGTAGAGAAACTAGCATCTGGACAATAGTTAGTAAACAATGTAATTAGTATCTAACGACCTGTGGTCGTACATAATTATATTTAGGGGTATATTAAATAAATTTATATATATATTAATCATTTACATAAAGATGTATTCGATAGCTAAATGTCAAAAACAGAGTATGTTCTATGCTACTACGGAAAACTTCGTTGTACGTAGGCGATACAAGAACTAACAACAATACGTAGAGCCCTAATATAAAGTCTTATATATAATAAAATAATTCTTCAACTCCACAGAAAAACAGGTGAACAACAGGAAGAGTATTCAAAATAGAAACGATGAGAACAAAGTAGAAGATAACAGCATCAACAAGTATTGCAAGTGTATCGAGGCTTATTGCAATTGCTGCAGAGACTTCGCTGTACCTGTGCTCAACCTAAATGGACCAGGTAAGCAATTTAAGAAAATTTACAAATCCGACTTCAACTGTAACTAAAAAGCAAAAAATAAATATTTTCAACAAAATCTTGAAGTCGGTCTAAAGTAAAACATAAGAGTTTGCTATATTTTGCAAATTTTTGTATTTTTATGTTTTACTTAGCACTGACCTCAAAATTTTGTAGAAAACATTTGTTTGTGCGCTTTAATTTGCTCTTGAAATCGGTTTTATTTTTATTATTACTATTTCTTGAACATGTTTTTTATTTTCTAATTTATGTTGCGCAAATACTTGATTTTGTTTGTTTGAAAATCTGTTCACAATTGACGGAGAAATCGCGTAACAAACGTACAAAAAAAGACAGTCGCATTGAGAAAATCCTCCTTGAAGTCGGTTAATAATTATCCTCGAACAGTAGAAGACCAATTATATACTAATTAATTATTATACTGTCTGTCTGTAGTTTCAAAATAAATGCAAACATTTACGTGAAAACTGCTGTTTATTATGAAAAAATACCATTCTTAGAATTTATTATTATCTGTTTGAAATTTTGTCTCTTATTATGTAGGTATGTACAAAGAAATGGCTTAGCAAAAACTAAATTTTCATTACTTTGTTGCTATTATTTCGCCACCTATGGAGGTTATTAAAAAAAAGAAATAAAGAGATATCATTAATTTTTTTTTAAATACCTTCAGTAACGATCCAATACGATTATGTAAACTGATAAAAATTGACACTTAAGTTTTTTTTGCAATTTCGCTACATAAGTTTGTCGCGTTAAATAGACCACAGTTTCATGTAAAATTAAATCCATGTTAGTAGTAGTTTTTGAGAAAATGACTGTGAGTTACTCACATGTGATGCACTCAGACAGTCCTCCTGATATGGCGATTATATAAACGTTCCATTTTTACCAAAATAAACACGGAACCCTAAAAATATTCTTTTAATGGAACTTAGTTTGAAGGACTATATTCATATTTCAGCACTGAAATAAAACCATGTAAATAACATAAAAATAAATAATAGATTGCGTTTAGCAAGTAAGTGAGTTTGTTATGCCCAATGTAAAAGAATACGATGTTAATATCTCCCTTAACGACACTAGACTTGACCTAGCAGATTCAACTGTATTCTTAGGCATAAACCTAGATCAGAAGCTCCAATGGGGCGCTCATATATCTAATCTCTCAGCAAAGCTTAGTTCTGCTGCATATGCGGTCAGAAGAGTTAGGCAGTTCACTGACGAAGAGACTGCTAAACTAGTTTATTTTAGTTATTTTCATAATGTCATGTCCTATGGTATTTTACTCTGGGGCAACGCTGTTGACTTAGAGACCATACTTGTTTTACAAAAAAGAGCCTTAAGGTCAATTTACAACCTCGGCCCTCGGGAGTCTCTTAGGGAACGCTTTAAGGAAATAGGTATTATGACGGTCGCCTGCCAATATATTTTCAATAATATAATTTATATTCGTAATAATTTGAGTGACTACAGGCAGTATAAGGATGTTCACAATTTCAACACCAGGCATCGTAATAAACTGATACTGCCATCTTTTAGATTACAAAAAGTATTGTTCTCTTTCTTGGGGGTTGGTATACGCTTCTTCAATAAGATTCCGAGTGAAATGTTAGATCTGCCTTTCACTAAATTAAAAATCAAACTAAAAAGTATCTTGTTAAAAAAGGGATACTACACTATTGAAGAATACTTAAATGACAAAACTTCATTTACATAGCAGCTCGCTCCAACCTCTCTTATACCATATTTTGTATAAATTATCTTGCTAAGCTTGTAAGGAATTTATGGAGACATGTTGCAGAAAAATAAATAAAAAATGTAGTACGTCATGTTCTTCTTTATTAAAACTATAGTAATATTCTTCTTTACTTTTATTGTGTCTCTCTGAATATGCACTGTTCGCTACAACTCCATTAATTCTTCAAAGTCTTTCTGTAACATACTTATGTATAAAACTTATTAAAAAAAGAAAAAAAAGAACTTGAGATATAAATTGAATAAGAGATAAATATAAAGCAAAAAATGTTTTTAGCTAGACGTGTTGCTGGGGAGTTTCTTGCCGCTTCTTCTCCTTAACAGCAATAACACGTTGCGAAGCGGTGTACATAGACTAGGAAGTAAAATTAAAATTTTAACCTATATGTATGACCTTCAAAAAGTGTTCTCCAGTGGAACTTATTTTGAATAAAATCTTTTGAATTTGAATTTGAGCAATAAGGTCGCCCATCGTACTTACTACCTTTTAGTAAGTTAGTTTTTTGTGTATTTTTCTATGTAATGTTGGTGTACAATAAAGAGTATTGTATTGTAAATAACTCTCATGGGAGACGAAAAATAATACCAAAAATATATAATTTTATCACAGTTCATGAATAATTGTATAAATACATAGTTACTTTTTAGTAAATGTACATTTAAAGGTCTTATTATACCTAAAGTCGATATATTTATTATCTGAATTTGTGCTTTTAAAATTGGCCTTTAAACTGAATTAGCAAAATTCCAATGAATGGTTAAATAAATAAATATTTCTGTGCCGATTTCAGGATGTGCAACTTTAAGATATCTAAATGGTGACAAGATGTCCGTTTCTCTAACCTTCGGGAAGAAAGTCATAGCAAACAGGACACTCTCAAGTAAGTAGTTATTTTAGTAAACAATTTAAATTGCAATAAAAAACTTAATTTTATAATTTAACTCTAGAATTTCATCCAGCGTCGCGCTGATTTTCAGTGTCATCTTAGCCTCAGTAATTAACAATTTAGTATCTAAATTATATTGAATATTATGTGTTATAATACCCATATACAACGGACCTTTCTGGGCCGATCCCAGACATCCAGACCATAGTAAATAAAAGAAAGCTCTTTTACGAAATGTATTATGCCAGGAATCGAACCCCTTACCTCTCCGTCGCAGTGAGGTACACCAGCAAAAGCTTAGTCCACTCAACGTATTATATGATATAGGTACACATATACATTAAGTATGTGTAAAATAAATAAATGAAACATTATATAAATTGATTAAATAAATTCCATGGGTTGTGCGCTTATTGCAAATAAATAAAAATATTATTATGAACATTGCAGGTCGCAAACCAAGTCCAGTTTGCATGCCATTGCCAGGAGGTGTGTCGAAGTTTTGTGGAAGAGTCTACAACATAGCACGAGCTGGTGAAGAGTTTAGAGCATGTCTTGGTTTAGAACTTCAATCAAAGAGTACCGTTGAGGCTGCTGTTAGAGTATCATGCTTCAAATTTGGTCCACGTGGGGTCATATCTGAGCCAGCAGATCCATTACCACTTGTCCCTCAGAACGAGAAAGTAGATGATGACGATGATGATGACGACGATGATGATGATGAAGAAGATGACTTCGATATTGACGACGATGATGATGATGACGATGATGACGATGACGACGATGATGGTAATTTGATATCCTTATAAATGGAGGACACGTCTCTGTTAAATTAATTGATATTTTTAAAGAGCTACTTATTCGGTAATGTTTTCAGGTGAACTTGAAACAGCTAATGATGTAGATGGTGACGACTATGCAGGTTTTAGCCTTTTGGGAGAAGATATATTAGGAGATATATTTGGATCGTCAGGTTCCAAGAAACCACCTAAAAACAAAAAGAAACAAGCTCCTACTTCCTCTACTACTACAACAACAACAAAACGTCCAAGAACAACAAGACGACCAATTCGTAGACCTATCACAAGAATAACTACTGCTAGACCTATACGATCTACTACACCAAGAATTCGTCCAGCAACTAGAAGGCCAACACGCAGACCCACTAGAAGGCCTGAAAGTTCTCGACCTAATAGGAAACCTAGCACTGTAGCACCGTTAACGTCATTTTCTACATTAGAAGAATTGTCAACAAAAGGAACACCCGCTATGAATCCAGTGTTACCCAATATCCAAACAACACAGGAAGTACAACTTAGTACGGAAAAACTGGGAACTATTCAGCCACTGGAGTCTGTAATTCCTGTTCAGAAGTTAGCATCAACGGTAAGCATGACTACTCAAAAGAGCGTTACTGATCTTGATGATCCCGGTTTAGCAATGTCCTTAGCTCATATTACAGGTCAACTATCTGTAATGCCTGTAACACCACCGTTAGCAAACGATCTAAAAGTACATAACATGCCTCTTGAAGAAGAAGAACTAATAAACTTTGAAAAGATTGAAACAATTACACCCAAGACTTCTACAACGATGGCATTTGCTTCTAATTCAGAAGAAGCCATAAATGACGATATGATACAAATAGTTCAAAATCTTGATTCTCAATCTGAGGATACAACTGAAACGGAACAAGACATGGATGAAAGTAGAGGTCAACACTTTAATTACGGATATGCTATTCCAAGCGTTACTTATGAAGGTTTAACTTTGCCTAAAAAGAAGCACAGGGGAGCAGAATTTACCATTGAGGATTTGGATGTTCTCGATTTGTCTCAAATTGGCGAAGGAATAGGTCAAGAGTTGGGAATATTCGGTGGCAAGAGACGGCAAAAAAAGCATCATAACAAAGATACCGAAAATAAAATAAAAAATAGCGAAGACAACAGTGACGAACTTGATGACATTGTAAATGCATTTGACGCTATGAGCGATACTTTAGCAATGAGAAAGTCAAACACAGGAAATTCCGAAAGAAAAAGCAGAAAGCGACAAAATAAGATGATGCGTGAGTGGTCATTAGTATGATAGAATACTTCGCTTAGTTAGCTCTATTATTAATTCAATTATTTTAATTTACTCCTCATGTGTTCTTGTGTGTAAATAGTATTTTATGTGGTTATTTATTTTGCATGACTGAACAGTGAATAAACTGTGAAATTAAATTATTCACAAAACATTTTTTTTCTACTTTCATTTCCCACCTCAAGTTATATGAAGCTGATAATATAATGTAATTGATGGATATCTTCCTCTATTTACATAACATTTTAAATACTTAAAGCAGTTTATTAAGTAACACATTGCATAATTCATAATAACGACTTGTAGATATATAATAATTATATAAGGAGATTTAAAAATATATTTTTCGTCTGCAATGCCGCTTTATTCAGTTAAGAATCTAATTGAAAATATAAATTAGTAGGTTTATCTGATTTGATTGATGAAATACCCGTTAGCCAAGGTTACAAGCCCAATGTATATGTTGATTCAATTATTATGGTAGAAAATATGGCAAGAAAACATAAACATGGCGTTTATCAATATGTAGCTCCCCAGTTTGCCTAAGGCAAATACGTTCTTTCGCGGTTTCTTCTCTCACAGCATAACACGTTACGAAACGGCAGTAAGATAGTGTAGGCTGCCTCGAACCACCTATTCCGGTCTGCTGTTATCCTTCCCCTCGGGCTTCATATCACCCGTTACCTGTTTCTAATTAGTGCATTGTTGTCGCCCTCTGGTTGGCTTCATTAGATTATGCCCTCTTATGGCAACAGTTCAGCCGAAGTACAGACCACTAGGGAGCCCCCTCGTGTAGGTTACCCCCCGGGCTCGAAAAACCCCGGTAAAGATGTAGGTCTTCGGACCAACAACATAAAGTCAAGTCCAATAAAATAAGGAAAATATGTCTGTAATGTCTCTACGACATGTATATACATATTTAATATATACATATTTTTTAATTAACATTTGTTAGTTATTCAATCGTAGCTGATATTTAAAAAACAAGTAATTATCTACTTTTATTCTTTAGAATGTTGCGAATCAGAACTTTCTTTTTAGTATCAATCACATATTATTTAAACTTTAAAATGTACATATACATATTAAACTTATTACTAAACTTTAAGCTGTCTTAAAAACTCCCTTTTTGCATTTTACCATGAACATAGTTTTTGTTAACATAATCATAAAATGAATATGTTAACAAAAATTCTGGGGGAAATAAATGTTAATTTAAAAATGTGAGTAATAATATAAAAATGTATTCATGATTTAAGCCAGTAGTCAGGAAAGAATCTCTCGCCGGAATTTTCGGACGGGCGGAAATAAAGTGAAAACTGCATTATCATTAAACATTCGCAGTGTTGTGTAATGTGAACAACTTTTCAAACACTATGTAAACATTCCAATATATTATAGCTGTTTGGGGACTATAAAATTCAATTTGCGTTATACCGCTATTGAAAGTAGTCATCGATGATACAGTGTATAAAGTATATCCGCTTTCTCTCGAGATTCATTAAAATTTTAAACTTGTTCCTTACTTCGACAGGGCAGTTAAATAAACATTGGAACTTGATATCTGGCTAGTGTAATACTCCAAGTAACTTGCTACGCTTGTAATTTGTATTGAGACTTGAGCGTCATCGCATACATCTGTACATTGTCTATTGCAGAAAATGAAAATTGTGAAATTTAATTTTTTGGTATTGGTTTATGCATTTTTCTTGCAATGTCAAGACAGTTTAGGTAAGTAATAGCATTAATTATCTACTCATAAGTAAAATTTATTGTATGGGTGAGAAAGTAAACGTGAACACACTTTCAACAGGCGCTTCAATTTTGGAAAATAAGGATAACGATGTAACCGAAATAAAAATACCGCAGTCAATATGGAAAATGGCATTAAAACCAACACCAGTTCTGAAATCTCCAGTAACAATAGTCGTACCAATAAATGTTCCACCAGATGAAGAAGATCAGTTTGAAGAAGATGCAGAAGAAACAGTGCCTGAAAATGATGTAGTCGAAGAAACTCCGGTTAATGAAGAGGGTGCGGAAGAACCACCCAGTCCAGTTGAAGCTGACCCTCCAGTGGATTCACCAGGAATACCAACATTACCTCAGTTACCACCTTTGTCAGATCAACAGGGACCTGGTGACAATGATGTGACAGGACAGGTGACACGGTTTCCATGCTCTTGTGTCAGCAGACAATGTGGGTGCTGTACTGGATCAGTATTGGAAAGATTCAGAACGAAAGCTTGTGGTAATGTTACATTTGTGCCTGAAGAATTTGTTTTTGATGTTAAGCTTAGCATCAATAACAGTACCGTTGTACGACAAAAGGTTTCAGGTGAGATGAAAAATCTATATCATAAAATTCTAAACATGCCGTGTCTGTACTTGAAGCTATAAAAAAACAACAACAGCTGGAATACATATGTACTATGTAAACGACGAAGAACACGATGCAATTTTTTTTATCTTTCTTTCCTGTTTGTTGGTTTGTTCGGGATTCACGTAAAAGCTACTGGTCCGATTTCGATGCGGTTTTCGCTGGTCGACAGCAAATTCCTAGACTTAAAATCTGTGCTACTATTTCTGTTAGGAATCCCGCTGGAAATTTTCTGGTAATGATTTTAAAATTGCCAGATTGGAAAAAATGCATTCAAAAAGGATTTTTTCACTGTTCGATAGCAAATATTATTTAATAAAATGTGTGATATTTATTATCCCGGAAATCCCACGGAAATTTTCCTGGGAGCGGTTTCTAGTTGTTCGGGTACATAAAATTAGCTTTTTTATTGCATGGGTTCAGTAGACAGACGGCTCACCTGATGAGAAGCGGGTACCGTCGCCTATTTTTTCCGTCGCCGTTTAATCCGTGCAGGAACGGATAAAGAATACAATTTCCTGCGGCCAGGCGGCCTGTCGTAAGAGGCGACAAAACAACCCACAGCCAGGTGGTAGGGCATTTGCCCGACTGGATGGCTACCACCCCTGGACGAAGTATGTCGTAATAACAACCTTGAGTTGTGTTCCGGCATTAGTGACCAGGTTCCAGTCTCCCTTAGAGAGCAGCAGCGCATTTGTAGCACGTTTGGTGTTGCAATTGTCCATAGGCGATGGTAACCGCTTTCTATCAAGTGGGCCGTCTGCCTGTCTGCTAAACTCCTCTCTGCCCGCCCGCTCTCTAAAGGGAGACTGGCACCTGGCCCCGAATGCCGGAACACAACTCAAGGTTGTTATTGCGGTATACCAGGGGAGGTAGCCATCCACATGGGTAAATAAAGTACCACATAGCTTAGTTTTCATTAAAACGATAGCTTACATTATTATTTAAATGCTGTGGTACTTTGTGTCGCGGGAATCCCGTTGGAAATTCAAGTCAAGCGTGGATGGAGTCGCGGGCATATCCTAGTATCTATACATAATAAATATTCATATGAATTATTTTAGAAAGATGCAAATGTTGTATATTATATTTCAGCTAGTGACCCACCACCTATATGCTTTAACCCGAGACGAGTTCCATTCGTTGAAGTTTGTATGGAATTATCAAATATCCGTATGAAAAATAGAAACGCCTTCGCATGTATGAATATTAATGCCAATATAGGTGGTTTTCAGATATTCTCAAATTCATTCAGATGTTTTAGGTAATATATAACCATTGAATTGTCTTTGTTTCATGTGTTACAATTAATTTGGTATAACTATTATGAAATTATTATTTTTAGTTTTGGAGCATCAGGTTTACAAACTGGATTAAAACCAAGACCCGTTAAATCTGGTCCGAAACCCATAAACTTATTTGGCAATAATGGTGGTGGAGGGGAAAGCGGCTTCATAGAGAACGCTGCTGGAGCTGTTTTCGGTGTAAATGGTAATAATATACTAGGAGGTGTTGCTCAAGGAGTCTTCGGTGGCGGAAGTAATGACGGCGGCCCATTAGATGCTATTGGTGACGCAGTGGGTGACTTTTTAAATGGAAGAAAGATAGACTAGATATATGATCTCTGATAACTATTTTTAATATTTGATATTAAATTATTTATTTATGCTAAAATAAAGTTAACGCATCAAATAATTGTTTTCTTTGATTTAGACTTAGAGTAATATACAATTGTATACTACTCATATTTAGAGATACTATCACACACTAGAGAAACTCGTATTTTCTGACACGAAACATGTATCATCTACGCCTCATACTAATAATGATCATAAGAAAAGTAATACTAAAAATACCACAAAATTCTCCTGGCAAACCTGATATATTTATAATTCTATGGCCGCACTTGCGTTAAGTTTAAAGATTAAGACTATGACCGAAGGCGTTTTATTTAAAGCGTTAAAAAAATAACGTCGTTAACAAATAGCCATATTAGTGTATATACGTACGTTATCTGTGACTATTAAATTTAACGTCATGAACTATATTGCATCTCAAACGCATAACGCATTATATGCAACGCCATATCTGCGTGAAATGGGCTACATCTGTAATATTATAGCAGATAAAACCGCAACAAAACTAATTTATAATCTTTCACCAATTATTTTCGGAAAATTCATTTTAGTTAACATAGTATGTCTTTACTTATATAAGAATTTCTTTATATGGTAGGGTGGTTTTACAATTTATCATAATAAGAATTATTTTACAAATGATAAGTAAATATAGTTTTTTTAATTATTCATTAGATTTAAACAACATATTATGTTAGCCCAGGTTTCTTTTAATAATTTCCTAAAAACGTGTAATATCTAATTAGATATTATCTGTACAAATTAGCGATGAAAAATGCTTTAAAAGATTATTTGTTAATACTTAAACAGATTTTTAATTGTGAGGCATTTTACAACACATTTATATACTACAGAAATTTACAATATTGATACACGCGTAGGTATATATGCGGTATAAATAAAACAACCCGTTCTGCTAACATCAAATTTTCACCATGAATACTGCTGATAAGTACAGAAGCTTATATTAGGGATTGATAATAAATAACTTTGACGTGAAAGTTGGTGATTAAGTGTAGAGAAAAACAGATCTTTCGCAGCGGCCACTGGACCGGTTTAAAACTTAGTATGCGAATTTAAGTGCATGTTTTATTCAGACGTCCAACGCGCATGTTGGTTCCTCTATAAAATTAGAAGAAATAGAAATGGTGCTTATTTTATTTTTTATTGTTGTCAGCTGTTATATACAACTTTGTTTTGGAGGTAACGAATCTATCAATTATTATTTTCAAATTATTTTTCATAGTACTCATAATCAAATTGTGGTGTTACAGTGAACGAAATAAATAAAGACAACACTGAACTGTCTAAAAATTTACAAGAGCTTGAGATACCGGCGAGAAATGTAATATTGCTTCGGAATTTATTTATAAAAAACAAGTCTTTTTTAAGAACAAATTTGAAAAGGCAAGTCGACAATTCAACAAATTCTACTAGTTCCACGAATTCAAGAAGGTGCCAGTGTACTGCAGGAGTATGTAAATGTTGCACTGGATATGTATTGGATTTGATAAGACAGAAAGCTTGTATGAAAGTTACATATCACCCTGGTGATTTCGCTTTCGATGTAGCTATGTCTTTTAATGACAGGATACTGTATGAAAATTCTGTGTCAGGTAATTAATACTTAGCACAAACATGTTATAATGGACTTTATGTATGTTTTATTGTATTAGAACACTTTCGTTTTCAGGCAAGAATCCAAGACCAATGTGCATAAATCCACCAAGAATGCCAAATTTAAAATTTTGCTCAAAGTTTTATAACGTCTTCTTTCCGGGCAGGAACTTTCACTTTTGCTTAGCAATGGTAGGACAATGGCGAGAGTTTGAACTTTTCAATATAGCTTTTGACTGCTTACGGTATGTATGAATGTGTTTAATCTATTAGGTTTCCTTTTTCTTTAAATAATTATTCACAGTACAACACGTGTTACTTATACAACTTATGTATGCACAGAAAACGTACAAAAGGTTTAGATGCCGAGTGTTTGCAAGGAGTCGGCCATTTAAAATGGAGATGCGCAGGAGCCAGTTTTTTGGCTAAATTATTGGCCCACAAATACGATTTGCGAGAAAAGTCGGAACGCTGTTATTGTTATCGTATAACAAATTGAATCAATTAAGTACCGGTAAAAATTATAACTTAGACTTAGGTATATTTTTTAAAATTCGTTGATCTTGTATTATATATAGATATAGTATTTACGACATCAGGGACGTCGTCAACTTATTAGAATTCGGCGAAGGTTTATGACGCTCTTCTTAATTAACCTAACGTCAAAGCGCAGAAGCCAAAAACCTCGGAGGAAATTTTGCTCCATTATACGTAAACATGTTCACTAATATATAATTTTACTAATTTGTTAACCTTAACATGATATGTCACGTTGATGATTTTAGAATGGGTGCTAATGGAATCGCGTTGGTAAAGCCAGACGAAGGCGGCGGACTGCCTGTACCTAACCCTCAAGGCGGAGTAGATGCTGTGATTGATTCGGGAGATGATATTGAAGATTATGATGAAAACGGCGTACGATCACTTCTTAATGATTTGTTTAGTTGATGATCTTATAAATAATTTGGATTTTGGCGTGACAAATAAATCAATATTTATTTAAAGGTTTGTTTGAGATTTAATGACAAATAATCCTGTTAAAATATCAATAGTTTGCTTTACAATTTAAAAGTGAATGTATACAGTATTCAGTCAATAATATTTGTGAAAAAGAATATAAACTGTTATTCAATAAACATTTATAACATGCGATATTAAACATCGGCATAGATACGTGCATTCACTTTTGCCCGATTGGTTTTGTTTTAATATAAACGACCACTGCTAACAAGCTGTGTGATGTTTCCAATTGGTAGATTGATTTTCAAAAATATTTCATCCCGAGTGAAATTAACGATGGCTGTTAACACAATAATTGTACGTCCGTATCGATTGGTTGCGCAGGAGTTTCTCTCTAGAAAGTCCCGCAAGTCAGTTGCGTTCTGGCGCCGCATGCCTCGCATACAAATTGTTATTGTACCTTCACTAGTATTGACTTAGGTTACCGGCGTGCGGTCACTCGAATCCTGTCTCTAGAGACAAGCAATTGATTGATTCGAACGAACTGGTTGCAAAATGAAAACGAAAACATTGATTTGTATTATAGTTTTTGTTATGTGTTGCGTGTCTTGCATTTCAGGTAAGTGATTAATATTCAAAAAATGTTGTAAGCGATTGTTTTGTTATTGCAGTTAGTTGACAATATCGATGAGCAAAGAAATACAAAGTAATATTTAATTCGGTATATAATATTCGTTATTTTTATTGGACCTAATATATCTTCAATATTCTTACTGTAAACGATGATCGTTGAAGGTTTAACTATATTATAGGAATCGATATTTAACACACAATAAGGACGTTACGATATTTATTACCCTTTAATTAACAAACTTATATTAAATATAAGTAAGTATATTATTTTCCTTTAGAGGATCATTTTGGCACAAGTCAGTGTCACACATGATTTTTACAATCAGTTACACTATTTAATGGTGGTCCAATGTCTAGTCCAGTTACTTCTAAAGAGAAAAAAAAGACTAATTGAACACACAATTTATAAATTGGAAAATATTTCGTAATAAGTATTTCCAACACAGTTGTATTGTAAGTAAATCGCACATTTTATTGAACAAATTAGTTAGCACAAAATAATTAATATACAGTTAGGTAAAATATTTATAAAATTTCAAACAAAGCTAATTATCACTGGATTGTTCTGGATTTCTAGGTATACACTCAAAGAACAAGCGACATTTCTTCAATAGTAAGCCGGACGGTGTTATGGATGTTACAGACTTCTCTATTTATTACGATTTGAATACGAATCAGGTGAGATAAGGAGTAAATTGAGAACCTTCGATTTCCATAGATTTAGGTAATTTTATTGTAATTGTTTTAGAAAACATTTATACGGTAAGTGCACATTTTAACACCAATAGGTATTTACGAAAACTTGTATACATAAGTTAACTCAGTAGGAGGAGCTGATTTAATTTTTTATCATAATACTTGGGTGTCAGTATTCTTGTAATTTCAGGCATAAAATAGATAAATTCTAATTTTCAATTGATACGAGTTTATTTTGTTTCCTTGTTCTTATAAAATTTTATCAAGGCCATCCATTTGTCTTTGTATGTCTGTCTATAGCCACTTTTCTCGAACACTGTTTTTTTAAATTCAAATTCAAAAGTTTTTATTCAAATAAGTACCACTCGAGAATACTTTTTGAAGGTCATACATATAGGTTAAAATTTAATTTTACTTCCTTGTCTGTGTACACACTTTCACATGTTTGAAATACAATATCAACATCCATATAAAGGGAGGCTTATTTCATATCAATAATCACTTCCAAACTATCTTAGGGTGGACAAGATCTTATTAGAGTGGGTTGACATGCAGTGTAATAAAGTACTGTATAATATTATATAGCTACATATACATACCTAATAAAGATATTACAGAGTTAATTCACCTTACTATTGGTTCAAATTTCATTTGATCAGTAAATGTAAGTAATTATCTACTCGACATGCCTTAATAATAATTAAAAATCGTTAATTTACGTGATCCATGTATATCGATATCTGATGTTATAGCGTGAATATTTTTTCAGACTATAAGGAAAATGATGCCCCGTCCGTGGTATAAGCCTGGGTGGATGCTGCGATTACCGTTCAGAGGTGGACGATGTAATTGTGAGGAACTAATATGCACATGCTGCACCGGAGTTAGGATTGAATCTATTAATTTTGATAGGAGCAGTAAGTAAAAGCTGATTTACATCGATCCAGCTATTGACTTCAAGTTCGAAGGAAGCCAGTGGTACCTTCGTACTGGTATCTAGCTACTGGCTTCATGTAAACGGCAGAAGTCAATTCTCTGTGCACTGACGCCGTTTGAAGTCAGTAACTGTATCAATGTAAATTAGCCTTTATTATATCACAACTTTTTCATTTTTCATTGCATTTTTTGCATAAATAGATCTTAGAAGTCATGTCACAAAAGAAGTCCCACAAACGTGGTGCTGCAATCGCCGAACTTAATTTTCTACATAACTATTCTTTTGTTCTTTGTAATAATTGTATAGAGTAGTCTGGAGGAGATCGCCTACAGCGACAAGATCGCCTTTTTTGATGCACAGGGGGAATACATTTCGTACCATACTGAGTCCCTCTCGATTGTGGGGGTAGGACCGGACCGCGGCGATAAGCACCGCGCAACGTGTGCGGAGACTCTGGACGGAACCAACTACTCTGCTAAATCTAAACCTGCGTCCCGTACCCGGCGCTTGTGAAGACCGCCTATTGTACTTTAATACTAGAACTAAACTAGAAACAAAGATTGGACATCAATCTAGTTCATTTATTACTATCTGTCCTTAGGGAAGGTATGCGTGCTACCAAGACTAAATTTTAATAGGAATAAAAACAAAGAAATAGAACAAAATAAGTTAATAAAAGAAGAAATGTAAATACTCCAAAATATGAATAAAAAAGGTACATACAAAAATAAACATGTAAGTAAAGTAGCTACAAATCTCCAGTAGCCGGAGGGTGGAACAAAAAGTAAAAAAGTGGAACTCGTTTTCCAAAGCAGATTTTTTGATTAAAGCAGAGATTTATCACTAGGATGATATATAATTAAATTAATTAATTATTTGAAAGCGTTACTAAGCTAAGAACAAAAGAGTATCATTTTGACAGTTATAGGCTACAGATAATGTCGTGTCACGGTTTACAAAGGTCTGTTATCATCACGGATTGATATTTTGGTATGCATTAGAAAGGAATTTCCATGAGTTTACAATATAATTACACGAAAGTATTGCAAAACCATTCTGTATGCACAAATAATAGGTGATCATTCCAAAGGCGGTGCCGAGCGTAACTTCAAAATTGGATTTATATGCTTGAATCTTGTATTTTAATTTCCAGCATGCGTAAATCTCTCTTTCGAGCCCGAAGAGTCTCTCATCAATATGGAAGTAATGATGGATAACAGCACAGTTTTTAAAAATACGTATTCAGGTAACTATCTTTATGTTCTAAATCGTCAAAACTGATTAATAATCTAATACTGGATTGACTAAAGTTTCTAACTCTCTTTTTCTTATTACACCACTCTGTTTTAGAAATACGTTCGTAAACAGCAATAACGCGTTGCAAAGATGATTAAAAAGTTTGAATTTAAATGTATACTACCTTAAAAAATGTTTTCCATTGGAAGTTATTTTGAAGAAAAAAGTTAATTCGAATTTTTAAAAATAAGCATATATATAGATAAATTTATGCAGCTATATTATGACAACTTTCTAAAAAATTTCAGCCCGAAACCCGCCGCCTTTTTGCATTCCTCTACCGGTGCCGTACTTACCTCCAGGACTTGTCGATATGTGCGTCAGATTGTTCGACATCAGCATTGTGATGGATAAACTACATATGTGTATGGATATGGACACGAGAGTTGATAAAGCGCCAGTACTGGTGAGAAATTTTCTAATTGATAATTCGGAAATAATCTTCGTTATTTTCTTGTGACATAACAAAGAAAACTGGGAGATGAGACAAATATGCAGACACGTATTGATTTATTGTGTTGAAGGAATATTACTTATTATTTAATCAATTGTAATGAAAAAACGAGGTTAAAATAATGATAAAATACTGAACATACAATATGCACGAAGAATATTAATATTTTTCCATTGTAATATGTTCTTATATTCTTAATGCCTTACTTTAGACTAGTTTAGACCATTGCCTATTATTGGTTAAAGCTAATAAGCAACATTTTATATATTATGAAACAACTATTATAATTCCCGCCTTTCGATTCGACGTGAGCATCTAATATTATTGGTTTTTATCGTGGCTTCCCATGATTTGTACATCTTGCCAATAACAAGCATCAGGAAAATTATAAACATTTTAAAATAATTTGTAAGCAAATGGGTACCTAATGAAGTTGGACTTCATAATATATAAGATCATTATTATATGAACAATATCAATGATTAAAGTTATTAAAAAAATTATTTGAGAAAATAAAACAGTTATTGATTTAAAAAATGAATTTTATTTTCTTTATAGGTTCTGCATTTCGACTGCATGGATATGGGACTAAGTGGAGTAAGTTTGTCAAAACCAGGTGGATCTGGGGGCAGTTCAAATTTGTCTGAAAACACTATGATCACGACTAATATTCCAGGTCTAATTGATAGCGATGTTTACGACCCTGTTACTGAAAATCCAAATTACGTAATAACGCCACCCATGTTTAATAACACTGTAAAATATAGTGTTTAATAGAAGAATCGTGTAAAATATTCTTGTTATACTAGTTTATAATAATAAAGAATTAAGTATTTATTATGAATTGTATTTTGTATGTATGTTGACACTAATATAGATTATAAGTGGTCAAATAACCCATAAATATTCAATTAAAAACTACATAACGTCTTCATGGTTGAGGTCGCCTAAACTTGAGGTTAAAAACTATAGATTTTCGTATCGACATTTGAAACCATTTTTTCTTTAATTTTACTTATATGGGGGATGACACAATTTTCATGACTTTGGGAGCTTCTAGACTTCATTAAATTAATACATGATTCATTAAAAAAAATTGATTTAAACTGTCTTTGTGAGATGATGTGAAATTATAAGTCGTGCGCAGGTTTGCCGATGACAACCCCTCCTGCCTCCCACAACCGCGACCTGAAGTCGTCTAGTTCGTAGTACCACTTCGACAAGCTCCGGTCCCAATCATAGTAAGGGGGAGGGGCACCCACCGGCAAATGGATGGGGTCTAGTTATACGGCACATTTATTTAAATAACCACCCAAAGTTAATTTTATATCTCAAATAATAAATAAATGTGCCGTATGTCTTTACCGCACCCATAAAATGCTTTTTCAGCCGTTCCACATGACGACCATGATCGTATGGTTGCGGTGTAAAGGTTACGACGTCATAATTTTCGCTCACGCCGAGTTCACAAAAAATCAATTCAAAAGGTAGGTTTAAATGAAAAATTAAAATTCTTAAAACTTAAAGATGGCTACAAAAAAAAAATGCTTTCGGAATTCCAAAGTATTACTACAAAGCATTCATATTAGATGAAATTTCGATGCTTTGAGGTCTTAGAAACCTATGCTCATATAAATAGTGGTCCTGAGCAAGGTCGTTCTGAGCCTTAAATGAAACGTTCCCTAAGTACTCTGTTAGGTATCAACGTACATACGTAGTATTCATAGTAGTTTGTGATACGTACTGTATATACTATATGTAGTAACTTACAACGACCGCGATTTTCCCGTTTCACTTGCTTTCGGGATTCACAATCGTAAACTCAAGTGGATCGGTTCTTCGACTCACGTCTTGACCTGGTTCGTTGTGAGCGCTGCGTGAGCGAATACCATGACGTCATTAGTAACGTTTTCGCCACGACCGTAACGACCGCGGTCGCCTTGTGGAACAACAGACGGAGCATTTTAGGCGTTGTGAGTTACGTGACGAACGCGCTGGTAGTATCCATAGTAGTTTGTGGTATCAACGTCAGTGTCAGAGTCAACTGTCAAGGTATTCTAAGCTCTAATGTATTTGTGAAAATAAATAGTATTTGAATTGTGATTCTTATACCTTTACTTTAGGAATAAATCAATAATAATTGGATCTGTTGTGGATAGTCAATTTAATTTTAATGAATTTTATCAATTATCATAAGTTAGTTTCATCAAAATTAATGGTAATTTAACTTATATTAGCTTGTAGATTCACAAGTGCACATTAAAATGGGTGATACTGATGATTATTATGATGGTGACGGGTTAGTAATCGTAGAAGTTTGTATGGCGGTTAGCTTGAGTTCATGGACGTGCTCTTGATTAAGTGTCTGCTATTCGGTCTTTCTATTTAAAACTATACGGAGCTTGTGCCTAACCTTTTACTTACCACTTAGTGCATGTTAGTGTGTTTTTCTTGCCCTTTACTTTCGAGATGCTGTTGCTGCATGGCATTCTGAATTAAATAATTATAAATACACTGCAGCAGATAACATTAATGTAAGTGGCAGCATGTATAACACAGATAAGATACACATCCTTGTAAACCCAATCCATCTGCTTGGGATTCCTATCTTCAAACTAAACCTTGTCAATGTTCCATCTCATCACTAAAGGTACCATAGGAGTCACTAGAAATTCAATGGCCATGTGGGACAAATCTTATACTCTATTCCAATTACGAAGTCCCTTTTGGCACTTCCTTAGAACGTAACTCTTCACGTTTCGCATAATTTGAAATAATAATCATTTTTGTTCAAGGTCATAAATCATCATTTCAAAAATACACAATCAATCTAAGTCATTATACAATTAATTCACACACACAATCAATATATTGTTTTTAGACATCCTGCTCAAAATAATTAAAACTTTAAAAAGATAATAATATTTTACTACGGTTTTGCGTTTACATTCTATAGTTTTATTTTTACTTTTTACATAGTGATGTGACTAAAAGAATCATATAAAATCGATTATAGACAGATTCTTTTCGTGAGTGAAAATCTGTCAACACTGCGTCTACTGCGTCCACCTCGTGATCACAACCCACTATTTTGTTTGTCTCTTCATTACAAGTGCAGAAGCCTTGTATACGGTACGCATATTCAGTTTAGTTGATTTTGTGTTGTGTTTTTATTTCATTCTTGTTATTGTAGTTGTAACTGTTTGTTAATTTTTTCGTTGTTATTAAGTTTTGACTATTATTTGATTTGGTTTGTTTGTTTAACAAACAAAGTTTTATAAATTCTAATTTGATGCTAATCCTTTTTCTGTCAATACGATTTTAATTTGTTCATTATAGTAATTGAAGAACAATATCGTCCAGTATCGACTATAGCGGTACTTTACTAGTACTTGATTATTGACATCTGTCAAATGGGACTTCGTAATTGGAATAGAGTATAGTAGTATCTAATGGACTCACTCCATGTGTCTGGTAGCCAGTGATCTGTGATTCCACATTAAATAAAGAATATTTGTTTTATTGAAACATTGGTGGCAATAATTAAAACTATAATATAAGTTTTTAAAAACTGTATGTAGAACTGGCAAAACATGTGATTATTATTAAAATAACAACACCAAGTAAAGCTACCATGTTTTTACACAGTAAATTATTTGATTAAATTTGATATTGTGTTGGACATTGTCTATGGTTCTGTCACTGACACTTGACAATTTCATAATACAATTCTGCAAAAGTGGCTATTCTATGCATATTATTCTTTATGCCCCTGCCATTGAAGTAGCCAAGGGTTTCATGCATTATTTGACATGCTACATAGTTAATTATACTAATTTTCTACAGATTACTCATGTATATACACTAATATTGCTAATTATTAATGGCATTATTTTTAAACACAATAAGTACAGTACCGGGCAAGAAGTAATGCACATCGACCTCTAGAAAGAGACATTCGGCAAATTTCGGCTTTGTAGAGCTTTGTCCCTTTCGCACAAAATACTAATAGTCCGGTATCTATTAAGAGCTCTTAAAACAATTATTGTGAGTTGCTTATTTTGATTATTCTTTTTATTTTTATTTATAAAACAAATTTTTTTCTATAAGTGTTGTCCTTCAATTATAGTAAAATAAAAAAAACATGTTTTTTTACGTATTGATTTATTTATTTTGAAAAGTAATACAATCTGACAAAACAATTATAAATCCTCAAGTCCCTCCGATTCACTATTAGTGCATTCAATGAAGTCAATATCACTGTCGCTATCAGCCATATTTATTACCAGTCTATCAGTGTAATTATCTAGACTGTGTTGAAATCTTCGAAATTCATTCTCATATTTAATTGCATGATCGCAAACCTTTTTCCACTCTTCAGCCCTAATCATGTTTACTTTTTCTGCCAATAATGTTTTTACTGTAGTTAAATTCATACCCATATTTCTAGAGGCTACATAACCTTTCAGTTGAGACCATATATTTTCAATTGGATTAAAATCCGGATGATAGGGTGGCAATCGCAATACAGTGTGCCCATGTTCAGCGAGTATTTTGTCCACGGAAAACTCTGTATACCTCTCCTTATGCCGACTTAAAATACCGTAAATCTGGGGTTTTGTCAATTTTGGGTCTACTGGAATTTCATGCCTGTTTAACCAGTTGATCATTTCCTGTTTAATGGTGTTTGAATTGGGGGGTCTTTCAACATATTTATTGTGATAGGGTGCATTGTCGATAACTAGAACAGAATCACTGGGTATGTTTGGGATTAATTGATGAACCAGCCATTTCTCGTAGTTATCGTTATTCATTTCATTGTGATAATCACCTATAGTGTCCGTGGATTTATACATTAAAAAGGCTCCAGGAACAAAGCCTTTTTCATTTCCCGCATGAACTATTATCAAACGTTGACCTTTTGAAATTTGCCTTTTTACACCCTTTTTCTTATCATCACTCCAAGATTTTCTTTTAGTGTGTGATGTGTGTATGTAAGTCTCATCCATGTAGATTATATTTTTTCCTGTTTCGCGAAATTCGCGTATTTTGTCAAGGTATTCCATTCGTTTGAGACTTACATCGTGCTTTTCCATTAGAACTTTTCTATTATCTGCCATTTTAGTGAACCGAAATCCCATCTCATGAAGTATTTTTCTCAACGTCTTTTCAGATCCATTGTAATTAATAGCCTCTGATAGTTTAGCTTTTAATTATTTTACTGTAGGCAGTTCATTAAATCGTAAGTGAAAATCATACACCATTCTTCGTACAACATCATAATCAAAATTGTCCATATCTACGCGAAATTGCTTTTTTGGTCTACCTTTTTTCGGGGTACTGAACTTAATTGCACTAGAATCTGTTTCAGTACTGACTTCCTTTAATATATTGTTCAAAGTTCTTCTTGAAATTCCACTGGCCTTTGCAACTCGCTCTTGTACCTTCTTAAAATAGTTACATACGTCTTTATCTTCATGATTTTTAAATTTGTCGGCTTCAGTTAAAAAATATTTATACACTTTGTAGACAATTTCGCGTGACTGACCATGTAAAAAAGGCTTCCTTCTTTTTCCTAAAGATGCCATAGTACAATTCAAAATTATTTAAATTTGGGAGTGGTAACAACTCTCTTTATATATAATTTGAACTGGACGCGACCATACTCCACCGTATTTATCGAACAACTGATAAAACGTAACACATGTAGTGTGCGAAAGGGACAAAGCTCTACAAAGCCGAAATTAGCCGAATATCTCTTTCTAGAGGTCGATGTGCATTATTTCTTGCCCAGTGCTGTAAGTTATATTTGGACACAAAAGTACAGTACAGCTATTAAAAAAATTGTGGTAACAAAGTTCTTCGCATAATACAAGCTAAATACCTCATATAATTTTTTTGTCTTTTACATAAAAATATGCATGTTAATATTGTATTTATCAAATTTTTACGTTCTGGTTTTTAATTTTCTCATATTAAATAACATTAATTATTTTAATATTTATCTACTGTCTACAATTTTTAATACTTCAGAGCTATGGAGTCTCTTGGGGCAACACCTGAAGTCACCTACAATTGGGTTGACATTACACCAGACTTCTTCAAACATATACAAGGTAATTAATAAAAGGACATGTTATTTATATGATGAAAGAATGATGATACACAGTTGATGACAGGTGAGTTTTCCAAGTGTGCCTGGATCTGAATCTGTAAGAATTTTAAATAATACTCAACAGACTCTCATGGCCAATTTGGATGAATTTTAAACTCGAAAATTCAATTGGCCCAACTAGAAATTGAATACATTGAATTTGAAAAAAGAACGACCATGTATTACAACAACTTAAGGATAACATTTTGTGAATTAATGTTAATCAGTATATTTACTTTAAATGTCATTTTTTTTATATGTGTAATAATTAATTATGTCTGTGTCTCAAATATGTGTAATAATTAGTTATGTCTGTCTCTGTCTGTGTATGTGTGTGGGTAATATATTATGTATGATGTATGATGGAAAGGTCTGACTTGGAAAAGAACACCTAATATTAAAATAGCTGTATAAAGGGCCTGACTATGTTAGGGGTGAAGAGGGGTCTGAAGGGCCCTTATATATAAAAAATGACATATTTATTCCTTTCTATTTTTCTGCTTACAGTTAATTCAAAATCATCCCTGTGATGTCTTTGTGTAAATTTCACTATTTATTATAGCTAAGAATTAACCTATCCAGGCACTAGTAAAGATTCAGTGTGCAAAGAATAAAGATGTGTTACTAGAACTAACAATTAAATGTTTTCTAATAAAGAACTATTTGGTTCTGAATAGTTTCAATAATTATGTATTTCTGTATATTTAGGATAATTGTAAGATTTGAAGTAATTATTTCATTTATTGTCCTTTACAATTGTTGTACTTATTAGATCTCCAGCTGGGTGAATTACTACATGATGGCCATCTTTTTGGATTATTTGAAGCAATGTCTGCTATTGAGATGATGGACCCAAAAATGGATGCTGGAATGCTTTGCAACAGGGGTAGCCCCAAACCCTTGAATTTTCAACAAGCTATTGCTGTAAGGAACCTTTATGTATTACTTTGACTACATAAGTTTAAACAAGTGCAGATCATGATTTTTCGATTGCTGCTGTTATCTTTGCACTTATCTTGCGATTTTAAACAGTAAATGAGTCGAAATGACTATAGACAAATCATAAAAACAGGGCATCTTTGTCTTGTCTATGGAACCTTTCAATGTTCATAGACTGATACATATTTGATTAATTTTTTGGCTATAATAATAATTGCTGATGATGTCTATCATTCACTTATATTTTATAATAATTGCAATCACACTGAAAGCAAAAGCAATTTTTTTGATTATTATTTCGAAGTTTAATAGAGTCTTCCATATGGCTTCACCCATGAGATGTTTGATCCTATGTAATGACATAACTATTCTATTTTCTAGCATAACATAGATCCTAAGTTTGCTACACTTATTAAAAACATGTTAAATCAAATTTCCTAGTTAATTGTTTTTTCAAAAAGATATAAAGAAGAAAAAAACAAATATACGAAATACAAACATCCCAACAAAGTCACAATCATATTTTTGTATAAAAATCATTGTTCTAAAATATTCTTACACATTTTCAGGCTGGAAAATTGAAGATTGATGATTTAGAACCAAGTGAATTAATTGGAATAATGGATGCAACAAAAGCTTGTATTGTTTCCTGGCTTGAAGGTCATTCTCTCGCTCAGACAGTGTTCACAAACTTGTACCTTCACCAGCCTCATTTAATAGTTAACAGAACTCTTAAGGCTTATTGTATTGCTGTGTATAAACTGCTGGACAGCGTTAGAGAATGCATCAATAAGTAAGTAGTGACTTTTGACATCTTCCTGCAGCCGGGCAGCCTGTCGTAAGAGGCGACAAAACAACCCACAGCCAGGTGGTGGGTTATTTGCCTGACTGAATGGCTACCACCACGGTCTAAAGTATGCCGTTATAACAACCTTGAGTTGTGTTCCGGCATTACTAACCAGGTTCCAGTCTCCCTTAAGAGAGCAACAGCGCATTTGTAGTACCTTTGGTGTTGCAAATGTCCATAGGCGATGGTAACCGCTTTCCATTAAGTGGGCCGTCTGCCTGTCCGCTGAACTTCTGCAATAAAAAAAAATGCAAGTATAATGTACGTCAAAATTGACAATTTTTGAATAGTAATTATTACGGGACCATTGTTAGTAGCCCAACACAATGATAATGGTTATTTATTAATTTATTCAAAACATTAACAAATCTTAATATTGTTTTTATTTTCTAGCCATACAATGATAATAATATTATTATTGTATGGCTAGTTATGTCATTGTGAGAACCTGAATGCTGACACTGACCGTTCCCGGTCAACTGGATGTTTTTGTCTCGAGCCCACATAGGTGGCCGGGGTTTAAATGATGTCACCGTGGGAGGATGCATGGCCAAGTCAGTTAGCAGTGTACATCAGGCCTGCCTACACTCATAATTAATAAGCTTAGAATATCATTTATAACTATAAATCGGTTTCCGATAATTAAAGTTTAATAATAAATTGCATAAGTAAATTAATCTTTTATTAATGTCACTCCTCCGATCTTGACTAGTTACATAATAAAAATATTAAGATTTCTAACTTATTTTGGATATATTGACTGGGTATCAGTCATTGAGTGGGATGTCAACAATGGTAATAACAATAAAAAATAATTTCTATTATATATTATAGACACAAGATTTCTTGAGTGCTGATTTTCATTTTTCCACACATTGTTTCGCTAGCAAATCTCTATAAAAATGATACATTCTTGAATATTTTTTGTTTGTCCTTTTCATATCTAGAGCTCAAGTATTTGAAGAGGAAGATTTCCAACCAATGGGTTATGGTTATCGTCTTGGTTCAAACCCACAGTCAGGGAACATGTATGATGCTAGTCTCGAAGTTAGTGAGCAAAAGTGCATTTCGTTGCTCAGAGAGCAAGAAGAAGAACTTAATAAAAAAGCTAGGAGTATTGATGATGATGTGAGTAATTGTTTCTGATTTGTATTTTATAAGGAAATCCAACAGTTGCTTAAGACGTTTTTTAAGGTTATCATACAATTAGTATTTATACCATATGCAGATTTTGTAGGGTAAGTAGTGGTAGGGTTTGGTTCTTTAAGTATTAGTGTTTTTCAGTCTTTAATGTGTAAAATAGCATTTAAGCCTCTTGAGCTGTAATGGGTCACTTAGTGTTACAGCTAAGGTCTGTATGTAACTATTTATTTCTTGTAGGACTTGGGTACATTTACTCACTCATTTAACTGTGTTCATCTCAAGACAATCTTGGAGTTCACAATTTCTGATGAACAGTGATGCTTTTAAAATCATTCTTAATCTTGTACTTTGAAACTGTTGGAGTATTTCCACATTTGAATTACTTTTATTTTATTATTTTTTCTTTAATTAGAGAGGGCTTTGCACATTTAGTGGCCATGTGGCCTGTGCATGTGGTGTTGAGGATTACATTGCATCATAAATATGTTTGGCAATTAGCTGTCTGGAGTGTATTAACTTTAAATTAACAGTAAATATTCAATTTATAGTAATATCTATAACCGGAGCACATGAAGACACATCATAGAATTGAATAGTTTTTTGTACTGTGTGACACTGATTTTGTCCGCTTAAGTTGTTACAAGACAATAAGGTACATATGTGAATACTAAGACTTATTAAATATAATATAGTACTGAAAAATCATCTTACTGTTTATATAGGAATTGTATTATTAAAAAATAATGAATGTTATGAAGTTTAATTTGCCTGGAATTTTAAACCTGGAACCTTTTTTGTGTGAGGCTAACACTCGAACTATTTGACCACAAACTCCGTCTATAAAAGAACAGTTTTTAAGCTTGGTATTTATTTTGTATATAAAATCGTTTTGGCTTTTGTAAGACTTTTATTAACAATACACATTCAAACACACTGAAAAGAACTTTCATCCCCAGTTACACTATAAGTGTCACCCCTCATCTTTATTGTTCAGGCGTGATGATTTTCAAGGGCTTTTACAAAGGTCGCTACAAAACACTGAAAGTTATAAATTTTACAGGCATGTAATCTTTGGTCCGCTCTAGCAGCTAGGATAAGGTTCACAAGAATGTTCTATCAGGCGCTCCTGTTAATAACTAAAAGGGATTCCCAGTCTGGCGCGGACTGTGTTGCTCTATTGAATGGATGTTCGGAAATGATGAAGGTTATCATCAAAACTGCCGGAAAAGGAACACAACCAGTGGAGAATTGTGAGTAAAGTATCAACATGCTCATTGCAACATGGTTGCAGAATACATTTTTAGCATGTCTTAATAATAATATTTTTCTTTCACTTTATTATGTCATTGTCTTACTGAGTATGCACTGTTTGCTACAACTCCATTAATTTTTCGATAAGTAATTGTGTTACATACAAATTTGTATTTGATACATTTTATACTTTTATACAGAAGTATAAAATGTATCAAAAAAAAGTGTGAGCTTGATAAATAAGACGAACAACAATTTTTAGCTAGACATGTTGCTGGAGAGCTTCTGGCCGCTTTTCTTTAATGGCAATAACACATTGCGATGCGGTGTACATAGAATAGGAAGAAAAATTAAATTTGAACTTATATATTATGACGTTCATAAAGTGTTCCCCAGTGAAACTTATCTATAATATTAAAAAATTCTCAAAATGCCGTGACTGTACATTGAAGCTATTTAAAAAAACAACTGGAATGACATTATATAAACGACGGAGAACACAATGCAATTTTTTTAGATTTCTTGTCTGTTTAATTGGGTGTCGCTTAAAAATTATCGGCTGCTGGAATGATTTAAAATTCATTAAAAGGACTGCTTACATTATTTTTTAAATTTACGGTACCTTGTGTCCCGCGAATCCTGTGTTAATTTCAAGTTAAGCGTGGAGGACGTCTCGGGCAAATCTTAGTTCTGAAAAAAAAAGTTTTGAATTTGAATATTTTGTTAAAGGAATGTTTCTTGCATTCTATACTATTTTTAAACTTCGCGATTTCATTCGGTTTTTGTGGTATGTTGACAATGGACCGATGCCGCATGCTATTGTACCTGGTTGTCCGATGATGGAAGGTAGACGGCGGGATAAGATTAAAAAAAGCTCCAAAGCACACTCTTTAAAATGTATTATCATTGTTACCTACGCGAAAATCTGGCGCCGCCGTTAATTACCCGAAAGTGTATCTGTTACTTTACTAGCATAAATGTCATATCAAATACATTAAGAAGTTTCTGGCGGGAACTGAAAGGAGATGTTGTGCTGTGAAGTTTTATTTTCTAAAAATGTGTAAAATTACTCTAAAATGAACAGTAGTTGTAGGATATTGATAGTTTTTGAGTAGTAATTATATGTTTTGTGAGAAATGTGAACTGTATAGCCAAATGTGGCCTTTTGAGTTGTCACAAGAACTCCGTTGAATGGCACCAGCTGATAGACTACAATTCAGCTGTGCTACACATAGGCATAAGAAAATGAAGAAACTGTATTGTAAACTAAGATCTGGCTTGTAGGCCTAGCTGCCAAGCCATAAATCTAAATAAGAAAAATACATTAAGAAAAAGAAAATAAAATCCTCTTCCGTTTTTATCATTCAATGGCGTCGTGTCATTTCTTGCACAAAATTACCATTTCGGTTTGTAGAGACTCCAAACATTACCCAAAAGCACGAACCAGCTACAATCATATTCAATCGATATTTACAGCGGATTCTCCAAACCCGATGGGTTTTGAGCCAATGATCAACCAGCGTCTGCTCCCGCCGACGTTCCCGCGCTACACGCGCATCAAACCACGCGCTGAGGCGTTGCAATACTTCGACGAGCTGGTGGCAAGGTTGCGCCATGCTTGGAAGATCACATCATGCACCAACTTCCATACTGCACTGGTACCATTTCTTCACTTTTTGGGGCCCCATAACCAAATTCTCGCTCAATGGTTTATTATTATATGTTTGGTTTATTATTATATGTTTGAAGTCTGGATAATATTTCCTGTAATTACATTTAATAATAATAGTCCATTAACCTTCCATTGCTGGGCTCGAACGTTCCCATTTTTTGGGGAGGGTGCACACCAGTCACAGTCTTATCGCGATATTTTTAAAGTGAGAAGTGAGCTTGGCCAATTTGAGATGGCTAATAAAATTTAATCTCTTTGCTTCAATAACATGACAAAGTCCAAAAGTTAATTTGTTTAAAAAAAACGTATTTTTATGATAAAACACAGTAAAAATAATTATTTGTTTGGACACAATTATTTTTTGAAAAAATCTTACACAAGATAACACATTGAAGCAAAGAAGCGATGTGGTTATTTATGATTCTGGGGCTTCATCTCCTTTAGTGTTAAATGTATAGGCTGTGGCCGAATGCTTTTTATTTAAAGCGCTGAAACATAACGTTGATGTGCATATGTTATCATATGTCAATATTTAACGTCATTAAAAATGGTAATTAAAAATCATGCCAGGTGATAGGGTATTTGCTCGACTGGATGGCGACCACTCCCGGTCTAGAGTATGCCACCATAACAACCTTGTGTTGTGTTATGGCATTACTGACCAGGTTCCAGTATCCCTTAAGTGAGCAGCAGCGCGTTTGTGGCGCTTTTGGTGTTGCAAATGTCCATAGGCGATGGTAACCGCTTTCCATCAAGTGGTCGTCTGCCTGTCTGCTGAACTCCTGCAATAAAAAAAAGTCGCATCTCAAATTGCGCATTACACCCATCGCCATATCTGCGTGAAACGGCCTATACCTTGAACTTTACCTTTAGATCGTCTCAAACTTTTTGGTCTGTGTGTTGCATGTCGCGTGACGGTCGGCCGCGGCCAAGGCCAATATGGCGGCGCCTATAGTTCGCAGCAACTGACCGTGTAGTAATGTGAAAAAAAGTTTCACTTTTACCGTGCTTTCATAAAACCACACAATCGGTTTTTTTTTATTGCAGGAGATCAGCAGACAGGCAGACGGCCCACTTGATAGAAAGCGATTACCATCGCCTATGGACATTTGCAACACGAAAGGTGCTACAAATGCGCTGCTGCTCTCTTAAGAGAGACTGGAACCTGGTCACTAATGCCAGAACACAACTCAAGGTTGTTTTGGCGACATACTTTAGACCAGGGGCACAGATTAATAAATAGTTACTACGTAACAGATACATCACTCCCATACAAAAGTGAAAATACCTACGCTAAAATAGCCTACGAGATGTTAATAATAATACCTGCCGCTCAGAACGAGAAGAAATGTACCATAATTACGCGAACAAAGAGTCGAGACTGTGTTGCCCGCAGTTGCGGGAGACGCGCCCACGCGTCTTCGTAACATTGCGCTAGGGTTGACCTATGATGAATTGAGAACCTCCTGCTTTTTTGAGTTGGTTAAAAATTAAACCATTTCGAAATCACTTTGTGTCAAACATCATACCTATTGATTTCTTGCTATTAATTCTTGTGAAAAGTGAATATACGTCTATTCAAACTTATACCTTATTTAATTGATTATCTACACGTAACGAGATACAGACAGATGTCGGCCTGCGCCGATAGACGCTTATTTCTACCCACAGCAAAAATATCTAAGAAATCTAAAATTATCGAACATTGCCCATTGTGTGAGTACTAGGTAAGGTAACTACAATAGGAATTACCTATAAACACAACACTTTATAATACCTGTTTCAAAAAAACTTCTTGATTTACGTTTTACCTACTTATATTCAAAGATATAAATGGTGACAAAATCCATAAAGATAGGTTTAAAATACTACTCAACTTTCTTCGTCTCTCAGCAATGAAAAAAACGACAAATTTTTTAACCCTTTTTTACTTTTACACCCATCTACTGCGCAATAATTACGTGGTTTCTGCAGTTTGAAGGGTAAGCGCGGGTAACGTGCTCAGACGGGCGTTTGGCGTCCCTCTGGCGGTTGTATCGTCGACGATACGCCGAGCGGTAGGTATATAGCGCGTCGTCTTGAGCGAGTGACGGAGGCCTGCCAGGAGTGCCAGTACCAGCCATCCAGTCGGGCAAACACCCTACCACCTGGCTGTGGGTTGTTTCGTCGCCTCTTACGACAGGCCGCCCGGCCGCAGAAACTTGTATTCTTTCTCCGTTCCTGCACGGATGGACCTGCACCATGGGTGAATATCGGTCGTCGTTATAGGACTTCTTCATGGAGTTCAGTCGCCAGCGCGCCTGCATCTTGTCCCGCTCGGCCTTGCAGCTGTTGTACCTGAGCCCCTCGCCCGCCACGACCGCGTCGCTCGCGCAAGGCGTGGGCTCGCCGCCGCATCACGCCTTCCTCGAAATACTGCGCGACTCGGTCAAGAGCTTCGTTAACCCGCCAGCACTCACCTCCAAATCATCACTGCTATCCACACCACAGGTGAATAATATATTTCTACTAAAGTGGATTTTTATTTATAAATACCACGGTTTCTTTTTCATTTATTAGTTAGTACACACAATAAAGTACAATCTTGACAATACAGAGCTATAGATTAATAAGCTTTAAAAAGGTTTTGAGATCCCGGATATCATGTAGCATGAATGTGTATGTAGGTGTTTAGTACAGGAGTTCCTATGGCTACCTTCCGACTCCATCATCATATCAACCCCCATGGTACTATATTATTGCATTGTCACGCGATATACATATGTGTGCAAAATTTCAGCTCAATCGGAAACCGAGAAGTTGGTCAAATTTAACTTGCAAGATTCCATCCGAACTTACGTTCATAATAGGTTGGGGAAAAAGTCTTTTCGCATGTAGTATGTATGAACTTGTAATAAGATCTCTTTGGCTATGCCATTTGTATCTGGCTGGTTTTGGTATCATTAAAAAGTTTTAATTTTAAAGAAGACAATTCCAAATTCAAATTAGGAAAATGTGTGATTTTCATTTGTTTTTCTTATTGTTAAAATGAGTGAATCTAATAAAGAAATACAATACATTTTAAAATTTTACTCCAAAAAAGGTAAAAATGCAACACAAGCCATTGCAATTGCCAAGCGCACGTGGCGCCATTGCAAATGTGCGCCATTTTAAAATTAGAAACGTCAAAGATTGTTGCGACTTTTCTAATATCTATTTTTGTATTATAACCTATTGTACTGTCTTCTCGCAAAAGTGTGCAAAAACGTTGTATACACACGCGCGGTTTTTGGTTTTTACAAACTCGTGACTATGGTAACCCCTCGGTTTCGTCTCAGGCTTACATTCTTCAACTCGTTTTTAAAAAACAACTTACCACACTAGTACTATAAATACCTATTGTATTGTATGAATAATTAATAATTTTAACAGGCCCGTGAGTTCGTGGAGAACTTCTTGGCCCGCTGTGTTCGCCCATTCGCGGTTCTGCTGCAAGTTTGCGGTCACAACCGAGCTAGGCAGAGGGACAAGCTTGCGTTGCTTTTGGATGAGTTCGCCGCATTACAGGAAGAGGTATGTTTCATTTAAAACAACTTATTATAATAGTACAAACAAAATATTGTTACGAGCTACAGGGCTCGAATTAATTAAAATGCCTTTGGAACTACTATAGAGTTTATTAGAACTGTACAAACACATATAAAACAGGTACAAATAAAACTGGATGCAACCAGTTCACACACTGCACGATTCAATAACAGGCCTAAAGTCCGTCACTATATCGCTAATCGAAAGTACTACACACGTCTTGCTAGTATCGTAATCGTCGCTTGACTGCCTCACCCTTCCGTTCGGACATTGTTTTATGCTAAACTGTATAATACACCACCACACCTAGCAAGCTGCGACGCAATGCAATAAAAGCAAGGATTAGTTCGACACTAATGACAGCCATAAAACAAGTTCAATAACAATAGCATGTTTTTCTGAATTACAAATTCTAACCACAAACTAAACAAAAGAATTCCTTTAAAAAATATTTTCAATAAAAATAAAGTTACAAGATTATACATACAGTTACATTGCCAAACTGCAGCGCAGTTTGTCGGCAGCGTTCTCGCGGGTCGCATTACATTATATCTTATAACTTTCATGTAGTGAAATCATGGAATTTTGTGTAGTGACTTATACTTCTTGTAATGTAAATTGTAATAAATTAATTTAAATGAATGGATTAAGCAATTTTATTATCACCGTTATCTAAAGTACATCAAAGAAGGCAATCCAAGAAGGCAATAAACTGCGTTTTACGATGGGCGGGTGTGCTCATTTCTTTGTCGGTGTGTAACAATATTTTTTTCTTTTTTTCTCTTTGTGAGTATAGGCGGAGAGTGTGGACGCGGTGGTTAGTGGGGCGGCGGGCGGCGGCGCGCGCGCATGCTTCGGCACTTGGCTCCTCTACCACGTGCTACGGGTGATGATAGCTTACCTGCTCTCGGGACTCGAGCTCGAATTGTACAGCATCCACGAGTACCACTATATATTCTGGTAAGAATACAGTGGACTCTTGGTAATTCGATATACGTTTTGCAGGGCGGTGTCAAGACTACCAAAGTCGGATTATACAGTACTGCCACAGACCACCTATAGTCTAGATTTTTTTTAAGAGTACCTTGTAATTCAAAAAACAAACGAAAGTAATAACTTTTGATTGCTATATGAAAAGTTTTTTGATTTTTACATGTTTCTATAATAAAAAAAGTTTACTTTTTGTTGTTGGATTACTTTTCAACATCTATCAAACATGTATTCAGTATCCGAACAGTCTACAGTACGAAACATTTTGGTTTAAACGAGAAAAATAAAACATATTTTATTTATTAAAATACAAAAGACTGTCAAATCTAATATACAACATAATCTTATATAATTGAAAAAATACATGAACAAATAATGTTATTATGGAATTTATGTGATTTGGACACTATCTCTCTTTTGTGTTTGACCCGTTTACGAAGCTTGCATGTATACATTGTTCGAAAATTAAAAATTACGCGCCATACAACGAAACGTGCGGTAAAAATATTTAGCCTACTTTTAACAATATATATATAGAGCATAGTAACAGCCCATAACTGTCCCACTGCTGGGCTCGGGCCTCCCACTGTAGGGGGATGGACAGTATACCCGCCACGCTTGTCCAAGGCGGCTTGGCAGGTTTGACACATCGGTTATCTACATGTGCAGGTTGCATCACGATGTTTTCCTTCACCGTTGTTAGCACGTGGCAATTGTAACAATATGCACATTAGGTCAGAAAATAACCTAAGTGGTGCGTGCATTCCGGCCAGGATCGAACCCGCGCCCTTTGAGTTCAGGACGCGTGCGCATCCATTACGCTACTTCTTTCTTACCTTTAAAAATACTCGTTGACAATTGTCATCTTTGTTTTCCGTGATCACGGCCACTGAAAAGCGGCCGATACGTCAGAATAACCAAAATCAAATAAATTACCGCGCTTAAAACCGTTAAAACGTAATTTTATTATGTATACAAGTCGCGAAAACTTACGAAATTTTTCATCAGAGCGTTCCATTAGTAGCTCACAACGCCCAAAATGCTCAGTGAGCCGTTCCACGAGGCGACCGCGGGCGTTGAGGTCGTGGCGAAAACGGCACTAATGACGTCATCATTTTCGATCACACAACGCTCACAACGACCCATGTCAAGGTGGGTCGAATAGCCGTTCCACTTGGGTTTACGTTTGTAAAGCCGCCAAGCAAGCGGAACGTGGTCGTTGTGAGTCCCTAATGAAACGTAGCATATATAGGCATATTGTTCCAACATTTGTGCTCTTCTCCTGTAGACAGGTTAAACTATTTTGAGAAAATGTTGCGACAGGTATCTATACGAGTTCCTGTACGGCTGGCTGGTGTCGGCGCTGGGGCGCGCGGAGGGGCTGGCGGGGGAGGGCGCGCGGCGCGGCGACGCCAAGCGCAGCGGCGCGCGCAAGCAGAAGAAGCGCACGCGCCCCTACGCCCGGGAGGGGCTCATGTGCCAGGTCATGCAGAACATGTGCGGCGGATATTACAAGGTGATACGACTATCACTAGGCAAATTCATACAAAAATATATAATAATAACTAGCTGCGCCCCGCGGTCTCTCCCGCGTGGTGATTGAAAATCGTCATAATTCCAAAATAAAAGAAATTTTCTAACATAAAAGTAGCCTAAGTTACTCCTTATTACATCGGCTATCTGCCAATAAAAGTCCCGTCAAAATCGGTCCAGCCATTTCAGAGATTAGCCGGAACAAACAGACAGACAGACAAAATTTGTAAAAAATGGTATTTTGGTGTATGTACCGTATATATATTCATATCCATGTAGTAAAAAGTGGTTATTTCATTATTACAAACAAGCTTCTGCCCGGGACTTCGACTGCGTGGTGCGGTTTTTTAACTATGCCACGAGAGCGGATCATAAGTATCCTATACGCTGACCAGGGATATGAGCTACCACAATACAAAATTTCATTTACATCGGTCCAGTCATTTTGGAGATTAGCCGGTACAAACAGACAAACGTAAATTTGAAAAAAATCAAATCAAAAAATAGACTCGGTTTTTAGATTTTTTTTCATTCTATAGAAATTCGACCCGTACAGTTTTATTATATGTATAGATATCTTAAAGTCCGCGCGAAGTAAACTATAAAAATGTCTGTATTTTGCAAAGTTGTTTTTTATGCCTTACTTGGCATCGACTTCAAAATGCTGTAGATAATATTTATTTCTTGGTTTTTAGTCACTACTATTGAAGTCGGTTTCTTTTTTTTAGATTTTAAGTTACATATATGTATATCCCCAAATTAAGCAAGTCACGGTTATACACAACGGACCTTTCTGGGCTGATTCCATACATCCAGACCATATTAAATAAAAGAAAGATCGTTTCCGAAATTTACCTTGCCAGGAATCGAACCCAGAGCCTAAGCGTCCCAACGAGTTCGGCCGGCTAAGACTTTAGCCCGCTCACCACAGAGGCCGTTCATTGAAATCAAATGTTTCCAGGCATCCGAATAGTAACCGCTGGTTAGCAAATAGTTCAACTTTGAGCGTCCGTTGTTGTGTATTCAAACAATCAATAAATATGAATACTTGTAACTTACATAGCACGTAGAACATATTACATCCGCTAGCACTTCACATACACAAGAATAGTTCACTGGGCCGGCCTTTGGTATTGTTTCTTTATATATCGAGGGCTTCATAACAAATGGGCGTTCAGACAAAAGTGCAGTTGTAAACAAGGGACAAAATTGTGAATAAAACAAAAGTAGTTGATTGTATAAGGCTGAAATTTAGATTACCCTTCTATACCTGCATATTGGTAAGACTTTCTAAATTGTAAGATGCATAATTTTTAGTAAATAACAAAAAATGGCACTTTTGCGTATACGCCCATTTGTTATGAAGCCCTGGATATATGTTCACAGAAGTTTAGAGTGCCACGGTTCGTAAAAAAGTGTCGCAAAACGCTCCGACGCCGGTGCATTTCGCGCGTCCACCATGTTGGGGGGAGGGAAAGAGACCTATATACACTTTACTATAGTCAGAGAGAGAAGAGTATATATAGTGTGTAATGTATGAAAATGTAAGCCTGACAACCACGCTTGAAATTCCCGCTTAAAGAATAAACACCTATTATATTGTTACAAATTGGGCCACCTGCATGTGTATTGTTACATACCGACAAAGAAATGCCGCGCACTGGGTTTATTGCCGCACCGGGTTTATTGCCCCTTGCACATTTGGAATTCTTTTTGTTTACTCTGTATTTAACATTTGCAATTAGACAATAGCCTATTGTTATTGTTTTCGACTTTATTGGCCGCTCGCAGGAATAGATAACCAGGTGTGCAAATTACTTTTTCTCGGAAACTCCAGTCCACGCGGTCGATTTTTTTGTACTGTATAGTTGGTATAAAACAATACCCGAACGGAGGGGTGGGCAGTCAATCGACGACTACGATACGATTAAGGCGTGTGAAGTACTTTCGTTAGCGGCATAGTGACTGACTTTGCGCCTGTTAAATTACATGGAATCGTGCAGTGTGAACTGGTTTCATCCAGTTTTATTTTGTACTTGTTTTATACGTGTTTGTATAGTTCTAATAAACTCTATAGTAATTCAAACGGGATTTATTTATATTCGAGCCCTGTAGCTCGTAACAATATAATTTTCAGGCGCTAGTTGCATTTAAACTGCAAGGGAAAATAAAGCAGCCCCAGTCGGAGTTCGACAACGAAGCGGTCCGGTACAAGCATCGGTTTGCGCCGTTGTCGGTGCTCACTCCGCCGCAGGTCCATTACCACGAGTTCTGCGAGATGACCCAACCTTTGCAGTGAGTCATCTCTGTTTTCTGCCATTTTCTCTCAAGTGTTTTTGAAGTTATACTTCTTTAGGCGCGTTAGGGAAAAATGATGAGAGTAAATTTTTTCGATGCGCGCGCACACCGTCACACGAAAAACCTACACCATGAAGTTAGCTATAGTCAACCGACACCCTGAAGTTAGCTATAGTCAACATTTTAGTTTTGAAGTTATACTTTTACGATGCGCTCGCACACTGTCACGAAAAACCGACACCCTGAAGTTAGCTATAGTCAACCGACACCTTGAAGTTAGCTATAGTCAACATTTTAGTTTTTCTATTGTTAGTGTCGTTTTTTATCTTGTTAGTCCAAAGAAGTATAACTTCTAACGCGTGTACATAAGTACACACACACTTATTTTTTATTTATTTTTTCTATTGCATGGATTCTGGATGTTGTCTAGAAGAGATTTTTTTATTATAAGACTGCCAGCTAAGTTATCTGTATATGTTTTCAGGTATGAAAATCCTGTGATCCTATATTTGGGCGGTTGTAAACATTTCCAACAAGCTCGCACATTATTAGAGACAATCACAACTCCCGATCAGGAAGTAAGTTGATGAATAATTATTTAACTTGTGAATGTATTAGTGAAATGCGTTTTCCATGGAATCTGTACCACATCATTATGGTTCAAAATCTACTGTGTTCATCCTGAATGATTGAAATATGTTTTTACTAAATTTCATGGAAATCTGTTTTCTGACCATCCCAGAACCGAGAATAAGAAACAAAGATACAAACAGACAGCTAATCAAAATTACTTTTACATTTATTTATGGAATAGTGCCTATTCAATTATCGTTGATATTGTATATCGTTGATACCTAACAGCAAAATTGTTGGATAACGTGTTTCTCCGTCAAAACGTGACTGTGTGGATTGTGTTAACTAAAGTGTTTTTCTACAGGTAACAGACCTGTTGAAAGTATCAAAAACGAATTTTGTAGTATTGAAACTATTAGCCGGTGGTCACAAAAGGGACTCGTCGGCACCGCCCGAATTCGATTTCTCAGTACATAGGCATTTTCCTATAATAAAGTTGGTGTAAATAAGTTACAGATTAATTAGCTTCGAGATGTTTTTGCGTTTGTAGTAGTGTACTGTCCGCACATAAATAAATAAACGAATACTTTTTATAAATATTTTATAGGAAGGTACTTAATATAAAAGTAATAATATTAAAATAAAAAAATATTAATATTAACATAATTTTTAATATAATTTAATTTTAATATTTCAAGGAAATTTAAATTTAATTTTCAATTCGAGAACTCCTGTAAATATACAAAAACTACAACAAATGCAAAAACGTCTCGAAGCTAATTTATCTAGTTTTAAAAAACTATGTCACATCTGGAAAGACAAACCTTTATTAAAGAAAATACCAAATTTTATTGGAATTAAGAAGAATATAAACAATGATATCGAGGAGTAAAAGGCTATTTGTTTTAAGCGACATTTGGAAAATCTGTTGGTAAAACAATTTATTTGGCTGTTTTACCGACAATATTTAAAAAAGATTCTTTCCCATCCTGAAGTCTAGTAACCGACGGTAATTACTTCCCATAACTCCGCAATAAAAAAATATATACAGATTTTAATTGGAAACTAGCTCCTTATATATCGTCTAGTTTGAGAGATTAGGATTAAAAAGGAGCATTTTAGAACAGCATTAAGTCGTATCAAAAAAATGTCGCTGAACATAAATAGAGGTTCGACCCCTCGAGATTGTTTTTGTTTATCAATACTTTTCTTGCATTGCAGTCGTCTTTTTCCAAATAATAATAATGCAACTCCTTTAAACTTACGTCGTCAATCTTAAACACATTTTAAAATGTCGTGATATTGAATATTTTATTCAATAACAAGCTGACGGAGTTGTTTGGTAATGGAAAATGTTAACACCATCTAGCTGTTATGTGAAATTTCAAAGGAATGTCAAATTAACCTTGTAGTTTACGTTATTTTAAAATAGATGGCATTGACAAGATAAAGCTTGAATTGTTTTTTTTATTGACAAGGTTTGTCTTTAAAGGTGCGATCTGTGTCTTAGTCATTTTGTATAATCGTTATTAAAAATAAATGAATAAATTGTGTCAATTTAAAAGCTTTTTATTTATTGTGTCATTAAAAATACATAGATACTATTTAGGACTACTATTACAATACAGTTTTTTGATTTTATTATATCTACATTATTCTCACATGAAACTTTAATTGAAGTCACCAGGATTGGCAAGGCTAATTCACAATTCAATTGTATAGGCTTTACTTTAATTGAATTGATTAATTGTTAATTTTGTTAATTTATGAATTTGCTTGCTTTTATAATTTATAACATATTGGATTGCTCATAAATTGGATTTTATATTTTTGAAGTGAAACTACTTTATCGGCGTTGGGAAAAAATTAACGTCACTTTTTTCGGTTACGCGCCATCTTGTTTTGTTGCCCCTACCACGATCGATTCGACCGTGCGTGCGTTGCTTTTTTTATGTATGTTCGCCGATAACTCCGTGATTTATGATCCGATTTACGTGATTCTTTTTTTGTTCGACGCGGAATAGCTTCCAATTGGTCCCCTAAAAATTTTACATAGTTTGGCCCAGTAGTTTTCATTTTATGAACATTTTTCATGGAAATAATTTTTGATTTTGACATATTATTGTCTGAAATACGTACATTTTTAGATGAAATCAGTCAAAAATCGACATCTTCATATTTTTTTTGCATTTTTTGACTGTTCTCGTTTCTTTCTATTTTCTATTTTTTTTTAAATAATAATGGTAAATAGAAACAAAGAATGAGTTGTGGCGCTTTCTTATCATCAGGCTTTTATTTTTAAAGTTTTTATATTTTTTTTCCATGTGGAAAATATTACCGTAGGGCACATAAATGCAAGTATAGTTAGTAAGTTGATGTCAGCATAATGCTTTATATTTTTGGAGGACCCATTTTCTAATGGCGGCGCTTCACTTGGCGAGTATTTGATTAGTTTGCCCAAAAACAGCTACGTGTAAAGATTATTCGTGTTTTCTTCATTTGTACAAATAACGCTAATAGCAAAATCTAATTTCCATCCACTGTCTGTAAATGATGGATTAAAGGACTTGAATTAACCAAATATTTGCCGCGACCGTATCCACTTGATTCGCTCATTGGCATAGAAAATAAAAATAAATCTCACTACTAGCGTCGTTGCAGTCGTCGCGTTTAAACATGTTTATAAAAAAAATAAAACGAACTGTTTTAATCAACGTTATTTTAACTTTGGTAAACTTGCGAGCATCTACCAGCGTCTGCTTTGCCAAGATCTTAAAGTAACTTTGTACTTGTTTATACCAAGTATTGATATGTTGCATTAAAGTAAAAATAAGTTGTTGCTGCTATCGACATGTCCATATCATACAGTTTCACGTCATTGTGAATAACAAATATGTTTAGTAGGTTTGAGTTATTTGCTCATTCATTCCATGTGTAGATGACATGTATATGATATTTGCTAATGCATCAAATGTTGGCCAAATACAGTGACAAATACGTTACGCCAAGTGTGGCGCCGCCATAAGGTCAATAACAGAAGGTCTCCGCTCACGTGGGGCGATTGGCATGCCTAATGTCAATGAAGTATATAGACAAGAAGTACAATGTTAATTCGTCATGTCATGTAGGAAGTAAAGAAGAGGAAATGTGTAGCCCTTCTATAGAGAGCTGTTTTAAAATTGGGCTGGAAATAATAAAATGTCCGGTGGTGATTATATTTAAATAAAAGTTCAGAAATCAACTAGAATGACGCTAGTATACGACATTTCGGTTTGTATCAACTAGCTTGAATCTGTCTGTGACCACTAAGAGACCGAGGAGACAGTGAAGTACGCCGAGTTGTTTACCCAATTTAATGCTTTAGGATGGATATATTTTAACATAGAAATTATACTCCAAAGCACAGTGGTCACAATGATTGTTAAGATTATGATTCTATGATGATTAGATGGTACATCAATTATGAGCTTTTTATTATAGGTGAGTTAACAATTACCAATAGGTATTATAAAATAAAATATACATTGCGTTGTAGGTATAATATAATTTGTTTCTGATTTAGAGTAAGTTATTCTTCTTCTTCTGTGTCAGCGTCGGATACATCTGTATAGCACTCGGGGTCCGAACCTCTTACTTTTAAGAAATTAGAAGCTTGCGGTCCTGGGGGAAAAAGAGCATTTTGTGTTCTCATAACATTCATAGTAATATGTCAGAGGCATTTGATTGAACTTTTACTTGTGTCGTCTTGGTCACTTGTCGCAATGGATTCCGGTGGTACAGTGGTACCGGTTATTTTCTGTGAAATACTCTGGCCATGTGTTTTCTGACTTTCTGTACGAAGTAAGGACTTGCCCAATTTCCTTAGGACTTGTAGAGCCCAAGGACCGTCCTAATAAGTAATTTTATGTAGTTAATAAATATGTCGCTGCTAGAAGTAACCCTCTACTCTAAGCAAACGGACAGCATTCTCGGCACTAAATGCACATCGGCAATGTCCATGTTTTCCTTCATCAGATACTAATTGCATTAAGAGCTTGTGAAGCCCTGTTAAGTCTGTGTTTCGTAATATTAACGGGACCAATGTATAATTCGATAGGAAGGTGCCACTTTGAATGCAGCATATTTGGATAAAAAATAGCACTAAATTATATGCCTATTCTCACAGGATGCTTATAAAAAAAAAATACAAATTACCTTCAGTGTAAACAACATTTGCGGCAAAGTCTTGAATAGGCGTTGGGGTAACCGCTCGATCAATCCCAGTTGCCTCAGATTGATCTTGATCCTCATCTTCGCTGTCAATTATTATTTCTTCTTCTTCGCATTCTTCGACCTGGAAATGCAAGTATAAGAAGCTCACTTAACCGTTTCTTTCAGCAAAACTTGTCTTTTATTTATTTAAGAAGTTACAAAATCCGTAATATAACTTATAAATTTCAACATTCTCTTAAATAAACATTAATAATCCTCAGCATAACTTGTATTTTCTGTAAAGCAGATATTACATGGTTCACATCTGTCTCTTGTTTGGATGAATCAACAAAAGCGATTTATGTATAATATATTTAAACTTGAATGATTAAGTGTCATTGATCACTGTCTTATCCTTTCAGTTTTGTGCCTTTCGACAAAATTAATTCATCAGTCTTGTTGATTCGTCTTGTTTTAACATTACCTAGTCATTTGTGTATAGATACTAATTTAGTGAATTATAAAATTCTAAACATGCCATCTCGCATTTAAGCTATTCAAAAATCACTTACTGGAATAGACTTAATAATAGTTTGAAACACCTGTACAAGCAAAAATATATTTAGGTCTAAATGTCGCTTACGGTAAAATGGTGGTAAGGGCTCGTATATACGATGGAGAAAACGATGAAATTTCTTTTAGATTTTACATCTGTTTGTTCGGGATTCCCGTACAAACTACTCAGCCTATTTCGATGCGATTTTTGCTATTCGACAGCAAATTCTTAGACTCAAAATCTCCGCTTTTTTGTCCCGGGAATCCCGCGGGAATTTCTAGCCAAGCGTGGATGAACTCGCGAGCATACCCTAACAAATTATAAAATATATTAATTTTAAAGAATGATGGCATTAAAACAGCTATTATTAATGCTATGATATCGCAGAGCAAATCTATCTTATCCTGTGAAGGTAAATCGCATACGACCATGCCGCGACTACTGTAATGTTGTATGATCAGATAATAATTGTATCCAAAATTCTTTATTTTTCGAAGTTTTGTTCAATAAGACTTCATATCCGTATTTTATGTTTATAGAAGAAGTCTAAATGTTCGAGTTCAACTGCATAAGGCCATTTGGTTTTTATTTGGTTATTCATGTCGGAAACAATAAAATAACGTCCATTAGGTTATAAGATTAACTATGTGATAAGGTCAGTAACATTTTTAAATTGCATCGTTAGTTTCTTGTGTGAACTTGATCTTTATCTAACGTAAATAATAAAGAAATAAACCATATACTCTTTTTATTTATTTTATTTATCTCAAGTGTTCAGTGAATTGTACTCTTGGTTTGCTTTTGGGTGTTCAGGATCTACGTTTTGCTGAAGCGCTTTTATATTGGTCGGCTTTCGTCTAGTGACTCATTACTTGAAGATTCTTGGAAACTTTAATATCTATGAGTACTTAACACTAGATATACAGATCGACCATATATGTATGAAAAAGAAGAAGATCTATAGATCTCTAGTACCTGTATATCAAAAGACTGCTGCTTATTCTTGAATTCTATCAAAGCATCGGACAATGATCGTTTGGTCTTGAATCTATTTGGCGAAGGAGTGCCTAAGTCAGGACCCCCTTCATCCACTTGAAAGCTAACTTCGAGGTCCGACGGGATTTTGGGGTTCCCTGATAATCTTCTTCGGCGTAGTTGACAATCTGATTCTTCCTCCATTACTTCTGAAATACACTTCCAAAACATGAAATAGTCTCATTTGCAGATAGGGCGTTAGTAATTTTGTAATCTAATTAGCATGGAAGAACACTAAGAATCAATCCACAAGCCGCAAGGTCACGCTCTTCTCGCTTATGAAGTTTTAATATTGGAACACATTATTTTAGACCAAAGCAAGCAAAAATTGAAAGCTTTATTAAGTTATGGATATTCAAAAAAATGCTTAAAAGTGCAGATTTTCGGCTAAGATTCGAACTTACGTCGTTGGAATGAAATGTAGATTATTGTAGATAGCACAGCCTTTAGGGCTCTTGTACCTTACACGCTAAGAAAAGTGGCTGGGTCAACGCAAGAATTTGTGCTGTTTCTACACACGAATTGTGTACACTGCTCCTGTGCTGATCAAGAAAAAAATCTTGTCAGCGCTATATAGGACGCTTTTTTTTATATTTGACTTGACTTTATGTTGTTGACCTCACAACTTTACCGGGGTTTTTGGGGCGAGCCCGGGGGCAGCTTGCTCGAGGGAGTTCCCTAGGCAGTTTTACCTCGGCTGGACTATTGCCGTGAGAGGGGGATGAATGTGATGATGCCCACCATAGGGCGACACAATGAACTCATTGAGAACGGGCGACGGGTAATATAAAGCCCGAGGTGAAGGATCCCGGCGGACCGGGATCGGCGGTTAGCGGCAGCCTACGCTATCTTACTGCCGTTTCGCATACAGGATGCGCTCTGCGTTTGTTGTGACGCGGAGTAGGTGAAGTAGTTCAGGTAATTTGAATACGCTTGTATACTTCGTAGTTAACATGATTCTTTTCTTTACAAATAAACTTGACTAGTGCCCCCTACCATACCCTACGCACTTCTGCTCGAAAATAATATTTTCGTTTACACATACATACATACATAACTTCACGCCAGGTCCCTTGCGGGGTAGGCACGAACAACAGAGCGCCATACAGGCTTATTCTTACACACCTACTTGCTTCTTTGACATTCATAGCTCTTGTCATGCACGCTCGTCTGTTCTTAAGGCTCCTGACATCACCTTCTGCTTATACACAATCAATTTGATCATGGAAAGGGTGTCGTGGCCTTCCGCGACTTCTGCATCCATCCACTTTTGCATTGTATATCTGTTTAGTCATTCTTTCATCATACATTCTTTCCACATGCCCGATTTATTCGTTTACACGTTTCTAATTATTTTATCTAGAGAAGACACGACAAACTTTCGTGGCTAGATCCGACTAAATTCTAGTCTTGTACATGATGAATTATTCCTATGCCGCAGACACGTTGAAATTCCTTAGCGTGTACAAGAGCCCTTGAGCTTTCAATACCTTTCTTTACTACCTTTATAAAGATTAAAATAAAACAAATAATACATACCGATCAGATAGCTGTTGGATGAAACTATACCGAAATTACAAGTGGTAAGTTTATTTCTAATTTTAGTGTTTGGTCTAATGTAATTACAAGGTAGCTGGTACTTAACAGTCGATGGTCACTGTTACTGGAGTACTAAGCAGATCGAAGCCTCCTTACTGAACGGGAAACCTCATAACTTTAATCTGGTTCGATTTTCAGTCAGGCGTAACATTTTATTTTTTAACCCAGTGTGTAAGGAAGGCTTCCAATTAATTATATAAGGCTTCCTTCAAGTTAATGCGTGGTGGCTAAAGTTAGTATATTGGCAAGTACCTGTCATTCTTACGACGTGCACCAAAATATATTGTTAAGGTAGATGTTTTGACCTGTCATGTCGAGGTTCTGCGGCACTTGATCCTGCGCCTCGTAAAAGCGGGGCGTTGTTACGTTTAGCGTAATCTGGAGGTCGTTTCTTCGTGATTTCTGCTCAGGAGACAGCCTGACAGACCAGCCGTCAGGTGGTGACCAAAGGCCCGATATAGTGTGCAAAAATATTCCCCAGCGTTAATAAGAAAAGGTTTCTGACCTAATGTGCATATTGTCACAATTATAATCATGTACTCCAAGGTGCAAGATTGCATTGTGTGGGAAACATCGCTAATCCAGGCACTACATCGGAATTACCGATGACTAGAACGGTTCAAACCACAGAGTACTTTATATATACTGGTTTTGAAAAACCGTTTTGAAAAAGAATGACTGATATAGCATACGTGACGATGAAACATTGACATATTAATTAAATAATGACACTTACCTATAAAATGATAGTTCTGCTCAATAATTTCAAGCTGCGATCAACCCAAAAGTAACATTAATAAATTCAATAGATAGAAAAGTATGCATTTGACACATTAATGAGATGGCAAAGCCTTAAAAGCTATAAAAATATAACCAGGGGTTTACCATACCTTACAATATCACTTGGAAGGTTTCAACACTTAGTACAATACTATTTATAGTTATGATTTAACTACAAGACTGAAATAAAGAATAAACCAGAAACATGTTTGAATAACATGTGATCTTAATTGAATTCTTTACTTTTAATGATACTTATTAAATTTCTAAATACATATATGTGGTTTGGACTCGGCTTAAAATCATTGTTTGCTTTGGTAATAAGTTGTTACCAGTGTATGACTTCCTATAGAATTTACTCCAGAAGGATCTTCAATATTTACTTTCCAGACCATGTATGCCTGTATGGAAGCGGATTCCCGGATGAGGACGAACTTGGAAATAAGTTTTTTAAGCGCTTTTCCCAGATTGTTACAAATTAGGGTACTTTAAAATCAGCGTAAACAGATATTTAAAAGCTTGACAAAGTAGGTAACATATGGGCTCTCTTCGTGTTGAAGATATCCTTGTGTTGTTACCAGTTACAATCAGGTCTGCCAATTTATCCGCAAGCAAATATAAAAAAATCTTTCCAGCATAAAAAAGACGACACAGATGACACTTCTGAGCTTCGAAACACCGTCGACCGCTGCAGACTACGGCGCGGTGGCTTTCACCTGTAACTCTCACCATGACTGCTCAGGCTGGCAGGTGTTCCATACGCACCCATATTCTAAATAAGAAGCTTGTTTTATTATAGTTACATTTTTGCCGAAGTAGATTGAGTATATTTGACTCATCGTTTTGATTGCGTAAAACACGTTTGTGATATTTGACACAATTGATTGAATTTTTATTAATTACATGAAATGATGTTACCTTACACAATTTTTAAAACGAATGATTATTAATCTTAACATATTACTCAAATAAAAATTATAAAAAGAATCAATACTTATTTCTCAGGTTCAAAATTTTTTACATTCTAAACAGAATGGTTTTAGGAGTTTCTAGGTCTGTAGGTTGTACAGATGAGAAGCCACGTTCGTTTTACCACGGGGATTAGATGGGATTAGACTTCCCTAAGCTTCCAGGGATTAGACTTCCCCAAACTTCCAATTTCTCATTTTGAAGTGGCTCTGGTATCAGTGAATGATAATGAATGACGAATAAATCAATATCGGTCTGTTTGGATTCTGGAATATAATTGAAGGAACCTTTTATTATAAAGGGCATCTTCAACCAATCATATAATATTATCATATTATATTATATGATCCACCACCAGTGTCCGCATTTCGGTATTATATGTCAGTATGTGTCTATTAGTATTTAATCTTATAGTAAGTCGTGATAGTGTAATGGCTAGCGCACGCGTCCCAAACTCAAGGGGGTTCGATCCTGGCTGGAACGCATGCACTATTTAGTTGGTTTTCCGATCTAATGTGCATATTGTTACAATTATCACGCGCTAACAACTGTGAAGGAAAACATCGCGATGCAACCTGCACATGGAGATAACCGATGTGTCAAACCTGCCAAGCCGCCTTGGACAAGCGTGGCGGGTATACTGTCCATTCCCCCTATAATGGGAAGCCGAGCCCAGCAGACTGTGTATCACGCAAAATAAATTATGATGGAATACTTTCTACGTGGGTAATATTGCACGGAAAGCCTTAGTCTACTATAAATGAAACAGGTGCAATAGGGATACGGACACATGTTATAATTAATTTTTATATGCAAAAGAATGTAGGTTAAAATTACTTCTTATCATACAACTTTTAAAATAAGATAGAAATAATTTTTAATATTTTTCAAACAATAATTTATGCACCATATTTTTTAATACATTATACACTCGTATATATGAATTTTATCTATGCGCCGTCTGACTTCTTTTACTTTTTGAGGTTTTTTTATGGCGTCATAGGTAGGTAGGTAGGTAGTTAGTACACTTGCACAACAACTATGAGACTGCGACGTTTTGTATGTTTATAAAATGTATCTCAGTTAGTTAGACTGACCGTTTTTATTCTTAAAAATTACTATACTATGGCTTAGAATAATTAATGAATAATGAATGATAATCGGCTAGTTGTAATCAAAGCGACCTAGATATTGAGGTCAAAAGCTAGCTGTATAACTACAATGTGTCACTGCCAACTAGTAGAGCATATTGAATAATATTATAAATTCGACATTATTTAATATTCATCAAATATTTATTCATTATAACTTATTATAAATTAATAGAAACTAAAATTAAATTACAATATAATTATAACTATACTTACAAAATAACAATCTATAAGTAAAAATAGACTCCAGGTCGCTGTCGGCGGGGAGAGTGCCCAAAATGCTGGACGCATTTCCACCTTGCATGGCAACGCTAATGCGTTGCCCTAGCTGCAAGCCAGCCTTTTGGTCACGCGAGACCTCAATTAGACGCGTTGAGAGTTCTCGATAGAGGCGATGAGCTTCAGGCCTTCACGGCTTCAGGGTTTCAACCCCGAAAGCCACAAATATGTACCAATTCTATTTTAACTTAATATCTTTAATGCATATACTGTTAAAATGAAGAAAAATAAGTTGAAACAAAATAAAACCTAATTAATAAAAGGCGAGCTGCTTCCAAGATTTTTATTTATGACCCAGTCATGGTTCGCTTCACTGCAAAAGACGAAATATAACAACGTAAATCTCTTATGTTGCAGATAGTATTATTATTAAACGTTGCGTACAAGTAATTTGGGTTTTTCTCTGCTACCAAAAAGATGTAGGTATAAGTAAGTATACCAGGGCCTAGATTCTGCTGTTACAATATCAGAATTATCAACGACTGGTGTCAATATGGCTTCATCTGCGTAAGTGTTAAAAAATAACGCCGTTAACGTACAGGCGCATTAGTGTATATACATACGTTATCTGTCAATATTTAACGTCAATAGCAATGCCGCATATTTAAATAACCTAGATAGATAGATAACTTTATTGTATACCATTACAGAAAAGACATAAAAACTTAAAGCCTAAAAATATTCTAAATGTGCACAATGGGCGGTCTTATCGCTTAGAAGCGATCTCTTCCATACAACCTATTAAACCATTGTCATATCTACGTGAAACGGCCTAAATCTTTAATACTAACGCGGAAAAAGCCAGGAACACGGGCGGTGTTTATTAAATTTATAAGTCGTAATTTTGCTTTTATTTCACTTTTGACTATAAATATGTAGGTTTTATGGTTTATTTATGCAATATTGTAGTTTTAGCAAATAATATCAGCCCATAAATGTCCCACTGCTGGGCTCGGGCCTCCCATTAAAGGGGGAACGGACAGTATATCCGCCACGCTTGTCCAAGGCGGCTTGGCAGATTTGACACATCGCTTATCTCGATAAGCAGGTTGCACCACGATATTTGCCTTCACCTTAGCACGTGGTAATTGTAAAAATATGTATATTAGATCAGAAAATTGACTAAGTGCTGCATGCGTTCCAGTCAGGATCGAACCCTCGCCATTTGAGTTTAGGACGCGTGCACTATAGTAGAATTATTTTGTCCGTGCAGTTTGGGTCATAAAATAATCGGAGCGGTGAAGCGAGTATTTCGCTCTCTCTTCCACTCACGAACCTTATGGGCGGGCATAGTGATGCGCATTATTGTTGTTGATAAGCGTTATCGATAGTGTATTTAGTTTTGTCATTTTGTGGGTTAGTGATAAAAATGAAAGAAAAAATAGATAAAACAACGTATTTATTAAATTAAGAATAATAATGATTTAAAATAAATTATTAATTAGGTATCTATGTATTAAAGAACTATAAGTATATAATGTAACAAGTTATATTAAAAATAAATATAAATACTTATACCTAAGTTTTAGATTAAAAGCAAAAAAAATATAATGATTTTTATAATAATGATAATCTTTCTTTGATAAGAATGAGTTTTTATCGATAATGGCGTTGCGCCCGCGCAACATGCTCACCGCCTTAACCTGGCTGAGGCCGAGCTATGATTTATGACCTAAACTGCACGGACAAAATAATTCTACTATAGCTATTACGCTACCACGACTAGTCGAGTAGTAGTCTAGTCGAGAAGTTTATTTTCTGCGAACAATAGTTACCAGTCTCTTAAAAATATGGTTGATGGCTCATTCGATCCGGAATAGCATCTAAAAAATGTAATTTTTTGGATTTTTTCTCCCAATAAATATTACAATTGTTATTAACAAAAAAGTGAAAAAAAAATCGCCGTTCAGCTTTTTGGGAAAATCTCAAAAAGTATGAGAGATATCTAAAATATTATAAAAGTTTCTGAAAGAGCAGGAAATTTTAGTACAAAACTTCTCTACTCTCGAAATCGTAGCACCAATATTTATAATTTTTATCTAACGTTGAAAATCGGGTTCCGCGCGGCAGTTTCGACATGCGCGCGCCGCTACTAATGAACGCAAGTTTTAAATAAATAAAAATGCAATTAAATATTAATTTAAAAATTTGAAAAATTCAGGAATTATCTTAAAACTTCAAGGAAAATGATCCCGCGGGAGTAAAAGTTTTATCATCATTATTTATAAATTTATTGAATTGTTAATTAACCATTTTTTCTGGGGTCTCTGTTGTTATAAAAGGCAATATAAAGGTTGACAAAAAATTTCAATAAATTTTTCTTCTCCTGGAGCCCTTCTTATCAACTTACTCGACAAGATTGCGTGAGAAAAGTTTTAGAAATTTGTTTATGTCATTAATTATTAATTTTTAAATGAACATAATAATTTTGTAAAATTATTTAACTAAGCCATTTGTTTATAAATTGTTTATAAACAAATGCAATGTTTATAAACAAATGGCATGAAAAAATTAAAATGAAAATTATATGATGCCTAACATCGAGATGAAAGCAGCAATTTCAAAATTTTATAACAACAGAGACCCCAGAAAAAATGGTAAATTAACAATTCAATAAATTTATAAATAATGATGATAAAATTTTTACTCTCGCGGGATCATTTTCTTTGAAGTTTAGAGATAATACCTGAATGTTTTCAAATTTTTAAATTAATATTTAATTGCAAAAAAAAATTATTTAAACATTTGCGTTCATTAGTAGCGGCGCGCGCATGTCGAAACTGCCGCGCGGAACTCGATTTTCAACGTTAGATAAAAATTATGAATATTGGTGCTACGATTTCGGGAGTCGAGATGTTTTTTTACTAAAATTTCCTGCTCTTTCAGAAACTTTTATAATATTTTAGATATCTCTCATACTTTTTGAGATTTTTCCAAAAAGCTGAACGGCTATTTTTTTTCACTTTTTTGTTAATAATAATTGTAATATTTATTGGGAGAAAAAATCCAAAAAACTACTTTTTCTAGATGCTATTCCGGATCGAATGAGCCATCAACCATATTTTTAAGAGACTGGTAACTATTATTCGCAGAAAATAAACTTCTCGACTAGACTATAATAGGTATAAATGCAATTAATTTATTAATATTTATTCACAAGGCTGCTCGATTTTTATATAAAACCGATTCGGTAACTCTTTAAGACCTTTTTTACTAAATGATCATTGATTGTCATGTGAAAACTAAAATAAACCATTGGACGCAATATAGGGTAAAATTAAATGACTTGTACAAAGAGGAAAATACCTATAGGTATAAATTTTCCTTGACATTGTGTTTCATTTCAACAAATATGGTGTGATCTATGAGATAACATACTTAGCTAATTTATTTCCTTAAAAAAGTTGCCTACTTAAGTTGATTTCCTTCAATGCTTAGTATAAAAGTCAGCGTTTTAATGCAACTGCATGTCACTTTACGAAGCATTTTGAAAATAAATAGATAACACTATGAGAGCGTGTTTGTTTATGTGCCTTGTGCTGGCAGCAGCTGGGCTTGAAGCCCATGTGAGTATACATTCAAATTTACTATTCTAGATCAGAAATTATATTTCAATGAGTCTTGTTTTTGTTTAAATTTATCTCTATAGATAAGCAATATGTTTAATACCATGTGTGTCAAACCTACCAAGCCACCTTAGACAAGCGTGGCGGGTATACTGCCCGTTCGGGAGGGGGATTGGGAGGTCCAAGCCCAACAGTGGGACATTTATGGGCTGATATTATAATCCCTACTAATATTATAAATGTGAATGTAAGTTTATTTGTTACGCTTTCACGCGAAAACTACTCAACCGATCATCATGAAACTTTGTACACATATTCTTGGAGGTATTAGAAGTAACATAGGTTACTTTTTATGAAAAAATATCCACGCGGACCGAAGTCGCGGGCAGAAGCTAGTATAATATATATCAATAAGGCCCTAAATCTTTTACATTAACTTAGATAAATCCGCATCATAATAAAGTGTCTTTAAAATATTGGATTTTGTTCAGATAAAAATTCTCATGATAATTTTTGATGATAAAAATAATAACAGCCGTGGTTGGTTAGTAGTCTTAAGACTCGCTTCCCAAACAAAGGGCGTGGGTTCGAATCCTAGCCAGACAGCATGCATCACTTAGGCAGTTTTCTAAGCTTATTTGTATATTGTTACAATTACTAAGTGCTAACGGTGAAGGAAAACATCGAGATAATTGATGTGTTAAACCGACCGTCTACCGTGGCGGCTATATTGTCCGTTTCCCTATAAATGGAAGACCTGAGCCCAGCAGTGCGACGTCAATAGGTTTTAAAATAAAATTATTTAATACAAAATAAAAATTACATTTAAAATTTTTGAAAAAAATTTAATTGCATCCATTAATTTTGCTATGAATGTTTCCAGACAATTCATCTTACACATACTCAAAAAGATAAGGCCCATCAACTTACAATGGAATGTATGAAGGAGTCAAATGTGAAACCAGATGTCATTGCGGAGGCTAAGAAAGGACATTACGCAGATGATGATGACCTCAAGAAGTTCACACTCTGTTTCTTCCAAAAAGCTGGAATTCTCAGTCCAGAGGCCAAACTGAATGTTGATACGGCTTTAGAAAAACTACCGCCAGGCGTTGACAAAGCTGAAGCAACAAAGGTTCTGGAAGAATGCAAAAACAAAACTGGCAAAGATAAAGCTGATACGGCTTTCGAAATATTCAAATGTTACCATCATGGAACTAAGACCCATATATTATTTTAATAATTAATTTAATTTTGTAAGCAGTAATAATATTAGGGTATCAAACGAGCAAAACATTTTAAGAAATTCCTGTCAATAATATAATTAAGGGGATGAGGAACTTTAATCTAAATCTGGATTCTTATACAAACAATTCTGGCTGATCCTATTTCTGAAATATTTTGACGACTATCTAGTTTGATTGTAGATCCTCATCAGTGAGTACCTGAGTAGATAATAGTGATACTTTTTTGGTATATTTTGTAATTAGAATAATATAGTTTTAGGGCATGATGAGGTTGGCGTATCCTTGTGGATTATACCTGTCTAATAGAATAAATAAACAATTGTAATTTATTTAATTATACTAATTTGCTATGGCATACGTTGTCACGTGTTTACATTTAATAGTTTCAAGAAATGCTCTTGTTGGCATCTATTAACTTATTTAAAACGTTAATAATTTTATATATCTTTTTAATGTTGTAGCCATTATCTTGAATGAACTGGCATGGTGCCAGTCACTATAGAGCGACAATAATTGTATTTTTTCCATAAGCACAAAAAAACTTTAAACAAAAAATATAACACTGAGGTATTGCGAATATTTCCTAGCTATACAGAGCCTGTCAAGTCTGTTGCAGATTATAATAGTGACTACGATAATATCGAAAAAATATAATACCTTATGAGTTTTTCTTGTTTGATCTTATTATTACAAGTTTTTATAACCAAGACTAGTTTATCGTTGATGCTAATGTATTTTCTTGCATATGAGAATAGCAGCATATGTAAAAACCGCTCATCCAATCTATTCTTTTTTTAATTCCATGTCTATTCATATTGTTGGCCTCCAGATCGTATTCTGTTTATTGTATTTATATACATCTTATATATCAAAATGAATGTTTGTCTGTATGTTCTTTATAGAATCGTAAACTATACATTTTCATGTGCATGATCTGTAGCAAAGTTGTTGTGCATGAGCCAGAGAAGGTTTCTGGGTTGGATCACAATTGAACCCGGTAGATGGCGTTGCTGTCGGCATATCGATTGAAGCTTTTCCGGGCAGGTGTATTGTTACGTGCTGTGGGTACCTACCGCATTTGGAATGAAACACCGATCTAAAGAGAAATTGAATTATTTAATTTAATAATTCAATTATTTAATTTTTATTATTCTAATATTTCATTTTTACATTCTTGACATTGTATTTTATATGAATAACTCTGCACTTGACATATTATCTACAATTACTGTATAATTCTAGAAAAAAGTTAAATTAATGTTTGTGGATTGAGTGGGTTAAATCTGTTATTGTTAATTAGTTGATTTCAACTTTTTAAATACTATTTGTATGCCTGAAAGGGCAAAAACATGTGAAACAAAATAACATATTGTCAACCAATGTTTTTACTAACCATGTTTTATGCAAATAAATGATTTGATTTGATTAATTAAAAATGTCTTGATGCTCCACCGTAACGTTGTCGCGCAGTCTGAAAGCCCTTTTAATCACTTTGCTCTGTTGTCCTTTTTTGCTTTGCCAGACTGTGCGTGTCTGCCTCCGTGCGTCGCGCTTATGTATCCGATCGACATTCTAGAATTAACCCTATTACGGCATTCAACTACATGTCTATCCTTGTCCAACAAGTATTTCCGTCCTTGTTACTAACTGCGAGTTTGTTCCCGAGTATATCTACCTCCTTTTAAGATTTGTCTGGCCCTATATTTCTATCCTGCTCTTCCATGTTGTTGTTGTTGTTAAGGCGAAGACTATGCAAAAAAAATTCTAGAGGAAAAAATTTCGCTACGCGTATTCGTCGCACTATGTTACAAGCAAAAAAAACATTTTAATAAATACTTCGTTTTGAATTAAGCATTTTTTTAAAATAAATCTGGCCACATAATCTTCATTTGTCTTGTAAAGACTGTACCTATCTACTCGTGTTAATGTTCAATAATGTAAAATTGAAACGTACAAAACTAGTATTAAGAGTCATGAAACATCAAGTTAATGATGTCGACGTATTAGAAAAAATTCTCGATCATATTTTATTTTGTAGAAACCTTGATTTACCACATAATTATAAAAAATCAGCTGATTTATTGAAATACGATTGTTTTTTCCACCATTCAAAATAGAAGAAGAACAATGATATTTTTTTAATTAACTCAAAGCAAGCTTGCAGGCACGGAGAAAGTATACACTTCCCTGCAGCCGGGCGGCCTGTCGCAAAAGGTGACAAAACAACTCACAGCCAGGTGGCAGAGTATTTACTCGTCTGGATGGGTGCTATCCCTGGTCTAGAGTATGTCGCCATAACTACCTTGAGTTGTGTTCTAACATTAGTGGCCAGGCTTCATTCTTCCTTTAGAGAGCGACAGCACATCGGAAGCAACTTTGGTGGTACAAATGTCCACCGGCGATGGCAATCGCTCTCCATCTGGTGGGCCGTCTGTCTGCCTGCTGAATTAAAATAATAAAAAAAAGCTTATATTGCACTATCACCATTTCATTTTGTTTTTGGTTCGCATGTGGGAGGAGAAGATAGTATATTTCATTTTTTCAGTGTTAATGTGTGTGTAATTGTAAATGAACAGTATATATGATGGAAAATAAAGGCAATTACTTCAAAATAGAATCTTACAGATTACTTATTGAAAGCCATGAATCTTCCCCCGCTTCCAAAGCAATTTTAGTTACCTACTGTTAAAGGAGAAGAAGCCGCGCAACAAAATCCCCAGCAGCGTATCTTTACTTCACTACTGTTATATATGTTGTCATTTTTGAAATGTATTTTGAACTAATATTTGGTTTAATAAATTAATGTGCATATATTAATATTATAATGACCGCATTATTCCCATTCAATGCAGTCGTGTAGACAATCTTTCATGGTTTATTAAGCTTGCTCGCACAAACGTTACTTTTCTAATTGTTTAAACTTGTTTATTGTGTTGGTGTATTACTAAAGCGTGTTGTTCGTAATTATTAAACTATGTGTATATAAATTATGTGATCATTTGACTCAAAACGCAACAAAAATAATTTGAAAAATAATGTAAACTCTGAACGCTAATGTTATCATATGAAGAAATCTAGAATAAGACAGGTGAACCAAAACCTCCTTGTATATTTATTGTTTTTTTTTCAGTACCATACCCATGCAATATTAATAAATATAAGTGTGTATCAACTTGATACACACTTAGCCTTTTGATACTATCAAGCCACGTAGAGTGAAGGGTTTAGAATTAACAAACAACAAACGGTGTGTTTGTGCGGCTTGGCACGTAAATATTGATATTTAAATAGGCTTGCAAATAAATTATATGAAAAACTCACCGCTCGCTCCGTATTCGAATTTAGTTTTGTAACAGTTGGGTTATTGGGTTGGTGGCGCCGCTGGCGCCAATGTCACTAACGTCACTTGTCACACGCGACAATGATAGAATACGTTCCGGTGAGCGGGTTATGGTATTGCAAGCTTTTAAAAACCCTTCAATTTTTATTATTATTTGACTGCAAACACTTAAGCGGGCATTACATTATCCGTTTTGCAGTGCGCTAGCTAGTGCACTATACGAGCAAGTGCGACAGAGCCCATACTTAGACATAGATTGGATTACTAACAGCTTTTACACCATCCAATTTCAGCATGTTAGCTCACATAGGGCGCTCCAAGTTGGATAATGTAATGACTGCTGTAGAAAAACATCCCATATCTCAAAAATTACTCTTTCTTATTGCTAGAGTATACCAGCCAGTCTGGCGCCAATCTGGTGGAAAGTCGATAACGTCGCCTATAAACATTTGCAACACCTGAGATATTACCAATACGCTACCTATTTCAAAGGGAGATTGGATCCTGGCCCCTGATGCTGGCACATAACTCAAGTTTGTTACACCGGGTTAGTGACCATCCAGAAAGGGCAAAGGCCCTGTGGATTATTTTGTCGTCTTATATAAAAGTAATTCCAGCTGCAGGAATCCACATTCTCTCTACATCCTGCTTACCATAGTCACGAGTGTATAGGTAATGAAACAAACTTTTTCATTAGATTTTAAAGTAAGACAAATGTCTTGTATTGATCGACAGCGCTTTCAAATTAAAAGAAAACCGCAAAGATTATGCACGGCGCTATACAACGGAGTATGCGGAAAACAGGTACTTATTATCCCCGCAAATTGCTAATGCGCTGGAACCTTGTCAAAGTAACATTCACGTGATGTCATCCGCAACTCGATATGTACGCGTACTCGCTGGCCGGTGATGCTAACGGTACTGAGTGTTCGGCCACGGTTACGTCACTAAAATGGCGGCCAGGCGCAATAGCAATTTGCGGGGATAATAGGTGAGAGTATGTACTCTACCCACATTCCGCTATATGGTGCGTAATTTTTAACATTCGAACAATATCATATATATTTTTTAACAGATGTGTTTAAAAAAACCACTGGGCTCTACAATGACGGAGTTATAAAAGTTTCATAGACAGTCCGTAATTACATATTGGAAACACCGTTCGAATTTTAGAAACACACCTTTGATATTTGGTACCTGTCCGACATGACCAAAATCGCGGACGAATACTAGTATAGAATATTAATAAATATAAACTTCATATAGTAGGTATATTAATTAATATTTTATACTACTTCGAATTGTGGACTTTGAAGGAAAAACCCAAAGTCAGATAACAACCTTTATTCACTTCCAAAAGCACATGTTCTCGCACGCCAATACCCCCCAACTAGTATATATAACAGGGAGCTGTAACATTCAAATCATTACCATTTAAATTATCGAACATGTCGTTGGTAACAAAAATTGTTTTTATATTAACATTGAGCTTCGCTTCCTCTCAGATTGAAAATCGGGTATGTTAAAATTATTTATTTATTAAATCTAGACAAAGTTTGAAAACATATCATATATTATAAAGCTTGTTTAGTGATTAGTCCTATAATAGTAGTTCTGTGTCCTAATCTAACAACTGAATGCTGGGTTTGTATATGATTCTATGTGTTCATTTAACTTAATGCTGTTTAAAAGATGATATAAATAGGGTTTGGAAACTGAATAGAAATCCAGCCGGTTGCAGCCTAAGTATATAGGAGCTTTTTTTCGGTTTTGTAACTTTAATTTAAACGGTTTTTAGCACCAAAAGTCCGTTTAAAAAGCTTTGTCGAAAGAACCGGATTTTGCCTCGCTCACCTTTGTCATTTGGTACTGCAAGATTTAGTCGAACACCATAACATAGTTATAATAGAAACAGTTGTCGTAAAGAGAAAATAATTATCTCGAAATAAACCAGTTAATGCTGGTGACCATAACACTCTTGTTTCGCTTACACCCCGAATGAACTCCCAGGTGCCAGCGCATTTGCCTGACTGGATGGCTACCACGCCTGATCTAAACTATGTCGCTATAACAACCTTGAGTTGTGTTCCGGCATTAGTGACCAGAGAGAGCAGCAGCGCATTTGTAGTACCTTTCGTGTTGCAAATATCGATAGGCAATGGTGACCGTTTTCCATCAAGTGAGCCGTCTGTCTGTCTGTTAAATTTTCACCGATACCTAGTAAAATACCATTTACATGGAGAGAGTTTATCGCACGTTTTGGGGCAAGTCGTATTCTATTTTCGTAGGCATATTCTTCAGACAATAATCGTATGGACATAATATTTTCTTAAGTTTTCGCAACTTGTATACATAATAAAACTACGTTTTAACGGTTTTAAGCGCGGTAATTCATTTGATTTTGGTTTATCCGACGTTTCGGCTGCTTTTCAGTGTCCGTGGTCACGGACGACAGAGATGACATTTGTCCAACGAGTATTGTTAAAATTTAATTTAGCCTACCGCCAACTTGTTCATTTTAATTATTTAGTTTTAATTTTGTTTATGGTTATTATTTACTCTATGGGTGCCTTGGGAGGAACTCGACTAATAATTTCTTTCATTTTTCCTTCCACCCATTTTAATATTAAATACCATTTTTAGATCTAGGCATGTTTGCTAAAGAGTTTCTTGCGCCGCTTCTTCTCTTCAAGCCACAAAATGTTGTGAAGCGGTAGTGAATTAGATTAGGCTCCCATAGAGTAAATTTAAATTTCGTGATTCTTACGTTGAAAATTACGGATTTTCATACAAACTTTCATCCTCATTTTCACCCCCTTAGGGGTTCAATTTTCAAAAATCCTTTTTTTAGTATAGTTTACCTACAGTATAGAAAAAATCCGCATGCAAATTTTCACAATCCCAGCCGCAGTTTTTTTCGGCTGTGCTTTGATACGTCAATCAGTCAGTGAGGCTAAGTAATTATATAATTATGTATATTATTATAATATATTTGATTGAGTATATCTATATTACTTTATTATTATTTTGTTTTTTCTTTAATTACGGTTGCATTTAGTTAAACCACCAAATATTATTTTTTTTTTCTTGTAATGTCTCCTAGGTCACCGGGTTGCCTGGAAGAGATTGCTATATAAGGCCGCCCATTGTTCTAATGGAAAAGTATTTCTATTAAATGTCTAGCTTTAAGTTCTGGTGAATAATAAAGAGTTTTCATTCATTCATATAGATAAATAGATAGATTATACATATACACAATACACATGCAGTGAAGATCAAACTGTGACGATAGCTAATCTATCTATCTATCTATAGGCAGAGGTGTCGTATTTGTATATTAAATTTAAAAAACACTGTTGGGACTAATAGATAATAATAGTTGTAGCAAGTTACGAATGGTAGAAATTAGGTTTCTTACGGGAAAGAAGTTCTTTCTTCTTTTCTTTGAACTTTTATTACAAAATAAGAAAATGATTTCAAATTCTCCTATTATATTAAGGTTCGCTATGTTTCAAAGGTCCTGTATGTGTAGTTTGTGTAACGTCAACCGCACATAATTAATAACTAGACGTAAAGATATTGTTATCGCAGATTTATATGACGAATAGAAATATGAAGTGGAACTTTATGCTAGGTCTTACACCGTATATCTAGACACGAATCAATTTCACTAAGCGATTCTCCAAAGGCGACCGCTAGGCCCCGTGTAGTAGTAACATGTGCTAATATTTTTTCAGAGACCGCTACATCTACCTGCTGAATTGAATGCTCAATTCGACGCGATCGCTCATGAATGCATTAAGAAAACAAATAATACCGAACATGTCTGGACTCTTTTTAAGAAGCACACATTCGAAGACAGCGATGAATATAAGAGATTTATCTACTGTGGCCTGACTACATCACAATTCTATGCGGAAAACGGTGTTCCGAAAATAGAGAAATTGTTCGAATTGTTCAAAGATGATGATGTACGACAAGTACTCAACAACTGCCGTGCTTCCCTCGTCATCACGACGCCAGTGGAAACAGCGAGTACTTATTTCAAATGTTACATAGAAAATTCGCCTGTGTACATGGCACTAACATAATTCAATTATAATAAGGTAAATTATATGGCCTTCTGGCATCCCCTATCAATGACCAGCACCTTATTAATTGATAAAAACATGAAGTAATATTATATTAAAACGTTAGTAGTAACGGTAGTACTTTGTATTATTATTAATGTATAATACATCTGTTATTAATGCCAGTAAAGTGACAATACACTGCTGAAAAATCTATGATACTCGTATTATAAAATTGTAGTCTTTTGTTTTTACATTTTTTGTGTTTGTTCGGGATTCACCCAAAAAATATTTGCCGAACTCGATGCGGTTTTCGTTGACCGACTGCAAATTCCCGGGCTAGAAATCTGTGGTACTTTGAATTCGAGGAATACCGCGGAAATTTTCTTGAGATCAGTTTGAAGTAGCCAGGGCGCAAAAATTCGAATTCCAATGCCATATTTTAACTGATCCAAATTTGCTGTGTAACACAACTGTGATCTTTGCTACCCATCCAATGTGGATCAAGTCGCGGGCGAATCATAGTTTGCAATATAAATATATTATTAATTTTAAAATATGTCCGGCGTAAAATTTAAGAAAGAAACTGTTTAAAACTTAACTAAGTATTACGTTACGTACTACCTAAAAAACTTACTATTACTTTTGTAATTGTTATTTAGCTTGTGTACAATCAAAACTTTTGTATTGGATATAAAAAATATTAGAAAAAAAGGTGTTATTTTTTAATATTTGTGGCTTATGTATTGATCTGTATGTAATTTTTCATGCTCAACACAAATTTCTCGACATTCGAACGGCAAGCAGTGTCTAGCGCACGAAGATTTCTTTATTAAAAGAATATTTTAGAAAGGTCACTTTTATGTATCTTCTGAACTTAAAATAAATATGGTTTAAATTTCTATTGTCTTTATTTTATTTTACGTCTTTCTTAACATGGAGACAAGTAACCGGTGTAACATTTACCAGTTTAATGTAACTCAAAATAAAAGGCCAGATATTATAATTATTCTAGAGTCTCCTAAAGAGTCAAAGCTAAGTCAAGCCCTACAAAGTAGCTTTATTTTACTTACATAAAAACTTAATTAGGTTTTTGGTATATAGAAACCTGCAGGGAAATTTATCTAACTGATGATTAAAACCGCATACAAATTCGTTTCGTGATTTAGTAGGAGTTAGCATTGATATATATATATATATATATATATATATATATATATATATATATATATATATATGTCGCAGAACGGCCTCGTTCTCACGACATCTTTAGTTATTGCAGGTTTAGTGGGCGTCATCAGGATAAAATGCGAGCATAAAATACAATAGCCACGGTTTATACACTTTTAATTTAGATTTGAACAGCATTTTGATATTGACATAGTTTAGACCGAGCAGCGGGTTCAGGGCACCCGCTCATACTTTCAACTTCAATACTTTCTTTAAAACTCTCAAAGGTCCAACTCGACCTGTTGCCACCAACAAAATGTGTTACAAAATCTCCTCAGTCTACCCAAGTAGATATTACTCAAAGTATAGAGGGCGCTGACCCCGCTCTGCCATATGCTCTGCTCTGATTGGTCGTTTATTAAATTACACTATTCATAACTTTTATTAGGTTAGAACGATCTTTAAGTTATAGAAACATTCAACAAATCAAATTAAATTACATTAAGAATTTTAGAAGTAATTAAAATGTAAACAAATGATATTGTGCGTTATACATCCAGTCAACGATACGTCCAATTAAAGCTTCCCTCCGACACATATATATATATATATATATATATATATATATATATATATATATATATATATCAATGGAGTTAGCGGATATACAGGCACACGCAGAAAGCGACTTTGTGTTATACTATGTAATATAGATAATAATATAATAACGGACATAAACGTCCCACAGTTGGATTTGAGTCACTCGAGATGGACAGTATATCCGCCACGCATATCCAAGGTGGCTTGGCAGGTTTGACACATTTATTATCTCGATGTGCAGGTTTCATCACGATGGTTTCTTTCACCGTTGTTAGCAAATAATAATAGTAACAATATGCACATTAGGTCAGAAAATTCAGAAGATTAGGATTCGAACCCTTCGAGTCTGGGATGCGTGCGCCTACGTCCAGCAGTGGACTGCGTTTTTCTGACGACGAGGACAAATTTAATTACTATGCATAGACAGTTAAGCTAGAAATACATGTGATAGCCACGTAAACCGATCAGAGGCCCAATTCTGCTATCAATATCCTGTTAAAATCACCGAACATTATCATCTCAATCGTAGGTTTGTATGATTTCGGTATTCTGTTAATTTCAATGGCGCGCGAGCACGCCAGTCTATTTTTATGAATATTTACTAGGATTTTCAAGCGTCTTCGTCTACACTTAACTTGAAATTCGTGCGGGATTCCCGGGACACAAAGTATCGCTGCATTTACAAAAGAAGAATGTTAGATCGTTTTAGTGGAAACTGTGTCGGAATAAGCTAATTTTTATTCATACGAACAACTTCAAACCGCTCCCGGGTTTTTTTTGCGGAATTCCCGGGATAAAAAATATCACACATTTTACTATATTACATTTTCTGTCGACCAGTAAAAAATCACATTGGATTTCCATTTTTTTATATCCGGCTATTAAAAAAAAAATTAATTATTAATATAATATAATAATATACAGGGTGCTTCAAAAAAATGTATACACACTTTGAACTTCCATAGAAAATTTATTTACCGTTCTACAAAGTTAAATTTCAGGAAAATAGAAAGCTGAAAGTCCAATGTAAATGAAACATAAATAACAAATGTTAATACTGTTCAAATTGGTGACCTGCAGCATCAATACAATTCTGAGTACGAGTCACCACAGATTCTGTACATCGTATCAAAACGTCCAATGAGATTTCTCTACACACTGCTTGAATCTCATTCCAAAGAATGTCTAGGTTACGTGGTTTACGTTTGTACACCTCATCTTTTACTGTGCCCCATAAGAAGAAATCCAGTGGTGTAAGGTCTGGAGAGCGTGCTGGAAACTCGATTGGCCCCCTGCGTCCTATCCACTGGCCCGACAAATTTTGATCCAGGCAAGCTCGTACGTCCCTGTGATAGTGCGGCGGAGCACCATCTTGTTGAAAATAAAAATCATCATTACCGTATAATGCACGAATGGCAGGAAATATGGAATCAGCAAGCATTGTTAGGTAATTAATACCAGTTACAGTGCCTTCAAATCGAAAAGGTCCAATGAGTCCCCTTGAAGACAAACCGCACCACACATTTACACCAGGCAAATTTACAGCTTTTTCAATTGTAATGTGAGGATTTTCTTCACCCCAGTAAACACAATTGTGCCTATTGACAGTTCCATTAAGTTTGAATTGGGCTTCATCCGACCAAATGATGCTACCCATAAATCCCGGTTCACGTATCACCATCTCCTGAATCCATTCACAAAATTGCAACCTTCGATCTGGATCGTCGTCATTTAGCTGTTGCACCAGCCTTGGAATGTAAACACGATACTTGCCTCTCTTCAGAATGCGTAGCACGCTGCTAGCACTTACATCACTTTCACGTGCCCCTTGCCTTGAAGATTTGTTAGGAGAGCGTTGAAACAGTTCCAAGACTGCCGTTGATGACTCATCACTTGTAGCTGTTCGAGGCCGACCTGAATGACCTTTATGCACATCACACACTGTTCCATGAACTTCGAATTTGTCTCGTATGCGTGTAATTGTTAATCTTGAAGGTGGTTCTGTATCATACTCCCTTCTCCACTGTCTTTGAACTTCATTTACATTCTCAAACTTCCAGTACCACTTAATAACCTGCTTACGTTCTTCAAAACTCAAACGTACGTCCCCCATGTTGATATTACAAATTCCAACTGATAATATAACATAGAGGGACGATTATGCTGGCACCTGGCGAAGAAATATAACATTAGCCTTGTAGAGCGGGAAAACTACAATAGTTTAAAGTGTGTATACATTTTTTTGAAGCACCCGGTATAATTAAATTTTTTCTGGAAATTATAAATAATTTTAATTCCCCCTGGATTCCTGGGATAAAAAGCAGCGCAGATTTTAAGTCTAAGAATTTGATGTCGAGCAGTAAAAACCGTATTATTAATATTATTATTTTTAAACAGCCCCAATGTACAGACGCGGCATGTCTAGAATGTTATAATATTATAGATAAGCGATAACTAGCGAAATAAATGTTTAAAATTTTGGGCAGTTTTACATTATTAATTTCGGCTAACGCAATTTATGCTATTATTATTATTTTTCATTTTTTTCTACTATTGATACTTGCGTTGTAAAATCATATGTATGTCATGAAGTGGGTATGTTATAATCCTTACAAATGTGCATTTTTTCATATTGTTACAACCTAGGCCCCGACAGTGACAAATTCCACGTACAAATCTGTAAAAGCACATTTTATTACCTGTCAGAATTTGACTAATTGTAATCATTTTATGATTGTCTTCTTTTGTTCACTTATTTATTGTCATACGTTGCTAATTTTTGTGAAGAACAGCCTATTGTCCTATTGTACTTGCTCATTACCATAATTAGCCAGGTGTTGCGAATTCTTTTGAATTTGTGGAGTATACAAGGACGGCCTGATGGAGAGAGGAGTCAGTTGGGCTAGGACTACGATGCGGGCGTGACGTGTGTACATTCGGGAATCTAATATTGACGGTCTTTGCGCGTTTGATTGAATTGCGAGCTTCTGCATTACGTTTAGATTTGTTGTGTTCGGTTATATTTGTACCTGTGTTATACGTGTTTGTATAGTTTTAATAAACTCTATAATAATTCTAACTGCATTTTAATCCGAATCCCACTAACTAGAGGTGTGTAACTCCTGAGTGATTAACTCAAAAGATATATATCCGACGCGAAGAGTGATTAGATCTGTATATCACTTGCGTTCAAAATGTGTCTTTATATCTTTAACTCTTTCGCTCATTCCTGTTCCACGCGATGAGAAAGAATGATTAGCCCGCGCACTGCGCATGCGTAGTGAGTGAACGAGGAAACCGAATATAATAGCAAGCCAAAATAAATCGTAACACTATAGTTTTATGGTGTAATTTTGTAATATTTACTAAAAGTCAAAGGCCATCTAAATGGCGTGTATGTTATTTAAATGTCAGATATTTTGCGTTGCCACAGGTACGCGTGTCGGCTCTGCTAGTATATCACTCACAGATAATAACTCATCTTGTCTGCAATTGACACTGACACTATTCACTGTAAAGATAAAGAGTTAAAGATATAAAAGAGTGATATATATCTTTGTATCAAAAAGATATATATCACTCTTTTCTTCTTGGTGAGTGATATTTCCCATGACTACCACTAACGAGTAACTATTTACTTTAAAGTAGATATAATGATTAATAATCATAACCATAGAATAAATATGCCTACAACCCGAGTAGGTGCCAGTAAAGTGAAGTACTTTTAAGTAGGACTTAAGTCTCAGTTTGCTTTTCGATACGTCGGACCCTTTGTCTGGTGAATTAATTCACCAGACAAAGTCGCAAACAGTATTATTTTGCAACATTATTTGTGCCTTTGTGTGCGTGTCAGCGAACATAATTACATGGCACTCACTTACACATCGATCGCTTTTGTGTTTTAAATTTCAACGCAATTTTGTAGGAAACTATCTCTCTAGGTATTTTTACTCTAAGCACATAAAATCTAGCAAAGCGAGGTTGAAACGAACCTTTAGACTAACACGTCAAAATTGTCGCTGTAATTCCATTGTCGTTATACTATAGTTTTCTATTTATTAGTAAATTGCTACGGTGTCGTCATAAAACGTGGTTGAAGTGCAATCTCTTCGACTTTAATCGTCCATCCCTAGGGACCAGTACTTTTATGTGGATGAAAGGTATTCTACGTCTTATTCTATAACCCTGACAATGGTAAAATTTCGTGACAAACAAACAAACTCACATTCGTATTTATAATTGTAGTAAGGATTTACATTATGCCTATTTCCATCGGCCCCGGATCTTGAATTTTTTCGAGGGGGTCAAAAACTGAAAAATTCCGCCCTCGCTTGCCTATATTTTTTTACCTTAATCATTATCATCATTTTGTGTGTGTGCGTCTGTAGTTTTTGACCTAGGGCCACGCACCCTGCGATACTTTTTGCATTTAGGTGCGTACGGGACATCTCAGGGGTTACGATGACTTGTGTATTTGTTGACGAAGTTTGAATTTGCTGTCTTGTGAATTGGCCGCCCGGGGTAAGGGCTCCGGCTTGCCCCCCCCCCACCCTAGATATAGATAGCTCTGATGTCTACGGCAGCAAGCAATAACGTCGCTAAGGAAATAGGCAGTGAGAGTATGTAAATGGAACTTATTTCAACATATGCTCGTGCTGTCTTCCTTCATAACTTTCTTGCTTTCTACAGTGGAGGTTAACGTAATTTAAATGGTATTGGATGTCATATCATCAGCCATAGTTCCTGAAATCATGATAACATAAGTGTTTCTTATACCCTAAAATATGGTTTAGGATACAAGAACTTTAAGCACAGTGTGAATTATAAAATCGATTTTCGTAGGACATTATGAACGCGGCCCCTAAGCAGTATAGCCGATTAGATGTACCCATGCTAATTCATGAAGGGCAAAACAAAACTTTCGACGCACGACTGGAGTTCATTCCTTAAACATTAAAAAACATGTGCATGTGCTAGCGGCCTAATGCGGCTGAATAAGGGCGCTTCCAAGAAAAACATACAGACAAACAACTGTTTAGCCAGTATAGAATATAAATATAAGCACAAAACACCCTCAAAAACATATACTTCAGTTTAAAATCATATAAATTATATCATAGCACCTGGCATAAATATATATATCTAAATATAATATATATTCGCTAAAACTCATCTTGGTAAGCAAGCTAGCATATTCAATGTACTCTTTGCAAGCTAGTATAGGGGCAATGAACATTAACATTATATGCATATTAATTAACATAAAACGACCTGACCGATTTGAGTTTTTTTATTCGCTCTTATACTATAATACAGAGGTGGTTTAAAAGAGAAAAATAATGATTTTTAATTACGCTTGTATTATTTCATTCTTCATAGAATTTTCATAATGGGGTACTTGGGTATATGAAAGTCGATTCTAAAGGAGTGAATTTCAATATGTACGTGCGAAATGGGGGTGGGAATGAGGGAGAAAGGACTTACAGAGTAGAAGCCATACCAGATACGCTACAATCGATGCGGGCTTTGTAGGGACAGGCACGTCTTCCTCTTGATCCTCTCGTCTCGTCTGGCGGTTCTTTGGAGGCTATTCGTAAGAATGCGGGTTAATACAAGCGAGTGTGAATACGGTATAAGACACAAAACGTGTCAACGGTTCGCAGAAGAACCAATTCCTTAGGCGTTTAATGGTAACCTATGTCACATATTTACGTAGTTACAAACACGGCGAAGAGAGAGAATAAAGCAGCAGTGACCAAATAGGTCGGAGTTAACAGTTATAAAGTTGTACGTTTCCATGTTTAACCCTAAAAACCAATCTGACGAAGTCAAAGACTCACCTTATTGTCCTAATTAACTTTTTAAATAGGCAGGTTGGTAGGTAAGAAAACAATAACAAGACATATTAATTAAACAAAACCCGCGTTTTTGTTTTTTGTTCTCAACGCCTTTGTTTATAAATACTTTAATACCTTTTATAAATTATAGGGTGCAATTTCGTATATAAGAGCAGTTCAACACTGAATACACATTATTTCAGTTCCAAAGATGAGTTTGATAACAAAAATTGTTTTTATTTTGGTATTGGGCTTCGCTGCCTCTCAGATTGAGAAACGGGTAAGTGCAAACAGTTTATATTTAGTAAATAAGCCAGACCTGAGACTAGATCTGACGTAACTAAGTAGTTTTACAAGAACTAGGATACGCCCGCGATTTCATCCACGCTTGACTTGCAATTCCCGCGGGATTCCCGGGACACAAAATAAAGTAGCATTAAAAAAAAGTTAAGCTATCTTTTTAGTGGATACCGTGTCGGAATAAGCTTCTTTTAATGCATCTTAACAACTTCATATCGCTCCCGGGAAAATCCCGCGGGATTCCCGGGACAAAAAGTATCACACATTTTAATACATTGATTTTTTTTTAATCGCTGGAGTACAGCAGACAGGGAGACGGCCCACCTGATGGAAAGCGGTTACCGTCGCCTATGGACGTTTGCAACACGAGAGGTGTCACCAACGCGCTGCCGGCCTCGAAGAAATTTTATGACACCCTTTTTAAAAACCCCATGTCGTAGCGCTGTGGGAAAACCACGGCGACACACGGGTAAATTTGCTATATCAGTAAAAAAACACATTGGAATTCGATTTTTTTTATCTGGCCATTTGAATTAATTCCCAGAAAAGTCCCGCGGGATTCCCAGGATAAAAAGTAGCGCAAAGTTTAAGTCTAAGAATCGAATCGGCCCAGTCGTATATACGTGAATGAAATATAAAATAATTACATGGTGTTCTCCATCGTTTATATAATCTATTCCAGATTTTTTAAATAGCTTCAATGCAGAGACACGGAATATTTAGAATCTTATAATATTATAGATATTCACGTAAACTGAAATGCTTTTTATCAATTTTATATATTAGTAAATATTATTTAAACACTCATAAAATAATTTTTAGGACTAAGAAAGCAAACTGTTTTAGCTCACATTTTAAGGGCCGCTTGCATAAGGTTGCTTAAATTTATTTAAGAAACACAATGTATTTAACACCCTTAAATACAATGAGCGTCTTGCACAACGCAATATTGGCGCTAAATATGTTTAAAGAACTGTCAATACGTTTTGTGTAAAACGAATTTAGGCAGTTTAATATGATTAACTAATTTTATTTAAAGGCGATCGTTATGCAAGCGGCCCTTAAAGTATACTTAAGAGAAAAAAAATCAGATAAGTATAAGCCGCTCGCAGAAGGTTTGCCGATGACTACTTACTATTATTGTATTGTATTACTTACTATTATTGCATATACTCATGTAAGTATATACAATAATAAATTAAAATAATAAAATTGTTGCAACAACAATTTATGTAACCTTTTTTGTCAACTCTACTGACCATCGACGCGTGACATTATAAGGCTACCGGCAAACCTTCTGCGCACGGGTAGTAGTTTGTACATTGTCACGCTTGAAAAATTATAAATCTAGGTTTTGTTTATAAATAAATATTGATAATCTTTCAGAGACCGGTGAAGTTCTGTTCTGATGTAACTGCAAAAATAAAAGACATTTGTTTTGAGTGCATTAAAGAAACAAATAACACAGAACATGCCTGGATTCTTCTTAAAGAGCATAGACACGACGACAGTGATTGCTTTAAAAGATTTATCTACTGTTCAACCACCAAAGCGGGATACTATTCAGAAAATGGTGTCCCGATACTCGACAAATTGTATAACCTATTTACAGATTCAGATGTAAGAGACGTGCTCAAAGAATGCCGAGATTGCCTCAATATTACAACACCAATCGAAACAGCGAACACTTTCTACAAATGCTATTTGAAAAATTCGCCTGCATACGTGTTTTTTACGTAATATTTCCACCTGGTCTTGAAGTTAACAACAAAACACATAAATACTTTACAAATATATACTGTTGACTAAGCTGTTGTTTGGTGAAGGGAAACAAAACAAAACAAAGCTGTAAATATCTTATGAACTTGAAATAAACAATTTATGAGTTAGTATTTTATATTTTACCATACAATTGGTATCACACGAAGGATTAATAATTACCATTAAAATAATAACCTAAATAATTACAGAGGAAAGCGTAGGCTGCCAATGTGTTTCATAATTTTGCCAAATCACAATACATTTTTTTAAAATAGACTTACTAGTATTTCTCTACAAGACTTTATATATACTATACTTCTCTACTTTGTCAAGATTTTATTACTAAAGAATGAGGGGGCAAGTTGTCGTAATGTTGAAGAGTAATAACAATAATGCCCTTCAGAAAATTTAACTTACCTTACCTTAAAGTTTACCCTAGTTTCATGGGGTGAAGTATAAACTTTGCCCAACGAAACTAGGTAAACTTTATGGAGCCTCAGCGTGAGTGTCTAATTTATTCCTGATCCTAGTATTTTTACAATATGGATCACATAATCTGGGAAATTTCGAGATATTTTCCTGAACATGTAAAATCTATACAAGTACTAGCTGTACCCGGCAGACGTTGTCCTGCCTTTAAAAAATAAAAATCTAGAACCCGATTCCAGCGTCATCTACCGGGACCAAATGTTAATCTAAACTATTCTCAGATCCACTTGAACAAATAAAACATTTCATCAAAATCAGGCCCAGCGTTTAGGAGGAGTATCGCGGTGCCACCTACTGGGTCCAATCGTTTACTTAAACCATTCCGGGACCAACTTCAACACATACAACAACAAAAAGAACACCTAAATTCTGGTACCCGATTGCAGCGCCATCTACCTGGTTCAGATTAAAATCTAAATCATCCCAGTAGAAAATTATAAAAATACTAATATCTCTTTTAAAATATAGGGATTGATCGTAGAGGATTTAAAATTTGGGGTTGTATGTATTTTTTAATGTTGTATCATAAAAAAATAAAATATTTAGGGGTCGACTTCCCCTAACATTTAGGGGGATGAAAAATAGATGTTGTCCGATTCTCAGACCTACCCAATATGCACACAAAAATTCATGAGAATCGGTCAAGCCGTTTCGGAGGAGTATGGGAACGAACACTGTGACACGAGAATTTTATATATAAGAATATACTGAGATGCCATTATTAAAATATTTATTTCATTAAAGAGTTGACTTTGGAATTTCGCACTTTGAAACGGGGGTGAAGGGTGTGGAAGGGTGAAAGGGGGATGTACGGGAGTCACTCTCCACCATTTCTAGCTGCCGGAGATGCGTATTTGTTTTTAATTTAAAAAACAAAGGAGCCCTGAGGGATTTGATAAAAAAATCATAGAACCTCGCCTTGTTAGGGTAAGATTATGGGTCCTGGGGACGATCCAACATTTTCATCTGCCGGGTATATGGATTTTTTAATAAAAAAAATAGAGTCTTGGATACTTGTGGGGTAGACTTAAGTAGGAGCTCCACTTTTAAGGTAGATCCGAATTCTTATAGGTTAGAAGGCTAAGCTTAGTCTTCGAGGTTATTCTTTTTTGGACGAACTAGAAATCGTAGCTCTTACTTTCCATTAAAAAAAATACGCATCTCCGGCAGCCGGTAATGACAGATCACATTTCTCACAAAACACATAATTAATACTCAAAAACTATCAATATCCTACAACTATTGTTCATTTTAGAGTAATTTTACACATTTTTAGAAAATAAACTGCACAGCACATCTCCTTTCAGTTCCCGCCAAAAACTCCATTATTTCAAACATTATTGGTAATTGTGTAGATTATAACTCAAGGTCTCATATTTGACTGTAGACAATTATGACCATAGAGAACTTGCTACATTTCAGTTATATGTTCACAAAACCGCTGAGTTTTTTACTGTGTTCGATTTATTTATAAGCATAAATATAGTCTTTTATATAATATCTTATATAAAATATCATCTGAATTTCTCAAACAATAATGTAACAAATTCCTTGTCACTTATAGCCTTTTTTAAAAGAGATAATTTATGAATGATTTCAATCTACTATCGGTTTGCCCATGACAAATATAGTACTTAGGTTTCCTGAACTTTAAAATTGTTAGCGGGAAAGTGTGAGAGAATTTTAGTGAAAAGCGTTTCAAAATGTTCATCAGTCCAGTGTGATCATTCTATTTGAGCGGCTCACTAATAAAGCTATAGTAACCAGTTGATGTTCTTCTCTTGCCCTAAAACCTTCTGAGCTATTGTAAGTCTTACAGTACTCAATAGTGTTAGTAGATCTTCAGCTATTACGTTTTTTCTTTCTTTCTAACCGTTAAACTTGTGGCGAAACAAACCTTTTCGCCCACCGCCTGGCAGGCGAGATTTAGAGTTTAGTATTGACAACTGTTGTGTCACATATACAGAGAGAAAAGTCGTCACTAAAATGTATTTATTTTCATCCTTTGAAATCCGATTGTACTTATATTATAGATAATATTTCTTTCGGCTATGTAAATATTATTTACCCAATTACATATTTTACAAATGTACGGGTTATTTATTCTTGAAACGACTCGTCAAACTATTACTTCCCTAATAAAGTAAACTACATTACAAATAAAGTTATATTTATAAAACACAAGTCTATACACGAAACCTTTAGACAATAAGACCCGAATTAGCCACAGCGAAGCGTGACTGGGTTTTAGCTAGTCTAGTTATAAAACTAATCTACGTGACATGAAAGAACATCTATGCATGGTGTATTATTATAAGAAAAAATGTCCTTAATAAGTAACGGACAATTTTAATCTTTAAATCATTCATCGTGCGTTTATAAATTTGAATATCATTAAGTAAATACAATGACAGAAGAGGGCATTTTTTGTAACGGAATAATAAAGAATCAGTTGAATACTAGATATGTAGAGATTTGTGTATTGAATTTAAATGAGAAAAACCTGCCAAGTCTGTGCCCTACCACACACTAAGGCTCCGTAGTAATAACGAAGATAAATATTACGAAATTTATTCAAGATGCCTTACAAAAAAATTTTTTTTGACAACTGCTCGTCATACTTGTACTGTGTACATTTACTGGGATAGATACCCATCATTCTATGAATTTTCTCATTTAAAGTAAATTTATGTATAGTGGTATATTGAAGTTACAGTCTTTGTTGTCATTCCTATAAAGCCAGTCTGTTAAAAAATTGACTGAAGCACATATTGATAGAGAGAAGGACAGGCAAGATAAATTTATAAGGATTATGTTTTTAGATGAATGTTTTGAACAAGTAAATAATTATAAGTGTACCAAAAATATTATTTTTAAAATATTATGATAGTAATAATTTTAGTATTTTCAAAAAAACAATTAAAGCGTTTTTTGTCTCCTTATACTTGTATCTACTAAGGATCCTACAATAAATTACGTCACACGTTAAGGGGTAGGTGGAGTGGGTCGACGACGTGTGAAACTGTGTGACAACGGGTTCACACGGCGTTCTAAATTTTCAAAATTTATTAAGCATTAAGACAAGAAATTTAAACTATTAATGGAAAACTTCAAAATGTTTCCAACTGTATCTGTATGAGCATATAAAAATATATTGAAATGAAAATAATACTAATTACGGAACTGCTATTTAAATTTCATAATTTACTAGCTGTACCCGGCAGACGTTGTCTTGCCCTTAAAAAATAAAAACGTAGAAACCGATTGCAGCGCCATCAACCGGGACCAATTGTTTATCTAAACTATTCTTAAATCTACTTGAAAAATATAAAAAAAAAATCATCAAAATCGGTCCCACCGTTAAAGAAATGTTTGGATCCCCTTGAACACACACAAAAATAATTCACCTAAATCAGACAAATGAAAATGAGTTTAATAATAAATGCAGTCACCATTGCTGAAATTGGCGGGAAAGATCATAACAAATGAACGGCTAAACCGATGTTATTTATTGATGAATATCATATTTAAATACTTATTATCCTATTTCGGACGTAGACAATTCCAAAAACATAAAAATTGGTTCAGCCGTTCTTGAGTTATAAATTGTGTAACTAACACAACTTTGTTTTATATATACACATACATACATAACTTCACGCCAGGTCCCTTGCGGGGTAGGCACGAACAACAGAGCGCCATTCAGGCTTATTCTTACACACCTCACTTGCTTCTTTGACATGCATAGCTCTTGTCATGCACGCTCGTCTGTTCTTAAGGCTCCTAACATCACCTTCTGCTAGTACACGATCAATTTGATCGTGATGGAAGGTGTGTGGTGGCCTTCCGCGACTTCTGCATCCATCCACATTTGCATTTTATATCTGTTTAGTCATTCTTTCAGCATACATTCTTTCCACATGTCCGAACCACCGGAGCATTCCTTTCCTTACCTTCACCCCGACAACCTCTTTTTTATATATATAGATTGATTTATATTTGCAAAATATGTGATGTCACACTAGGGAGGGAGGAGTCTTACGAATGTGACTAGCTGTGACGAGGACGGGGAGGGGCCAAAAATCATGAGATTCCTGTGACTTAATTTGTGGTTGGCCCCGTATGACGTTATAGGTACGCTCGTACAAAATCTATAAGGCTGCAATATAGTTTAAGTTCATAAATAGTATCTCAATTGATTTCACAGTCCAATCCCCTATTGCACCGGCGGTATTTGTGTAATCGGTTTCTGTATTTGTGTAAATCCTCAGGAAAACTACTGTTTATCTAGATGAGAGGCACTCTACGCCCTTTTCTATACCCCTGATAAGGTGTATTCAAAATTTAATGATAATCTGTTGCGTAGATTAGGGCCGAAAACCTCACAAACAAACATAAAAACTAACACTCGCATTGAATGAATGAATGAATGAGAACTCTTTATTGTTCACCATAATTCTTAAATCTAGACAATTGATATGGATACATTTGTATAGAACAATGGGCGGCCTTATCGCTTATAGCGATCTCATCTAGGCCACCCAGTGTCTAAGGAGATTTTAAAGAAAATTACAAGAAGCAATTTTTGGTGGCATATGAAACTAAAATAAAATATAAGTAAACTCTTATATATACATACATAATTATATATATGGTGATATTATAAATTAGATATATATTCGTATACATTCAAACAATACATACAGTCATGTAATGCAATAATTTTATTTAATAGACCAATAATGGTCAGTGACCATACGTTTAAATGTAGTCATTGGTTTAGCTTGTCTTATTGGCAAGGGGAGGGCGTTCCACAGTCGAACAGCCTGTACAGTAAAAGAATTTCCTACGAAGGAAGAAGTGTGTACAGGTATTGTTAACAAAAGATTTTCATTTGAGCGCAAATTACAGGAATGAGATTGATATGGAAAACTAAAAAGTTCTTTTAAATATGGGGGAGTACAGGGATTGTAAAGGATATTGTGCAAAAGTGAGAGTAAGTGAACATTCCGGTGAAAGCGAATAGGTAACCATTTAAGCTTATCACGAAATTCGGAGACATGGTCATATTTACGCAATTTTAATATTTTATATAGATATTTATGTAGTTTTTTTTTGGCCGGTGCAGTAGGTAATATTTTTCTTTTTACCAACCTCAGTATAATTTCTGGTTGTTAATTCTAATAATTTAATTGGTTTGTCTGCGAATATTAAAGTATCATGGATATTATTTATTTTTATAAGAAATATGCCAGCGACTTCGTTCACGCTCGTCTTGAAATTCCCGGGCCAGAAAGTGCCAAAATCTTTAAAAAAGAATGTAAGCTATCGTGTTAGTGAAAACTGTGTCGAATAAGCTAATTTTTATGCACTCAAACAACTTCAAACTGCTACTAGGTTTTTTACAGCACGGTAAGTGTTTGGCTTATCTTTTAGCAATACGTACCTCTTTCCATATTCTTGTAGAATGCTCTAGAAATAGCACTGAGAGACAGCGACTAAGGAAACACTTATGCTTAGACTTGCTGGACTTTGAAATTTTTCATTCTTTTTTAGCCGACCCCCTGCCTGTAAAAACAAAATTAGTTTTAGACTATTGTTAAAAGCATTAAATAATAGTGATTTTGCATGCTCACGCATGTAAAATGACTATTATTTTATGCTTATATAATAATAGTTATTATTTATGTGATTGTAAGTTTTTTTTGTTTCCACGGACTGATATGGACACTAGTCCAAAATACCTTAAAATATATATTAAAAAAAAAAACTCTTTCCAAAGACGCACAGCCTGGATGGATAAAGAGTTATCATAGAAACATGACGTGTGTGCAGGTGTATTTATTCTATGTTCCTTAAAGTAACGAGGATTAGTGTGTAGAAACAATATACTATAAAGAAGAATGAGAATTTCGGCGAAGACTGATGGGTAACCACTTGCGTTGTTTATGGAATTCAGACACATGGTCATATTTACGTAACCCAAATATAAACCTTATACCTATAAGTACAAATTTCGTAAACGCTCAAGTTTATTCAGTTGTTCGTGGCCTATATCCAGATAGCTGGCATTGGCATAATCAAGAATGGGGAATAATAGGGATTGCGTAAGTTTAACTTTGGTGGCAGTACATGAAAAATAAAAAAATATATGCTTTATATATATATACCATACAAATAAACACTTATCTACAAAAAGACACAAATATTATAGATAAATATATACAGACATATGTGTACATTTAAATAGCATAATATGCCACGACAGGTAATTTTTCTGGTATCCATATAGGAAACATTTTATTTCTGAAAATGGAAAAAACAGAACCTACGTTCACGTTAGTAAAAAACATAAAAAACAATACTGGTTTTTAAAACGAGTTACTTTGGCATTTTACCTTTCCTCATTTAGCATGCGCTTTTTGTATCATAAACAATATTTTTTTATAGAGGATATAAACTATTCCCTAAACTAAATAAACTTGCTAAGCCTGCGGCCCGAATGGGAGCGGGTAGCGGAGCATTAATCATTTGAAATGTATGTACTGGCATTAAATAAATATTAGATATATTATGTAATAAAACATACACTTTCTTGTCGAAAATGAAAGAAAGAAAGAAAAATATTTATTCAGAACCACATACACAAATACGTACTTATAAATAAGATTAAATATAAATAAAATACAATTAAAATGAAGTTCTGAATCGGTCCTAACTCAGCATGATGCTGGTGGGCTCAACCAGCGCTGATCTTCCGTTAGGGCCGTTCAAGTGACTTACGGATAGACAAAAACGAAACAAACACAAAATAATATGACTATTGCACTATTGCAAACAAATATAAAAAAAAGTATATCATTAATATATAAAAAAACAGATAAAAAACTAATGCTACGAAGCGAATCTATAAAGAAGCACATAATGTAATAAGGAACATAAAGCTTAAAAACTAAAAAACTATAACAATATCAATTTTATATTTTGTCTGTCAGTCTGTTGGTTTGTGTCAAATATGCAGCATATAATAAATAGGAAATATCTAATCTGAGAATAATCATGGTTATATAGGCAACAAGAGATGGAAGCATTAAAGTAGATCAGGCAGATCCTGCACATGAAACCAACATCATTATATGGCACTAGTACATGTACAAGATCAGAAAATGAGCGTTAAATCACTTGTTTTTTTAAAGCTGGAATATAGGAGACAAATTGAAGCACCACCTGATGAAAAGTGGTTAGCGTTGCCTGTGATCATTTGTCAATGAAAAATTAGTCCGCATTAAATGTCAACTCCAAATTAGTAAATAAATAAAAATGATTATGAATTAATATAAACTATAATATAAATAAACTTAAAAATCAACACTCTATAAGTAAAAAATAGACTCGAAGTCGCTGTCTGCGGGGAGAGTGCCCAAAATGCTGGTCGCATTTCCACGTTGGATGGCAACCTAGTTGTAAGCCAGCCTTTTGGTCGCGCAAGACCTCAATTAGACGCGTTGAGAGGTCTCGAAACAGGCGATAAGCTCCAGGCCCCCACGGCCTCGAGGTTTCAACCCCGAAAGCCACAAATAGAAAATACACTAAAAACAGGAAAAACTGATTTTCAGGACGAATTACAATTTTTAAGAGTAATTAGGGTAAACGGGCTGAAACCTATTAGAACCTAAAAAAAGGTGATTTTAAAACTAAATAATATATATTGGAGACGTGAACATAAAACAAAAATGTAAATATTAAGTATAAGAGACATTTGCTAGGACAAGATTCTAGTTTAGTGCCGATATCCTATGTTGCCTTGTTGCTCATAATATCCGCTCTTAATTTGACCGCAATACTTATTAATGCATAGATGCAATGAATTACACATATTTGTCTTTTTATTCCATTCACGATTCCAATTGTTCGATTTGGTATTATACCTTTGATATTTATAACGTGTATGGCCATTTTGGTATATAATACAAGTTGCATCCGATGCGATGCATTCAAAGGCGATATCTTATCCGCTGTGAATATCTGAATCAAAAATAATGAAGTGGTTAATTATCTCACTTTTTGTTTTTATGGGTGCTTTTGCGGCTGCAGACAAGGAAAATAAGGTAGGCTTTTTTACATTTGCTACTAAATTATTACTTAAAAAAGAGAAATTTGTGTAACGTTGATTTAACCGACCCCGTGTGTTGCCATTTTAATGTTTTTTATTTGTTTCAAAATTCTAATTGCTAATGCTATAAATTCATTTATATCTTTAAATTTGAGAAATGAGCCAATGGCAAACTTTGAAAAATAAACGAATTTAGTGGTTAAAAAGTATCTTCTTAAATTTATTATTGCGTTTCTTAGGTTACGTTTATTCAAGGATAAATTTGTGTTTAAAAAATAAAAAATACTGTTATGTATAAATAAGTATCAGATATACTCGTAGGAATAATAAAATCAGAAACATTTGACTAAAAATAATAAAACAAAAAGAAAAAAGGAAAACCAATAAAAAAGTGACTTGTGAAACCGTTTTTAACAATAATAATAATAATTATTAAGATTGTATATTAGCAGAAGGTGATGTCAGGAGCCTTAAGAACAGACGAGCGTGCATGACAAGAGCTATGAATGTAAAAGAAGCAAGTGAGGTGTGTATGAATAAGCCTGTATGGCGCTCTGTTGTTCGTGCCTACCCCGCAAGGGACCTGGCGTGAAGTTATGTATGTATGTATGTATTAAGATTGATTTTTTTATATTTCATTTTATAGAAATTGAAAGACAGCGATTAACACATCTAATTTCGACTACCTTACATGTTTGGTGAGACCACTGGTATCCAAAATGCAAATTTATCGAATGGTAAAAAAGAATAAGTATTTATTAAGTCATTACTATATAAATAAAAACACATACATACTATATAAACAAACACATATATTTTCTCCTAAATTGGCTTGTATTAATTACCTGTATATACATATTATTTTCATTTTTAAATATCTTTCTGTATCATATAAATCTTGATCAAATTCCGTGCTGTTTTCAATCGGTCCGAATAGAGTAAAATTGACAGTCTAGTTTAGCCCGGGTTTTCGACGCAGAAGCTTCGAACATAGCCGGGATTTAACACTAGGGTGATGAGTAACATTTACAATCTAACGCCTACTTGAATTTTCGTATGTTTATAAAGCAATCATGTTTGTGTGTTTGTCATCTATAGACTTTAAACAAGTGCCTTTTGGACCAACTTTTTTCAGCAGTCTCCGAAAATTATAAATGAGGTGTCATTCGATTCGGAATGGCATCTAGATGATTTTTGAAAAAAATGAAGTTCCGCTTGCAAAAATTGTAAAAGTTATTAACAATTAACTAAAAAAAGGGAGTTTAGTTTTTTGCAAATATCTCAAAAAGTAATAAAGATTTTTCAAATTTGAAAAAAGATTCGAAAAGAAGAGGAAATTTCCTAAAAAAAGTCTTGACTCCCGAAACTGTAAGATTAATATTTATAACTTTCCCAGAGGGATGAAAATACGGCCGAAAACAGGTACTCTGGCTTACGCAAGCCACACCCACATCGGCCCTTTAATGAATAAATATTATTTAAACATACTAAATATGAAAATAAAAAATTGAAAAAATTCAGGCACAACAATAATCTGCTTGAAAATTTTTTTTATAACAATTTTTCATTTAGTTATTCAATAGTTAATGCAACACAAGCCCCGAAAAAAAATTGAATTGAAAAAATTGTTATGTTTATGAACCTAATGCAGTATTTGTGAGAGTAGCGCAAATTTGGTTTAAGCATTTTCAATCCTGGAATTTTGATATCAAAGATGCACGTCGCTCGGGTCGCCCTGTTACGGACAAAATTGATGCCATTTTTGAAAAAGTGGAGCAAGATGGAAACATTTGTAGTTACGATGTAGCTGGAGAACTGGGAATTGACCACAAAACGGTTTTGGTGCATTTGAAAAAAGCTGGGTACACAAAAAAGCTCGATATTTGGGTGCCTCATGAGCTCACTGAAAGAAACCTTATGAACCGTGTACTCATTTGTGATTCTTTATTACGACGTAATGAAACCGAACCATTTTTGAAGAAGCTGATAACTGGTGATGAAAAGTGGATCACGTACGACAAGAACGTGCGAAAAAGATCGTGGTCAGAGGCCGGTCAGGCTTCACAGACTGTGGCGAAACCCGGGTTAACTCGCAACAAGGTGATGCTGTGTGTATGGTGGGATTGGAAGGGCATTATTCATTATGAGCTGTTACCGCCAGGCAGAACTATCGATTCTAAACTGTACTGCGAACAACTGATGAGATTAAAGCAAAAAGTTGAAAGAAAGCGGCCGGACTTATCAACAGAAGGGGTGTGATTTTTCACCATGATAACGCTAGACCTCACAGATATTTAGCCACTCTGCAAAAATTACGAGAGTTTGGCTGGGAGGTGTAAATGCATCCGCCGTATAGTCCTGACCTTGCACCTTCAGATTTTCACCTGTTTCGGTCTCTGCAGAATTGCTGAGGCAGTATCAGGTTAACATCACGAGAGGACTACCAAAACCACTTGTCGCAGTTTTTTGATCAGAAGCCCCAAATTTTTATAGCAATATGATCACGTCCCTACCTACAAGATGGCAAAACGTTATCCAACAAAATGGCACCTACGTACTTTAGTCAAATGTAAATAAACTTTATAAAAAACCTTTTGAATTTTTATATAAAATGCGAACTTTTCCCCAACCTAATATGTGAGATCATCCATCGTAGTGCTACACGATGGATGATCTCACTATTCGTAAATATCGACAATTATGAATAGTCAGGAAATGACAGGATAATAATATTATTATTTAAAAACAAGGATATTCATATGACAAGAATATTATTAATAATATTATTATGCATTTAATAATTTTAGTCGCCGGTCAGTGTCACGCCACATTTAGATTAAATTTGTCAAGGGGCCTCTACGTGTTCGCCTCCCCACGGCCCCACGCATGTCCTCCAAAAGTCCGGGGTATTTTTAAGGCCCGTGATCTTTAAAGGCATACAAGTATAATACGCATAAACAAGGGTTAAACAGTTTTTTGCTGTACATGTAGTTGTCTGGAAGAGATCGCCCATGATAAGCAGTTAGATACAGTTATAGACTGTACATTTATCTTCAAGTGTATACACTGTATAATAAAGAGTTATCTATGTAAAGAAGTATGAAGTATTGTTATTCAGAAATTTAAAAATATAGCAGTGTTCCTTAAGGCAGGTAGCAACGCAAACGTCCTAGAGGATTTTTCAGATGCAATATTATTTTATTGTGAATAAAATTAAAAGAAAATACTAAAACCAAATTATATATATCTCTTTGATACATATGCAGATATTTTTTTATCTTGTTCTATACAAAAATTGAAGGAGCAAAATGTTCATGTCAATAATGTGGAGGTGATTTGCTGATTCTTTTTCTTAACTAAAATGTCTATACAAAAATTACAAAAAGACCACATTACGACTCACATTATAAAAATGTACGATATTTTTTGATAAATTATTGATCAGTAAATAGCAATGAAAAATGTTTCGTTTGAACCGCACCTTGGATATTTTGCGGTAACAGGCGCCTTAATAACTTAATAAATAAATAATAAAATAAGTTTTTAATTAAGTTAATATACTTAGCGAGATTGTAGTTCTCAAATCCCATGTGTCATCCCCTTTAACTCATAAACTGTTAGGTAGAAAATAAAAAACCAAGGTATAGTTTCAAATAAATACTTTACTTTTTATAAAAATTAGTTTCAACAATATCCGTAGAGTGGTTTTTGAGATATAAGGTATCTACGATTAAATACTTTTCTGCGGTTACGTAGTCAATGACGAAATGAATCGATATTTTTTTGTTCTCTCTATGGAACCTTTCGTTTTGAGGCGACGATCAACTTCAAGTCATTTTTTAAATTATTCGTAGGAAAAATGTGCATGTTACCTCAACAGGGCCTTGGAAATAAACCGTGACGTGAATGGTATCAACTATTGATGTAGTTTCGATAGCGAGGATTAACCTAATTTACCATGTTCCAGCAAATAACGACGCCGCGTAGTCAGACAGTATATTGAAGGATTTCAGTAACAACACTCCCCTCTTTAAAATATTATTTTGTTATCAACGTAGCGTGGTAGCGTAATGGTTAGCGCACGCGCCCCTAAATCGAAGGGCGCGGGTTCGATCCTGACCGGAACGCATGCACCTCTTAGTCAGTTTTCTGATCTAATGTGCATATTGTTACAATTACCACGTGGTAACAACGGTGAAGGAAAACATCGTGATGCAACCTGCACTGCCAAGCCGCCTTGGACAAGCGTGGCGGGTATACTGTCCGTTCCCCCTATAATGGGAGGCCCGAACCCAGCAGTGGGACATTTATGGGGTGACATTATATATATATATATATATATATATATATATATATATATATATATATATATATAATAATAATATATAATATCAACGTAAAAATACAATATCGATACATTCTATTTCAGCGGCTGATTGAAGTACCTCAAGATGATAACTTTTCAAGAATTGTCTCGAAATGTACCGAAGAAGCGGGCACAACGGCTGAATCATGGACACTTATTATAGAAGGAAAATATAGCGATACTTAACCCTTCAAAGATTTTCTATATTGTCTTACTGTGAAATCTCATTATTTTTACTCAAACGGTTATCCAGATATTGAAAAAATCTCTCGTTTGTATGAAGAAGGTGCTATGGATGGTTTGAGACAATGATCGAAATCCACATACTCTGACAAGCCCACTGATGTAGCTTTCAAAATATACAAGTGCTTCATAGACACACAGGCTAAACCACTGCTGTAATCAGTTTTTTAGCCGACCCCAAAAAAAGGAAGTTTTCAATTCGTATAATGTGCATTTTACTTATAATATAATAATAAGGTCCATTGTAAGGATTATTTTTTGTATTCTACTTAGTGTAGCTCCAAGGTGGTTCCATTGTAATGTCATTGATATTGGATTTTTGGGTTCGAAGTTTCAGTATTGAACTGTTCATCTAATGTCAATCTAAATCTAAACCTTATAAATGCGTAGATTTAGTAATTTGGGATATTATATCAAAATATAGGTGCCTAACTATGCAAATTCGGCTTTTATTTATATTTTTGTTAATATTTCTGGTTTATTTTTAGGTAACTTCTAAAGTATTTTACACAAGTATTTTATTTAAATCATAAATTAGTTTTTGTACGTGTATTTAACTTATGAAAGAGTCTAAATATGTGTATTTAAGTTATAACCTCTGTAGTACTCTTACCACCTACAACACCAGATTAATTTTATAATATTCCTTAAGTTAGGTTGCCTGGGAGAGATTGCTTTAAAGGATAAGTCCGCCTATTGTTTTTAACATAACAATTGTAATCGTGCATTTTTTTTGTAATTGTGTATTTGGTAAATAAATTGTTGTCCATCTATCTATCTTATTTCGGACATAATGAAAATGTGTATATAATTCGCTCTTAGTATTTTGTATTGTATTATCTTTTCAACATCAATACAGTAGCTTTTTATCCGTGCAGGAACGGAGAAAGAATACAAATTCCTGCGGCCGGGCGGCCTGTCGTAAGAGGCGACAAAACAACCCACAGCCAGGTGGTAGGGCATTTGCCCGGCTGGATAGCTACCACCCCTGGTCTAGAGTATGCCGCCATAACAGCCTTCAGTTGTGTTCCGACATTAGTGACCAGGTTCCAGTCTCCTTTAAGCGAGCAGCAGCGCATTTGTAGCACCTTTGGTGTTGCAAATGCTCATAGGCGATGGTAACGGATTTCCATCAAGTGCGCCGTCTGCCTGTCTGCTGAACTCATCCAATAAAAAAGCTTTAAAATATAATATTCTCCATTTATAATTAATTTTCTTCCTTTAATCGGAGCTTTAATGAGGCTTAAACGCCTTTTATTGTTTGTTTTCGTCCGATCAGTCCGAAAGGGTTGATGACATTTGGTTAGATTGAAGATGTACTGAAATAAAAAGACAAGTAATAAAGTTCTAAAGCTAAGACGAACGACGAAAGACGTTTAAGAGTAAGGCCCCAGAACCAGAAAAGAGCATTTTACCAAAAATACTCCACAATCTCAAAATCTACTCGATGGATACACAAAATTGACATAAATATAGTAAATAACGTTGTCATGATTTTTCAAAATCTGCTCAGCGATACTTATCGTACACAAGTATCTATATATATAAAATATAAAAAATACTTTTCATAGTGTTTGACCGCGATTAACTCCGAAACTACGCATCTGATTTTGATTTTTCTTTAATTTGGTGGATTTGTTCCAACTTAAGGATAAAGGTTTAATTTAGAATTCATTATAAAAAAATATTGCATTTTTTTCAAACCGAGGTGTTGGTAAGTATGAGTTATACAGTCAAGTAAGTTAGATAAGCATCAAGTAGATGGCGCCATACCTCAAGTCCCACCCTTTCTTTAATGCCACCACATTTTCTTGGCACACGTCTTTGACATTTTCAAACAAACAACATAACCTTGCTGTTTTTAATCATTTTGTGTGTATTCAAGTAGATTAGAGAAAGGTTTAGATTCATAATTGGACCCGGTAGATGGCGTTGGTATCGGGTTCCAGGATTTTGAATATTTATTTGGTGTTTATTTGAATGGTTCTGTCGATGGTTTAAACCTACAGCTGAACCCAGTAGGAGGCGCTGAAATTAGGACCTAGATTTTTACTTTTTAGAGCAGGAGACACGTCTGCCGGGGCCGCTAGTGTATTATTATTAAAATAAACTTTTTATCTCCCAGTTAGGTGAAAGACAGCCACTCGTAATGCTTAATTGATTTTATTACATATTATTGGTTCTATTATATAGCGTGGCGTCATATACATAGACGAAATCATTCTGTACAATTTTATGCATGTAGGCTCAGCAAATTATCTAAAAAAAGACTATGGTGTAGAAAAACGTTAGATTGTATTTATACTGAAATATATTATTATACTCTTACTTACTGTTTTGCTATAAAGTTATTAAGTTAAGTATGGTTTATCTTCAAGTTTATGATTAAAACTACTTTTACATGTACTAGTTTAAGACCAATTATAACTTACCTAAATTATTTAGAATATTATAATGTTTAATATCTTATAGTAATAAATATACTCTACTTAATGTCATTGACATAAATTAATTGGTCGTATATACAGATCATGTCTTTTTTTAGAATACTAAGGTAATAGATTTTCAAAATCTAATGATACCACCACTATCATTTCGTCAAATTTAGCCCCGACTCCTTTAAGCATTTTCACTATTTTTTGACGTGAAGGCCCACGTGAATAATCTTTATTTCAAAATTAAATCTTACAGAATAAATAATGACTGTCATGAGACTATTAGCGGTGCCAAAGAAATTTTAGTTAGGTATTTTTTGTTTCGGTAGACAATAAACGCTTGTTTCATTATTCGCTTGTAATTAATTCGTAAATATCTTACTGGCGACGTTGATGGTATAGATATACTCGTAACTTAATTTTGTGTAGACGTTCGTTTTAGTGTCCTATCCAATTCTCTAAAGAACCATGGATGTGACCTTAAAAGCTGCTGCAAATTGCACTAAAGAGTTGGAATTTACAGCTAAAGAATGGGCATTTATTAAAAACGGAAAATATGATGATATTGTTACGAGATGCAGAACTCAAATTAAAATTCCGTTGGAATTAATATAGAGTTTAATAGAACTATACAAACACGTATAACAAAGGTACAGATATAACAAGTTTAAACGTAATGCAGAAGGTCGTAATTCAATAACACGCGGAAAGTCCGTCACTTACAAGAATACCGAATGTACACAAGTCTCGCTTCGATCGTGGTTATCGCTCTACCGCCTGGTGCCTCGCTCGGGCCATTGCTTTATACTACACTGAATTTCCTAGAAGCAGTTTGTACTTTAAATCCAACATACCTGACTAATCAGTCGACCGTAACGGTCATAAACGAGTACAATAAAACAATGGACTGTTCTCTAGAATAATTAGTAAACGTATGTCAATAAAAAAGTAATGTGTTTTTACAGGTATTTAGGTGTGGATTTGTTTTTGTCGGCACATAAGTCATAACAATACTAAATCTTTCAAAGAATTTCTATACTGTTTTGCTGTTGAATCACGTTACTTTGATACAAATGGTTATCTATATTTAGAAAAATCTTTGAATTTTACAAAGATGAAGACATAAGAGATGTTATTAGAGAATGCGGGTCTAGTGGTCTATTATACAGTTGCTACGTAAACCAGTAAAATTGGTATTTTGAGCAACTTCGAGAAAATAATTCTACATTGATTTCTAACAATTTATTACATTTGATTGGGAAACGTATTGTAAAGTTATATGTGAAAAATGTTATAATTATTTAACATATATAAACATATATATTTGTTAAGTGTCTATATAACACATAATATAGACACTTAACAAAAGTATGAATTCATTTTGATAATAATATTTTTTTAATACTTAAAATATTAATTGACTTTTTATTATATTACCAAATATTAATCTTCTAGTATATTTATCATCTGTTTTAGATCGACGTATGTCTCCGTGAGCAGAGATTTTAGTGTTTACTCTTTTGCATGCTTTTATTTTGTTTCTTTTCTGGGATAACAAGTCGGCCTACTTTTATTTTTACAATGTTTTTTTTTATTGAAGGACTTCAGGAGACAAGCAGACGGCCGTTTGATGGAAAGCGGTTACCATCGCTTATGGACATTTGCAACACCAAAGGTGCTACAAAAGACTGGAACCTGGTCACTAATGCCGGAACACAACTCAAGGTTGTTATGGCGACATACTTTAGACCAAGGGTGGTAGCTGTGGGTTGTATTGTTGCCTCTTACGACAGGCCGCCCGGCCGCAGGAAATTGTATTCTTTCTCCGTTCCTGAACGGATAAAAATGTTATTACTATACTATTTTAATCTTTAAGTGAAGACAATTAATAATGGTCATGTAATACTATAAATGAAGCAGAAGAACAATTCTAAACTTAGAAATAAGTAGGTTTTTTATTTATGTCCAAAATCATTGAAAATTACTAGAGACCCAAGACTGATATTACAAACGTGTCAGAATGATCGTTGAATAGCACATAGTGCAAAATTAATCAGAGACTCAGTAAGCCTTGGATTCCCACCAGGTTATATTATCGAGCATATGTATTTTTATAATTTATGATATTTTTGCAGCGGCCGATCCAGTTTCCCAAAGAAAATCTCGACAACCTCCTAAAGGCTGTTGACGAATGCACTAAGGACACCGGTGTTACAACGCAAGCCTGGGAACTTGTCAAAGAATCAAAATACGAAGACAACAAATCATTCAAGGATTTCCTTCACTGTATCCTTGTAAAGACTCAATATTTTGCACCAAATGGTTATCCGATTACTGAAAATTTGTTTGAAATATACAGAGATGAAGATGGAAGAGAAGCGATTAGGCAATGTGTTAAATCCACAACTGCAGAAACGCCTGAAGATGTAACATTCAAATTATATAAGTGCTATTTAGAAAATGCACCAGTAAAATTAATATTTTAATTTGATTCTGAACTTGCTGATAATAATATTACGCTACCAAAATTTTTGAGTTAAACATATGTTTTTTTTAAATAAACATTGTTATAATTCTTTATAAAAGAGTTTAAAAAAGTATTGAAAACTTTAAATGATTTTTATTTATTTACCTTTTTTATGTTCTAAAGTGAATAATAGTACATCGTTCTACGAAGGAAGAATGATGTAATTAATACTTGCAACAACTCAGAAGAGTTTATGGTAATAAAAGAACAGCACTGGTCACATATTTATAATCAGAGAACTTTACGGTTTTAACATAATACATACACTAACTCTTCACATTCTACAGGAATTTAAGAACACCTCGCCATCCCTCCAACAATTTTACAGTTTAACAAACTTAGCGAATTAGCACAACCGATAGGATTGAAGTCATTGATAAACTATTTTAATAAAAGGGTCATGAATGAAAAACATCTAATACATTATTGTTTGGAAATTTTAGACATTTTATACAAGATATTATAGGTACTTAAAGTTTTACATGTAATAAAATAAACCGAACACAGTATAAATCTATCGCGTCTGCTAACATGAAAATGACGTGTGGTGAATATCATCCATATACAATTGAGAGACTTTGCATCGAAACCTAGACATTGCCACTTTATTTTATTGTTTTATAAAATGGAGACAAATTATGGAGAACTACTCTCTACAAAACAGGCGTTAATCACAGAATAAATAAAAATATAACATTATTATTTTATTAAGGCAATGGGCGATTGTATCGTTTAGAAATAAGAGGGTACATAACAAAATTAATTATAAACTTTAAAAAGCAACACGACAAGAACAACTATACTACTTAATAATTGTAACAGTATGGGCTATTGCAACGAAGGCATCGCGTCGTTTGAGGTGCAAAGCGCAGCTGTAGACCACAATATACGAGTTGCGAATCGCACTTTCTTCTGAGTGGTACATAGTGTTGTATACTACACCCACGAGGAAAATAATTAACAAAATATTTTTAAGGGACTTCTTGAATGAAGTTCACTATCTTGCTAAGATATTAATTTACTTATGACAAATCTGTGCTCTATGAATCTCAACAATAATATTACGAATGTTAAAAAAAAGTTTTTTGATTCATATAAAATTTTGCTATCGTGTTACATTTCTAGCTCACAGCGACCACGTTCACGACCGCGATTTATCCCGTTCCACTTGGTCGCGGGCGTCACAATCGTAAACTCAAGTGGAACGGTTATTCGACCCACCTCTTGACATGGGTCGTTGTGAGCGAAAATCACGACGTCATTAGAGACGTTTTCGCCACGACCGAAACAACCGTGGTCGCCTTGTGGAACGGCAGAGATCTTGGGTGTTTTAAGCTACTAAAGGAATGTACTGTACTTATATATAAATATTAATAATCTTTTGAAAAAACAAATAGATTATATTTTTATTTATGAAAACTTGTTATACCGAATATTGCATTTTTTAGAGGACGCAATTTTATTTTTCGGACATGTTATAATATTGACATGGGGTCAATAGAAGCTTAACCTCAAGTTTGTGGGGTCGCCACCCTTGTCCCCCAGCCGCCATCTTGGAAAAAGGGGTGAAAACACTTTTTTCGTGATATCTCGGAAACTATGCGTCTTACAAAACATTTGTAGTCATAATTTATAGCAAATTGTTTTGTCTACAAATATGTTTATATAACTTTTTGTCCTAAATTAAAAATTAAAGAAATTATAAGCAAAAAAGTGAGATTTTTTTATTCATTCCTAACTCTTTTCGTTACCATAGAACTTACCAAATTTAACTTATCGAATGTTAAGCAGGTAGAAAAGGTCCCCCGTTTTCCCCGCCACCTATGAGGTAGAGTCCGTAGGCGCGTTTTTCAAAATTGTTAATATTTTTCGAATTATTAACGAAAAACTAAATACAATTATTTTCCATCTTATTTTGTCAATAACAATTGAATTTTCAGGACCTTTATCTATATTTTTCACGTTTTTGAACTTGTTGACTAGACTATAAGACAGGGAAATCCCATAACGGCTAACGCTGTCAATATTTGAATCGCGTATTCAGTGTCCTTTCACATTTGTCTTGATGTTTGGCGTAATATCGCCAATAGATAGTAATAGATATAAAAATTATAGTAACAGATAAGCTGATAATAGAGTAAGCAAATATAATATTATTAGAATATAGTCCTAATATAAATAAAATAAAGTAAATATATGAAAATAATGAAGTACGCAAACACAAAAGATTTTTGAAACATCAAAAAAGATAAAAAATACCTGACAAGTCGTAAATCAGGCAGAAGAAAAAAATAAAAGAAACGGAAAATAAAAGAATTATTACTATATTAGATACTGAGAATTGTATAAATACTGCCAAAATTTTGCTGCTCCTTGCACTTTGTTCTACATCATGTTACATTGCAAGACTATTTTACTTGTTCTTGTTTTGGCATCCACTGTCTATGCGGATATCAAGGTAAATACATTAATGTTTAAATAAAAGTGTTATAATGATGTGATGATGATGATGATATACCGTGAGATTGTTTGCTTCAAATATTACTCGAAAAATATTTTCGATTAGTACTTTTTCGGCATAGAAAATTTTAGTTAGTTATGAATACTAAAAACAAAATATCGTAATAAAAATACTTAACACCCATGCAGGAACGGAGACGAAAACTAATTAATTCCTGCATTTGGTTGGCCTGTCGTAAGAGACGATACAAGAAGTCTCAGAATTGAGCCAGGGGCTCAATCCAAGACCAACACGTAGAGGCCCTTTGGCAAATTTAATGTAAATGTGGCGTGACATGATAATGAATTATTATTATTATAATTGCCATTTGGCTTTTTTTTATTGATTCTGAGGCGGTACGAAGTTTGCCGGGTCAGCTAGTTGAAAATATTTATTTCGCGCGTTTTCGCCAATGAATAAAGATAGAGTGGCGTGCCACGAGCACGCCACTGGAAATAACAGAATACCAATATCAGGCAAACTTACGATTGAGACGATATTGTCCGGTGATTTTGATGAGACTTCAAGATGTTGGAGGAAGAAGTCGGTGAAATATTTATTATTCGGTTTATAGTGTGAAGTTGGTTTTGATTTTTTATTGCATGAGTACATCAGATAGGCAGGCCTATCTCATGGAAAGCGGTTACCGTCGCTTATGGACATCTGTAACACCCAAACAACGTGCTGTCACTCTCTAAGCGGGGTTTCGCTGACTGTCTGTCTTTTTCAAGCGTTTTTCACGAAAATTACTAGACAAATGAAATTTAAAGATAATTTATCCTCAAATTTTAAGTTAACAGTATTAAACTTTTTTCCAGCGATCATTTCAGTTCCCCAAAGAACATATTGACCATTATATGAATACTGTATCAAATTGTAAGAAGGAGTTAAATAGCAATATTGATGTATCCGAATTATTTAAAGGGAAATATGATCAAACTGAATCCGTTAAGGATTTCTTCTATTGTATCGCTGTGAATTCTGGATTATATGATGCAAACGGCTGGCCCAATCTGGAAAGGCTTTACGAAATATGCAAAGATGAGGAGGACGTCAGAGCTGTACTTAAAAGTTGCACAGAAGATTTAGACGGAGCAAGACCAAAGGATGTGACTTCTAACTATTTGAAATGTTTTTTAGATAAGGCACCAGTTATTGTTATATTTTAAAACCCCCAAGCTTAGTAACTAAATAAGTACAACAGATTGTATAAATAGTGAAATGATAACCAGGTTTTAAAATTTAATCTAATATGTAATAAAATTGTGAAGGTGTAGTCTTTTGTTTCTCTCATTTTTTGTGTGTTGTATGTTTGTTTGTAAAAACAACATGGCCGATTTTAATGCAGTTTTCATTGATCGACAGTAAATTCCTGACCTTAAAATCTGCGGTACTTTATATTACGAGAATTGTACAGGATTTTTTGGCAGAAGATTAAAGTGTCCAGCCAGGTCGAAAATTTGATTCTGTTGCAAAATTTGTATTATCCCCGCAAATTGCTATTGCGCCTGGCCGCCATTTTGGTGACGTAGCCGTAGCCGAACACTCAGTACTGTTAGCATCACTGGCCGGCGAGTACGCGTACATATCAAGTTGCGGATGACGTTGCGTGAATGTTAATTTGACAAGGTTCCAGCGCATTAGCAATTTGCGGGGATAATAAAATAATTGTAGCTGTGTATGCCTTTAGTAACTTTAGTTATCCCGAGTTTTACGGCAATTTCCAGGATGTATGTTTTTCCATACCAAAAAAGCATAAGCTGAAAATAACCTTTGATTTTATATTCGGCAAAATAACTGCAGGGAATGTTTGTTACCTGTCCAACTTGAATAGAGTTGTGGGCAAATGCTAGTTATAATTAAAATTTGATATTTTTAGCAATTACTGTTAATTATATAATTTCAAAATATATTTCTTTTATAAATAATGAAATAATAAACAATACGTTGTTCATTCCTTTTTTGATTCCTACATACACCTACATATGTACATTTGCAATAATAAAATGCTTTTCATTATATTTTGTCTTGGGCACTCTTATCATTAAGAGCTATTACGCATCAACGGTTGGTTGTCTGGGGGGTTTGCTTGAGCGGCCCACCTGACATTGCGGCTGACCGCTATGGAGGCGAACGTCGATTTAAGCGGTTGGGCCGCTCGAAGGCCGAATAGGTACCGTCAGTCCATATAAAAAATGGAAACCGTCGAGGTAGGTTCTATTATAGACTATTGCTTCCGAAAACAACGACGAAAATTTTTTCGTGTTGAAGTTTACGGCTGCGCAATTTGTGCTAAGTGGTCGTCAGTATGTGCCAATTCATAGGCAGGTTGTTGCAAACTAAACCACCTAACGCCTTCTGCAATTAGACAAGACTGCGGCTAGCCGAGAAGCAAGCAGATTAACAGCTAGTGCGTATGAGACATTAAACTATTAACAATTGTTTTTCTTCAGATAATACATTTGTTGATAGTCGTTAACAAAGGTTACTAAGTTATCGGTTTATTAGTATATTATAACATAGTAGATTAATTACAAAAGTTTATTCTAATATGTTAGTAATATTTGTATTGCTTGCGATACGATTTTTATAAAACTTATTACAACATATCGTCCGCGTCAGAGCAGGGCTTTGTAACTAGTAACTACATTTATTTGTGACTAAAATTTAACCAACGGTCAAACTCTACTGCGTGTCTCTTGTTTAAACAACAGTCGTTATACAGTCCGAGATGAAAAGTATATATATTCGGTATTAAAACTACATTTAAACAGAATTACAGCAAACCCAATCCGGTACACCTAGTGTTTTTCCCTGAAAGCCTAACAGACGCATCGAGTTACTATCGATTTTTTTTATAGATGATGATATTTTTATATTTATAAACTTAAGAAATGGTGGTGATGATTTTATCATTTATTTATTATTTGTTACTGTACTTGGTACCGCCATATAAACCCCTTTTTAATTCAAAGTTACATATTTAAATTCTTCTTTTAAATCTGGCTGCGTGTTCTTTTTTTCCCACGCATGTTAGTAATTCATTTGTCATGTCATCAATAAAATAAATAAAATTAAATCAATCCCCCCGCACATTGTAAATACATAAAATAACATAACATAAGATATACCGCACCCGCAACACAATAAATAAATATAACTTATATATAACCCCGCTCCTTACCACAATTGTAAAATATAATAAACATATATAGAATACAATAAATACATATACATGAAATAAAACACTATAAATATAAAACTATAACAGTTGAAGTGAAGTGAAGTGGACTGAGGAGCAGAGGAGCAACTGCATGTCATGTCTATTTATCGATAGATATAGCTTTTAGCGATAAGGGCACCTTTTTTTATCAAGTAACTATTGTATTGTGCATTTTTTGTAATTTTTGTTTTGGTGAACAATAAAGTGTTGTCTGTGTCTATGTCTATTAATCAGGTACGTGCATGCTCATTCCCATCCAAATTGTCCCAAACTATTTTTCCTGTAAAATTGACACAATTCGCTTATTATAAATCTAGCGTCGCTGCAACAGCACTATTACACTGCAATAATATAGTTCAGCAAAGCTAAATAACTTGCCATATCCGTTGGCTAATTTGAAGCCATTGATAAACTATTGTAGTTAAAAGGTTATATGAATGTCAAGAATTTGTTACATTATTGTTTGGAAATTTGAGATAATATGTTATATAAGATATTATATAAAACATAATATTTACATGTTATAAATATGTTTTGGTTATGTCTCAGTTTCACATTAAGACAGCGATAATATTTGTTATTATTTCATTACCTACATACGAGATCGTTTTTGATGCGGTCGCATATATCGCGAAAAGAAGTTTCAAACAATTTTATTTCGTATTTTTTCGATACTTTGAATATATACGCTATTCTTCTTCGTCTTCTTCTTTTGCAAGCGGGTGGTTTCTACAAGTCGACGACATAGCGCCTATTTTGCGTGATGATGGTTACTCCATCCAGCCCAGTTCCTCCAGGAGGTCCACCAGTTTCTTGGCATTGCTTGAGATTTCTTGGAGGCCACTTGGGGCGTCCAGATACTTCACTCTGTATTAGGCCACCTCTCCACATTCAAGCAGAACATAGGCGGCTGTTTCTGCTTTCTCCTAGTCAGGAGCTTTGCACAGCGGTTGTCGGTTCAATAAGCATGTCCAGTAGCTGCACTAATGACTAGGATCAGCCGGGAACGACTGAATTTTAGAATCATCCTTGAGAACCACAAAATTGCAAGAATCAAAAGATACTAATTGTTGTGGTGAACAATAAAGAGTCCTCATTAATTCAATCTTCCCAGTCAATAAAACAGTTTCATCCAGTTTTTATAAGTTAGTAAGTTATTTTATTAATTACTAGCTGTCCCGGTAGACGTCGTCCTGCCCGGAAAAGCTTCAATCGATATGCCGACAGCAGCGCCACCCACCGGATCCAATTGTGAACTAACTCAGAAACCTTCTTTGGCTCATGCACTTTGCTTAAGATGATCACATGATCGAATGTATAGTTTACGATTCTATAAACGACATACAGACAAACATTCATTTTTATATAGAAAAAAAGAAGACTAGAGTTTGCCCCGCGGCTATGCCACGTGTCAATCCCTAGGCAGTAGCTTTATTTGACTTAAACAAAAACATAATTCGGTTTTTACATATAATTTAATTACATATAATAATAACAAAGAAACTAAGTCCATATACTACGTCCAGATAACTGCCCAGGAAAACATACAGTGTAGGTTTTCGTTAGTAAATTGAAAAACGCGATTGCAGCGGTACCTATTTTAATCCGGTTATTCCATGGAAACGACATCAAATGATGTCGAAATTCTTTTTGTCCTAATAAATATTAGGACAAAAAGAATCCATTTGTTGACTCGGGATATAAGCCACCTCTATACCGAACTACATTCATATATATTCTGTAGTTTTCAAAAATATGCGATCGTAGCGCCATCTTTTCATTATTTTCATCTATCCCACGAAAACGACGTCATTTATTGGGATAAAAAGTATCCTAAGTAACGGCCCGAGATATGAGCTAGCTCTGTATCGAGTTTCATTTCTATCCGTTCATTAGTTTTGACGTGATGCTGTAACAGACAGACACCAAAATTCTAAAAGTTGCTTATGTTTTTATTTTTATTGCAGGAGTTCAGCAGACAGGCAGACGGCCCACTTGATGGAAAGCGGTTACCATCGCCTATGGACATTTGCAACACCAAAGGTGCTACAAATGCGCTGCTGCTTTCTTAAGGGATACTGGAACCTGATCACTAATGCCGGAACACAAAACAAGGTTGTTATGGCGGCATACTCTAGACCAGGGGTGGTCGCCATCCAGTCGGGCAAATGCCCTACCACCTAGCTGTGGGTTGTTTTGTCGCCTCTTACGACAGGCCGCCCGGCCGCAGGAAATTGTATTCTTTCTCCGTTCCTGCACGGATATATGTATCAGGTATAATGGATACTTAGTGTATGAACACTTGGTTTGCTATGTATTCCCTCAATTTCCGCTCTCAATTGGTCCTCACGTCTAAAATCAATGTATGTTTAAAAGTACCTACAATATTTTGTATAATATTGATACCATATCTGTTGTCGCTATGCATATTATATAAGAAAGGTGGGATAATTGACAGACTTCAAAGGCGTAAGTAAGCTTGTCGAGTGTCTTCGCATAATTATAGGATAATGAAATCATCAACCATATTATTTGTTATTTTTATGGGTGCTTCAGTTTCTGGAGATATTGCCGTCGACTCGTCTTTATTTACCAAGGTACGTACAATGAGAAGATAATATTTAGAGTAATATCTATACATATCAATAAAATTGGAGTGTCTGTTTGTAATATTGAAATAACCGCTTTTTACTACATGCATATGAATATATATACGGTACATACACCAAAATAACATTTTTTACAATTTTTGTTTGTCTGTCTGTTTGTTCCAGCTAATCTCTGAAATGGCTGGACCGATTTTAACGGGATTTTTATTGGCAGGTAGCTGATGTAATAAGGAGTAAGTTAGGCTACTTTTATTTTAGAAAAAAATCTTTTATTTTGGAATTATGACGATTTTCAATCACCACGCGGGAGAGACCGCGGGGCGCAAAATGAATTATGTTGTCGACTGAAGTTTCCTCGTCTTGCGAAAACTATTCCGTTTTCCGGGAACAAAGTATTTTTCATTCTTTTTATGTGTCTATTTGTATGGTCATAAGAGTGTTGGTGATACACTAAAAAAAACATCCAAAATTCTATACTCTCACTTTCACGCAGTTTTTACGTGACAGACAGACAGACACAGTTACTTTCGCATTTATAATATTAGTTGGGACTAGCTACAGATAAATTAGCTTTGAGACTTTTTCGTTACTAGTAGTGTACTGTCAGCACATCTTATACTAATATATAATAAAGCTGAAGAGTATGTTTGTTTGTTTGATTAATCTCGGGAACTACTGGTCTGATTTGAAAAATTCTTTCAGTGTTAGATAGCCCATTTATCCAGAAGGGCTATAAGCTATATATCATCATGCTAAGACTAATAGGAGCAGAGCACTAATGAAGAATGTTTCAAAATCGAAAAACAATATCCACGCGGAGGACGTCGCGGGCACAGCTAGTAAATAAATAAAGTAACAATTTTTATGTATAAAATATTACTACCAACGCAAAAACTCTTGAAGCTTATTTACATGTAGGCTGTACGAGTTTTACTGTCAAAGAAATAACATAATGCTCTTTTGTTTCAGCGGCCAATTATAGTACCTCCAGAAACGCTTGCTCCCTTTACGGTTATTGCAACAAAATGTGCCACAAAATCAAAATACAATCTAAATCTTTTGGAACTCTTCAGAGGGAAATATGAATTCACGGAGTCCTTCAAGGACTTTGTATATTGTACTGCTATGAAGACAAAACTTTATAATGAAGATGGTCGGCCGAACTTGGAAAACCTTTACAAATTTTATGAAGACGAAGACGTCAGAGTCGTACTTAGAGTGTGCACCGAGAATTTAGACGGCGACAGACCCAAAGATGTGGCTGCAAACTATTTCAAATGTTACCTGAAGAAAACACCAGTGTTTATTATATTCTAAAACCTCTGTCGGGCCAGTCATGTACTTTTGTCTATATAACTACCGTTTTTCATACGTTTTCAATTGCGTTTTTTTTCCAAGCTACAAAGTAGATATTTGTTATTGAAAATACAACGAGTACCAAAATATCAAACTTCAACATAATGAATTATTTTTGTTTCCCTCACATTCATCATTACATTAGATCTAAATTAGTGACGAAGACATAGATATTGTAAATTATGAAAATAAGGTAACTATAAATATATCAGACATAGCTATATATATGCATTATAAAGCTATGTCTGATTAACAGAACATAATGATGTTAATACATTTATTATAATAACTTATGTATTATTGTATATATATAATTATGTATATACACTGACGGACTCATAAACTGCATCAAAGTAATAGACGACTTTGAAATAAATATTTTAACCAAGTATGCAAACTTTCTATACAGATTTAAATTGAAACCTCTAGATTGGTTCGTGAACTTTAAAACAGCGTAGGGTCATATCCTTAAGTTTAAGTTTGTGTACTGGAAAGGACCTTAAGACTTTTTTTGAAGAAAAAACAGAAATTTAAGGAAAATTGGTTTAATTAAAAAATTGGTTTTAACAATAGACACAAACTTTATGCATGGGTTTATTTATGTTTTAATAAGGTGTATTACCTCCACGTGCCCTTATTACGGATTCTAATCGGTTCCGCATAGATTTTATTAGGGTTATTAAAAGATCTTGCGGAATATTGTCCCATTCTTCTGAAAGTGCTGTTCTTAGTGCTGCCACTGTCGTGGGCAAAGGGTTTCTCGCATATACAGCTCTTTTTAAATTGTCCCAAACATGCTCAATGGTATTAAGATCCGGGCTGCGTGCTGGCCAATTCATTGTACGTATCCCAACCTCTTCGAAATATTGTCGAACTTGTGCAGCAGCTTGCGGCCGGGCATTATCCTGCATTAAAGTAAAATTTTCGCATATGAATCCCATGTAAGGCACCACGTGATCTTCTAAGATCTCTGTTATGTAGCGATGTGCAGTCAAACCCCCTCTATTACCATTTTGACGGACCATGTCTATGAACACACGTTCTGTTCGCCCGTTCATCGATATGCCACCCCAGACCATACACGAACCGCCTCCAAAAGGAACACGCTCCTCAATGCAACTTTTGAGCATATCGCTCCCCACGTCGACGATAGACTCTTCTGCGACCATTTGCACCATATAAACATGTCCTACACTCGTCCGTGAACAATACGGAGGTCCATTGCTCTTCTGTCCAATTCAGGTGATCACGCGCAAACCTTAAGCGAGCTTGTCTGTGAGCTACAGACAACTTTGGACCATTTGCTGGTCTAAAAGGGGTGATATCCGCTTCCTTTAACCTTCTTCTTATTGTTCGTGCACTCACGTTTACTCCACGCACTTCATTAAGCTCTGTTTTGATGTTAACAGACGTGAGGAAACGATTTCGCAGGGAAGTTGTAACAATAAATCGGTCATCACGAACGGTGGTTGCTCAAGTCCTGCCTGTACCACGTCTCCTTCTGTAAGAACCTGTCTCCACAAACCTTCTGTATATTCTAGAAACCGTAGACTGGTTTAAATTTAAATTTCTACCAATCGTTCGTTGATCCAAGCCCTCCCGCACCAATGCTACAATTTGAGCCGCTTGTTCGGACGAAGTATCCATATTATGGTTCAAAAACTCTCGATGAGTTAAAAAACTAACCCAACAATTCTGCTGGTAACAATAATTCAATTGACAAAAGAATAAAAAATCAATGAGAATCAATTTAAAACTTTGCTATAAATAACACGCAAATCTGATACTACGAGTAAATTTTCTTTTCCCGGCTATATTCATTTGTTTTACTGCAGTTCTATTTTTAAATTTTCCTTTTTTTTTGAAGTGAAACTTCTATATAGAGGGGGTCTTATGGAGTTTTGGCTCACGAAAAGATGTCACAGTCACGTGATCACCGTCACTAATTCTTACATTTTTAAACTCGTGATATCTTTCGAATGGAATGTCCGAATTGAATAATTCAAAAAGTTATATAAAGGTATTGAAGCAGTCTTGAATATGAAGTAATTTATTTTGATAAGGATTAATATCAAGATACAAATAAAAAGCCTTTTCTAGCGGCGGCATTTTAATTAATTTTTTATAATAAAAAAACGCTTATTGTGGGATAACTATAATAGTTAGATATATGTTGTCGCGATACTTTTTGTAAATAATGATGTGTTCTACAAAGTCGTAGTACATTATTTCATTCTATCATCAATAGTTTTCGCAGTGCTCGCGATTTTAGGTATTTTTTACATCTTGGGTTACGTTATTGGAGTTTTAGTAAGGATCCCTAATTTTTTTTGTAAACATAATATAGCCTATGTCACCCGGGGATTGTGAAGCTTGCCAACAGTGAAAGAATTTTTCAAATCGGTTAAGTAGTTTTGGAGCCTCTTCAATGCAAACAAAGAATTTAATCTTTTCTCTTTATAATATTAGTATAGATATTCATATATATTTATTATAAAATTAATTACATATTGCATATTATAAAAAGCGCAAGATTTTGCGCTGGAAGTTGTTTAATAAAATTGGGAGCTGGATTGCCCTAAAAAGCGCTATATCTAGCTCCTAAAGCGCTAAATTGGCAGCTCTGGTGAGCCGAGTGCCAGGAAAGTCTCTTAAACGAGAAAGCTAGCGAGAGAGCGAGCGAGGATATACCGCGTCCTCAGACTACCTCATCCCTCTAATACCTAAAATTGCGTTCCACGCATCGGAAAGTGCGATGTTCCGAGCCGCTATTAATGGAGGCAAACTTAAGTTTGCATCGAACTATAGCTCTGCTCTCCACGTGACAAGGCATCACTGCCTCTATTTGTGGTATATGTAAAAAAAATATGTGTAAAAAAAATATAAATAAATAAATAGAGTTTGTTGAGGAAACAAAAATAACAACAAGAAAACTTTGCCAACTGTTCAGTTTTTCGAGTCATAAGAAAAGTGAACGACAACGAACGACAAAAGTGTTGACGTAAAAAATGGTCGGTGCGTGGGTAGCGTATTACATACACCATTAAAATGTACTTAACCTAACCAAATCATAATTTGCAGTAAACCTGCGAAAAATCGAAATGTGTGCTGGGACACATATTAGAAGTGAAACTTCAACGGACAAGTGGAAAAACGAATCGCAACGGACAAGTGGAAAAACGAATAGCAACGGATAAGTGGCAAAACGAATCGCAACGGACAAGTGGAAAAAAGAATGGCAACGGATAAGTGGAAAAACGAATCGCAACGGACAAGTGGAAAAACGAATCGCAACGTACAAGTGGAAAACGAATCGCAACGGACAAGTGGAAAATCTTCAACTGACAAGTGATAAAATGAATCGCAACAAAATTTTAACTTGAAGTTTTACGGGCAGATTGTTAATGTACTTGTCCAATTTGAAAACCTTGTCCGTTGCGATTCGTTTTCCACTTGTACGTTGCGATTCGTTTTTCCACTTGTCCGTTGCGATTCGTTTTTCCACTTTTCCGTTGCGATTCGTTTTGCCACTTATCCGTTGCTATTCGGTTTTTTGAGATTAAGAGCCAGTCTTCTCCATATTTATATAATTTAATCTAAAAAGTTTGCATACTCATATAAAAAAATCATTTCAAAGTAATCCTGAACTTTGATGCAGTTTATGAGTCCGTCAGTTTATGTATTCAAATTTTTCTCATTTAGGTTGCCTAGAAGATCGCTATGAGCGATAAGGCCGTCTATTGTATTGCCTAGAAAGTATTGTAAATATGGTCTGTTTCTGTAATTCTATATTTTGGTGTGCAATAAAGTGTTATCTATCTATCTTATTATAGGTCAAGAAGAAGAGTATTAGGAATGACAATTGTGCATTATCCCTATCCCTAATAATATTATAAATGCGAAAGTAGCTCTGTCTGTCTGTCTGTCCGTCTGTCCGTGTGCCGTGTCACATGCCGTATCCTGTATATTAAAGCTATTAAAAAAATATCAATTGGAATAGATTATATAAACGAGGGAGAACACGGTGCATTTTTTATATTTCGTGTCTGTTTGTATGGGATTCATGTAAAAACTACTGGGCCGATTTCGATGCGGTTTTCGCTGATCAACAGTAAATTACTAGTTTTTAAATTTACTCCACTTTTCATCCCAGAAATCACGCGGGAATTTTTACAGGAATGATTTAAAATGGCCGGATAAAAATAATGATTACAATGTGACTTTTTTAATGATCCTATCCTAGTAACTTACATTATTACTGAGAAATGTCCTCTATGAGAAATTTGCAATAAAATTACATTCAGGCGCTTTTCAACCGACTTCCAAAAAGGAGGAGGTTCTTAATTTGATCGGTATGTTTTTTTTATGTATGTACACCGATTATTTCGAGATTTGTGATCCGATTTACGTGATTCTTTTTTTGTTCGACGCAAAATAGCTGCCATTTGGTCCCCTAAAAATTTAATATACTTTGGCCTAGTAGTTTTTATTTTATGAACATTTTTATGAAAAAAAATATTCATTCCGTTCCATATGTACACCAATTACTCTGAGATTTATGATCCGATTTACATGATTATTTATAGTTTGATGTAGAATAGCTGCCATTTAGTCCCCTGAAAATTTAACATAGTTTGGTCCAGTAGTTTTCATTTTATGAACATTTCTTATGAAAAATTTTCCGTGCCGTTCCGTATGTACACTGATTACGCTGAGATTTATCATCCGATTTACGTGATTCTTGTTTAGTTTGATGTGGAATAGTTGCCATTTGGTCCCCTAAAAATTTAACATAGTTTGGCACAGTAGTTTTCATTTTACGAACATTTTTATGTTCCCGTTTCTTGGGACCTACATTTTTTAAGAAGCGCGGCATCTTTCGTAGGTCTACCCATACATAGCTAGACACTAAAAAGTAACAAATAAAATAAAAAAACTTTGTTTAAAAAAACCGACTTCAAAAACTAAAACACTAAAAAACTAAAGAGTATAAAATAACTTATTTCTAAAGCTATTATTATTAATATATATTATCTAAAACATCTTGAAGTCGGTGCAAAGTAAAACATAAAAATTACTAGGTATATTTTGAAAATTACTAAGCACCGACTTTAAGATGTTTTCGATAATATATATAAATAATATTAGCTTTAGAAATAAGTTATTTTATACTTTTTAGTTTTAGTTTTTGAAGTCGGTTTTTTTAAACGAAGTTTTTTATTTTATTTTTGATTTTTGATAACTATAATACAATATCGTCGGTTTACTGCAAGAACTCATTACATTGCTTAACTTGGGAATATTGAGTGTGTTTGTTTGTCTGCCAATTATTATTATTATATTATAAAGTTGTCAAAGTGTCTGGTAAAGATATTTATCCGTGCAGGCACGGAGAAGGTATACAATACCCTGCGGCCGGGCGGCCTGTCGCAAAAGATGACAAAATAACCCACAGCCAGGTGGTAGGGCATTTACCCGTCTGGATGGCTGCTACCCCTGGTCTAGAGTATGCCGCCATAACTATCTTGAGTTGTGTTCCTATATTAGTGGCCAGGTTTCAGTCTATTTTTAGATAGCGACTTCACATGGGTAGCACCTTTGTGGTACAAATGTCCATAGGCGATGGTAACCGCTCTCCATTAGGTGGATAGTCTGCCTGTGTGTTGAACTCATGCAATAAAAAAAGATATTTAATAGAAACAATTGGGTTAGAGTACGTGTACGATTGAATGTTTGATATTTAGAAAAATGCGCTTGTATATAGTTTGATTCGACTCAGCGATAGCTCGTTGTTGATTTTGATTTGAAGAGATAGAATTGTGGTATCGTATGGACGGTGGCGCCACTCGTAGATGTGTTGAGATGTCGATTTGATTGACACACGCGAATTTACAGTGACGTAGCGATGGGCGTTTTCGTCAAAATTTTGTCATCCGATGCGCATCGTTATTTGTAAACCGCATCCGATGCCGGCATCGTTATTTCTGGCATCGATGCGATATGCCAAAACTAGTTGCCGGCTAAAGTATCTGCAACTCTGCATATAACATTTGATGCCTGTTGTCTAGTAATTATGTAAATTAAATAATTTACATCACTCTAGAATATCTATCTAAATAGATACGATATTCAACATTATGACTTTTACTGGTATATTGTTTTAAAAGTGTGGAGGTTAAAAAATAAACTTAATTAATATTAGTCTTTATTTTTAACAAAATTAGAGTTTACGTTAAGAAAAACAATTTTTTGTAATTTGAAACTTGTAAGACGAATTCTTCGTTCATTCAAAATATACCCGGCTTTGGAGAATATCCGTTCGCATGGCACAGAAGTTATGATAATATTGCACCTCGAACGGTATATTTCTGCCAACGTCGGGTATATTTTGGAATGACGAAGCCACCATTCTGTGGGATCGTTAAAAAATACATAAGATACTTTAAAAAATAAGTAAGTACTTATATTATATTAAAATTTTCTAACACTTACGCACGCTTCTAGTATTGTATTACGTTGATTGTTTGCCTCGCACAACCACCAATCATACCGAGAGTACTCGAGAGTGAGCAAGCGAGCGATACGTCGAGTCTTCGGTTTGTCATCGCCGCTTTTTCCGTGGCGTGGTCAACTGGTGCCTCTCGCTCGCTCGCATTCGGTGAAGTTCGCATCGGGTGTTGCGGGCATCCGTTTTTCAATATATCGGCATCGGATACCGGCATCGTCTGCTGGCATCGTTGCTCAAAAACGTTTTTACAAAAACGACCATCTCTACAGTGACGTTTAGTGTTCATTCACGTTGATCGCGGGCGCGGTAGACGTTACTTAGACTGCGCGTGCATTTCGTACGTGAACACTTGGATATTACGCCATATGTTTGTTATTTCGCGACCGCGCCCGCGAGTCAACGTGTTTGAACACTTAGACGAGCATTGTCGAATCGCGGGAATTTGAAGACAAGCGTTTAATAGCAAACCCTACAGTAGGTAATAGACATAGAACACAATAACACTTTATTTAGATTTTTGTCTATTTGTTTAGGATTCACGCAAAGACTGCTGAACAGATTTGAATACCACTATCGCGGTTTAATAGCATGAAAAAAGAATACTTACTAGTTATAAAAATCGCCCGATAAAATGTAACACAGCAAATTTCCTAAATTCTACATAACATAAGTTTGCTCCATAGATTATTAGAACTGTTATTAGAATTTTCATAAACACACTACAATTGAGATTAGCTTCGAACACTTTTATACCATTAGTTACCCACATATTGTAATTTAAATTATTTACTTGGATTACACTATATGATGTTTTTTTTAAGTTGTCTTTTTGTTGTCTGTCTAGACTGATTTCGATACGGTTTTCACCAATCGACGAAGTCTTAGATCAAAAATCTTAATCCCATGAGAATTTTTCTGGGAATAATTTAAAATGGCCAGAAAAAAATAATCGATTATTTTCACTGACCGATAAAAAAAATATGTAATAAATTATGTGATATTTTTATCCCCGTAATGTAATGCTATAAAACGACGTGTGGATTGTTTGATGGACAATATTAGAATGTATCAACTTATGGTTAGAAACTTGAGAAGAAGAGGTTAGGTTAGGTTAGGTTACCTTTGGTATCCTACGACGCCCCAGCGCGGGCCCCGCCACCATTGAGGCGGTGCGGCCCGTCCTGCACGAATGGCTTGGACGACGTCACGGCACCCTGACTTTCAGGCTGACACAGGTCCTGACGGGGCATGGTTGCTTCGGAAGGTACCTGTGTCGCCTCGGCCGCGAGGCAACGTCAGGGTGCCATCACTGTGACACGGGCGACGAGGACACGGCGCTGCACACACTCCAGGAGTGTCCAGGCTGGACAGAGCAGCGCCGAGAGCTCGTCGCCCATACCGGATTTGACACCTCGCTCCCGGCCGTGGTACGCACCATGGTCGGGGGCTCCACCGGATGGGACGCCGTCTCCTCCTTCTGCGAGCGAGTCATGTTTGCGAAGGAGGAGGCGGAACGGGAGCGTGAGCGTAATTCCCTGCTCCGCTCCCGACAAAGGAGGACGCGCCGACGCCGGAGGTCTGACCTAGACCTCCGGCCACCGTAAGCGGGCGGCGCGGGTGGGGCCTCTAGGGGCATAGAGGTTCTCACTCACCCGCACATGCCGTCGAGATGAGAGCGCGAGTGTTCCGCGCGCGCTCATCTCTCTTCCCGTGGGGCGAGTTACAGACCGCCCCACGCCGAAAAGACCCAGTCGTCGCCGGGGGAGTAGCTCCCCCGGCATTTGAAGAGGCCCAGTGAGCGGGGCCCACGCCTGCCAGGGTAGCGGAGTTGGGAAAACCGCATTCACGTAGCCCTGGCATAAGGCGCAGGACGGAACACCCAGGGGTTTTAGTGGGTATCCCTAACTGGGGAGTGGCAATAGCGTGGCACCGGTTCTGACCGGGCACGCTAGTGCCACCCCCGATCTGGCGAATCCCACACTGTCTCACCAAGGTCGCGAGCATCCCCCAGGCTTCTGTGCCTGTCGCGGCTTAGTCCTCAAGCGGATTTCCCCTGGCCAAAAAAAAAAAAAAAAGGTTACCTTTGGTATACGGCGTTAGCGGTTAAGTTGATCACCGTCGAACGTTGTGTACTGCGTCAAAATGTAAATAAGGTGACAGTATGCCTATTTGTGGCAATTTAAAATAACCAGGATATGGTTGTTTTTTACTATGTCACATCACATTCAAACAAATCCAAGTTATAGTTGGGGATCTCTCTGGATAAGGCTACATTTGGTATCTATCAAAATGATTTTAGTAGTTACGTGAACAATTCATCAATATCAATGTGATTAAAAATTGGAAACGATATTGGAAATCACAAATTACCGAGTCGATGAAAATATATACGTAACTTAATTACGATGTATGTTTAAACTTTTTGATTATACATCAATCTCTAGTCCCGTCACTAATATTTAAGAAAAAAATTATTGTAAACATTGTCATGTGTTGTTTATGGTGTTTCAATTTGATAAATTATTTTGATGCTGTTACAAAGTTAGTTCGTCAGTATTTATATGAAACTTCTTAAAAATACTCGGCTATAATCAACTGATTTCCGATAAAGAGTTTCCGAGAAAGATTTATCCGTGCAGGAACGGAGAAAGAATAAAATTTCCTGCGGCCGAGTGGCTTGTCGTAAGAGGCGACAAAACAACCCACAGCCAGGTGGTAGGGCTTTTGCCCGACTGGATGGCTACCACCCCTAGTCTAAAGTATGTCGCCATAACAACCTTGTGTTGGGTTCCGACATTTTTGACCAGGTTCCAGTCTCCTTTAAGAGAGCAGCAGCGCATTTGTACCACCTTTGGTGTTGCAAATGTCCATAGGCGATGGTAACCTCTTTCCATCAAGTGGGCCGTCTGCCTGTCTGCTGAACTCATGCAATAAAAAAAAGACTTGCAAATCATATACGTAAAATGTAATACTTTTAAACATTCGCGGATTGCAAAAAAAATACTGACGTATCTATAGTGTATTTAAAAAAATTCATTGAATATAAGATATTTATCGACCTTATGTAGGTAGGTACGTAAATTATGTTAATTAATTCTTTATAAGTGTTATCCGTATAATAGTTAACAATCATAATTAAGCTTAGTAATTGAGCTCATTTTGTAACTAAGGAATGCTTGCGGTTTTGCTTTCTTAAATTTATCTTACTAGTATTGGCCCGCGACTTAATCCACGTTCATCGTTGTTCATCCACTTGTTCATAAAGTACAAAATTGTTTTTACCAATATCTAAAATAAAAGGGTATCCAGCGAGGCAATATGTATTTTAGAATGGATATACATAAACCCTGGAAATTCACATAAAAACCGGTATAAATAACCTTATTAGCGAAATAAGGAACAGGTCTATTGAAGATTTATTATTTTAAGCACAATGGTGCCACGCTTCTTAAAAAATATAGGTCCCAAGAAACCGGAACAAAAGAATGTTCGTAAAATAAAAACTACTGGGCCAAACTATGTCAAATTTTTAGGGGACCACATGGCAGCTATACCGCGTCGAACAAAAAAAGAATCACGTAAATCGAATCATAAATCTCAGAGTAATCGGTGTACATATGGAACGGAGTGAAAATTATTTCCATGAAAAATGTTCATAAAATGAAAACTGCTGGGCCAAACTATGTAAAATTTTTAGGGGACCAATTGGAAGCTATTCCGCGTCGAACAAAAAAGAATCACGTAAATCGGATCATAAATCACGGAGTAATCGGCGAACATACATAAAAAAAGTAACAAAAAAAAAAGATCCCGACAAATTGAGAACCGAAGTCGAGTTTTTCGAAGTCGGTTATAAAATTTAAAAACTTCGTTTAAAAAAACCGACTTCAGAAACTAAAAAACTAAAATGTATAAAATAACTTATTTCTTAAGCTATTATTATTAATATATATTATCTAAAATATCTTAAAGTCGGTGCTTAGTAATTTTCAAAATATAGTAATTTTTATGTTTTACTTTGCACCGACTTCAAGATGTTTTAGATAATATATATTAATAATAATAGCTTAAGAAATAAGTTATTTTATACATTTTAATTTTTTAGTTTTTGAAGTCGGTTTTTTTAAACGAAGTTTTTAAATTTTATTTGTTACTTTTTAGTGTCTATCTATGTATGGGTGGACCTACGAATGGTGCCGCGCTTCTTAAAAAATATAGGTCCCAAGAACCGGGAACAAAAAAATGTTCGTAAAATGAAAATTACTGGGCCAAACTATGTCAAATTTTTAGGGGACCACATGGCAGCTATTCCGCGTCGAACAAAAAAAGAAAAATAATAAATCACGGAGTAATCGGCGAACATACATAAAAAAAAGCAAAAAAAAAAGATCCCGACGAATTGAGAACCTCCTCCTTTTTTCGAAGTCGGTTAAAAAAGCAATGATAAAGGTATAAATGTCTAGAGAGAGCATTGCTAACAAACAACACCGCAAAAAATGGCATCGAAAACGCAAAGCGTTGCTATACGAGTATTCATCTCCAAAAACTGTCAATGTGTGCATGTTTTGGGGATATCAGCTAAAAAAATATAACCTATTTTTTATAATTAAATATTTTTATGTAAGTGAAACGTTTAAATGATAATTACGTTTTAATCGTTTTATATGTGATAGTCTTAATATTGCTTTAATATTACGCAGGGGTTTTAATTTTTTTTATAATTTAAAGTATCACCAAAAAAGATTGTGTCTTAGAACAAACCATAGAAAATAAACTTGATGAAAAAAATCATTTGTGCATGTACACAAATGATTTCATAACACATTTTAGTATATGTGCTAGTTATTTTAATTCACAATAAAATATCTGTAGAGATTTTAGTATTTCTAAGTCTGTTTATTACAAATGCAAATGTAATAATTCTAAATAAAAGTATTCGTAATGGAAAATTATTTTTGTATTACAAAACATGTTGATGAAGATTATTAGACGACTAGTAATGCCCTAAAGATTATACCGATCTAAAAGTCAGGGAAATCAGTTGAAACAATGGACTTCAAATGATTCGACGGGATCATTTTGGGTAGTTGGTGGGCGTTATGTGTATTCCAAATAAAAAAATCATAAAAAAGCTCCCTAAATTTTGCAAAATGATTCCCATTTATCACATGACAACATCAATCAATTCGATAACTTTTGATTTATTGAATTTAAATTTCATGTTTTCATAAAGAAATCACAAGAAAAGTGTTAAACTTATTCATGAAATGAGATCTTATCCTTTACACTTTTAATACAGTTCTGACACATTTTAATAGCCCAGGTCGGCCCAATGATTTTTTTTCGAGAATTCTAACCAGTAAAGTATTCGAAATGAAACTAATATGCTTGGTTTGAGACACCTTTTAGAGAGAGGCAACACATTGGTAGCACCTTTGGTGTTACAAATGTCCATAGGAGATAGTAACCGTTTTCCATCAGGTGGGCTGTCTGTCTGTCTGAACTTAACTCAGGAATTAAAAAATCTACAGCAGACAGGCCCATCTGATGGAAAGTGGTAATGTCGTCTATTGACATTTGCAAGACCATATGGTCCACGGGCTATAGATTGTGTATAGCAAACATAGACTATATAATTATAGAGACATTGTTTAGTAAGTTGTCAGTTCAGAGACTTTATTTGCTCACATTTTCCGTAATTATGCATGCGGTCGTCGAGAATAGATGTCAGTTGGTATGATTGTCATAATTAGAAGGAACTGTTATAAAAGATCATGCAACGTTAAGTAATAAAGATAGTAATGGCCCGGCCCTGACTTTGGGCTCTGCGATAGTCGACTCGAGGAGCGACACGACGGAGTTTTTCACACGAGGGCGACGATTTGTGGGCTGCTTCATATTATATCTTAGTATCAGGCCTCCTTATATGGAATTGGCGTTCTATGATACTGGACACCTTAATCACAAATATCTGACGTCCAAATTCTTTAGTTAAAATTTAGGCTTATGTATTTGAGTTTCGAATTTAATGATTTGTTTGTTTCCACGTCATTAAATTTTTCTTTGACATCATTCTGTTCACAATATGGAAACTTTCAAATATCCCGTTATTTACGATTACGACTTATATTGTGGCACCAGCGCTACATAACGAACTCGAAGAATTGATGATGACTGTGGAAAAGTTGCTCTTTAAGCAAACACGGTATGTTTTTGGTTTAAACATTTTCTTTCTAGAAATGTTGACTCGCGGAGAATCTCGTGGATGGCCTGAAACTCTAGTTGACAATGAAGAATTAAAAGTGATTGTCGAAGCGGATCCATCGCAAACCACGTTAGAGTTAGCGGCAGGCTTCAGTGTTAGTGATAAAGCAATTTTAATTCACTTGAAACAAATTGAAAAAACGGAATAACTTGAAACATGGTTATCGCAAGAATTGAGTAATGCCAACCACACTTCCACCCAACTTCTTTCTTTTTCCTAAATTCAAATTAGCACTTCGTTGCACCCGTTTTCGTCCGGTAGGAGACATAAAGAAAAATGCGCAACAAGAACTAAACTCAATTCCGGAAAAAGCGTTTAAAGAATGTTTTCATGATTGGATTGTTCGTTGGCATAAGTGTATCGTTTCTGAATGAGCATACTTTGAAGGTGATAAAATAAATTTAAATGAATAACTAACATTTTGTTTATTATTAACCTCTTCCCCGTATTTTTTTGACAGAGTAGTAAGTATGAACTAATACTTTTTTTGCCCGTCGAACTGCTTTTAGCTGCGGTTTACAAAATTCACATATTGTGAAAAGGCTTTAATTGTTTATACTTATAAGTCAAACCCTCTTTGTCATAATATTTATGTTTATAGCTTTGTTTAAAAAATTATATAAATTCGTATAACTATTCTAAATAAGGTGGTACAATGTACATCCATGAAATAAGAATACACTAAGGCCGTTTGTCTACCGCCGCCGTGACCGGACCGTCACCGAGAACGAGATGACGGCGCCGATTTAGCGATACATACATTTGCTATGGCCATGTGTCCACCGCACGCCCATCACCCGAAGCCGTCATCCCGGCCGCCGATGTTTTCGAGTAGTTCGGCGTGACCGCTAGAACTCGGCACGGTTTTATGACGGGCCGATGTGCCGGCAATACAAAACACGTTTGTTCTTTTCCACACACTACCGTCGCACCGCGCCGTTCGTCCGGTTTTTGTTTTGTCTAAAACTTGTGTTCATGCTGCCGCAACTTGTCGTGACGTACATAAAACGCTCCTGTGATGTATCGTTCACGTATTAGCGGATGAATCCAAAATTCTTTGCATCGCCTACGCCTTCGAACGTACAAAAGCAGAAGAAGCAATTGTCGCCGGTTGAAACTAGCCATCCTCCTAGTTTGTTTTATTTCTATTAAACAGGAAAACGCGACTACCACGCACGACAAAGCTCTAGAACTGAGCCACCGATATATCGGCGCGGTGGACATACGATCGCCGTCACGTCATCTTAAACTCGGCCTGAAATAATCTCGTTCTCGGTGACGGTCCGGTGACGGGGGCGGTGGACAAACTGCCTAAAGAATGACAATCATCTAGTCTAAATTCTTAAGTATACGATGTATGTAAATATGCACTGATGGATATTATTTTAGATCATATTTCATTGCATTAAGTTGGAAATTGTATTATAAAAAGGAAGGTTACAAGACCTTCTAATTTCAATACACCGTATTTTACACTAATGTATATTATTTTAGATCATATTTCATTGCATTAAGTTGGAAATTGTATTATAAAAAGGGTGGTTACAAGACCTTCCAATTTCAATACACCGTATCTTACACTAATGTATATTATTTTAGATCATATTTCATTGCATTAAGTTGGAAATTGTATTATAAAAAGGGTGGTTACAAGACCTTCTAATTTCAATACACCGTATCTTACACTAATGTATATTATTTTAGATCATATTTCATTGCATTAAGTTGGAAATTGTATTATAAAAAGGGTGGTTACAAGACCTTCTAATTTCAATACACCGTATCTTACACTAATGTATATTATTTTAGATCATATTTCATTGCATTAAGTTGGAAATTGTATTATAAAAAGGAAGGTTACAAGACTTTCTAATTTCAATACGCCGTATCTTACACTAATGGATATTATTTTAGATCATATTTCATTGCATTAAGTTGGAAATTGTATTATAAAAAGGGTGGTTACAAGACCTTCTAATTTCAATACACCGTATCTTACACTAATGTATATTATTTTAGATCATATTTCATTGCATTAAGTTGGAAATTGTATTATAAAAAGGGTGGTTACAAGACCTTCTAATTTCAATACACCGTATCTTACACTAATGTATATTATTTTAGATCATATTTCATTGCATTAAGTTGGAAATTGTATTATAAAAAGGGTGGTTACAAGACCTTCTAATTTCAATACACCGTATCTTACACTAATGTATATTATTTTAGATCATATTTCATTGCATTAAGTTGGAAATTGTATTATAAAAAGGGTGGTTACAAGACCTTCTAATTTCAATACACCGTATCTTACACTAATGTATATTATTTTAGATCATATTTCATTGCATTAAGTTGGAAATTGTATTATAAAAAGGGGAGGTTACAAGACCTTCTAATTTCAATATGCCTTATCTTACACTGTTGGATATTATTTTAGATCTTATTTAATTGCTTTAAAAAAAATCGCAATTTTATAATGAACTAAGATATGCCCGCAACTTCGCCCACTCTTGATTTGAAATTTCCGTGGGATTACTGGGCGCATAGTACCGCAGCTATCGCATTAGTAAAAACTGTATAAGCTAACTTTTGTGCACCCGAACAACTACAAACCGCACCCGGGAAAATTCCCATGCGATTCCCGGGATAAAAAAGTATCACACATTTTATTGCATTAAATTTGAAATCGGTCAGTACAAAAATCACATTGGAATTCGAATGTTTTTCCAATCTGGCCCTTTTAAAATATTTCCAGAAAAATTCTCACCGGATTCCACGGATAAAAAGTAGCACAGATTTTAAGTCTACCGTGAAAACCGCATCGAAATCGCCCAGTAGTTTTTACGTGAATCCCGAAAAGAAACAAACTGACAAACAGATAAACAGACAAGAAATGTAAAAAAATGCATTATTTATATGGTGTATTGCAGTAGTTTTTTTTAAATAGCTTCAATGTACAGACAAGGCATGTTTAGAATTTTATAATATTACAGAAAAACGTAACGCTCTTGAGTTAACGCCTGTATTATTTCACTCTTTATAAAATTTCCATTCCGGAGGCCCTTAAGAAAATCGATTCTTAAGGAGTAAACTCCAAAAACGTAACTCGAAAACACTCTATAATCCGTTAGCATCACCAGTTTTAACAATCATAATTTTGGAAACTACATGTATAATAATAATTAATTAAATATCTTTATTATTCAAGTAAAAAAGGTTCTTAGGAAACATTACGTTAATCGCTGCTAACAATGAGCAATAATTTTGTAAACTTAAAACTATGTTCACGCATGTTTTTGGATATTATAAATGGACGTGTGCGAGTCGGTTTTGCAATTTAAATGTTCATCTATAAAGAAGAATATCTGTCTATAAATGGCTCAGTACTGGGCCCGGGTCCACTCAGTTGTCGAAGAACGGGCGATATCATATCTAATACGCGTATTCGAGGCGGATTTGTAGATTTCATTACGATGTCATTCTACATCGTCTGGGCGTGGTAATTTAATATGCACGTTAAGCCGAAATTACACCAGTTCGTTTCTGTCTTTCAAATTGTATAGAAATGGAACTTAATTTAATGGAAAAAGTACATGTGTTGTTGCTGCTGTATATTAATAGTAATTATGCATTCCACCATCGCCACTCTCAACCAGTAATATTCCTATCATCGATTGTCTGGATAGATCACTTCTTAGCGAAAAGACCGTTCTTTGTACATAATTAGAATATTCCTTATGCATGATAACTTGACACGCAGGGTTACCAACAATCAAAAATTTTAAGATCTAAAGCTAGGGTCAGAAAATCCTAAAATCGCGATAATTGCTAGAAAATTTAACAAAAATTAACAATAAATTACGTTTTGTAATATTTTCTATTTATAACCTATTTTATAGCATGATACTAAGTGATATTAATTTTTATAATTTGGTAACGGTGAACGAGGATAGTACTAGTTCATAAGTTTTCTGTAATGGTGTACAATAAAGAGTTATCTATTTGTCTATCACATCGCTTGCTTAGGCTTCGCAAGCTATAACGGACGGAGAAAGATCGCGAAGTAAAAAGGGCCTATCGGTACCTCTGCGCAAGCTTCAAGTGTTGGCTGGAAGGAGATAGCAATGAACAGAAAGGAGTAGAGTATTCTCGATTCGAAGGCCAGAACTCATTTTGGGTCGTTTAGCCCTAGCAGCTAGTTAAATGTAAACAGCACAGAAAGTAACGTCTGACGTTTGCTTCGCAATTTCTGTTCAAGTCTAACTTACCGTTAGTAGGTCCAAAATTGTACATGGATATTATTACACTTGTTTTATATAAAGGTTGGCAAAGATTATGACTCCTCATTTGTTACCTTTCGCTTTATCTATTTACATTATTTTTTCATATATGAAAAGATTAAGGCATGTAGCATCGGCAACGTCCTTGAAGATTTTTTGGTACTGATTTTTCGAGCGTAAGCGGGGATTTCATAGACACAGTCGTGTTTCAGGTGCGTAATGATGAAACACGACCGCATGTAAAAATAATAATTTTAATGTGAATAAAATAAAGTACATGGAATGTCACTTTCCTTGGAAGATGGGAAGGCCGCTTATGGACGCGACATGCGTTGACACTCTGACGGCATCACATCTTCCAGTGACTAAGTCAGGGGCTGGCAACGCTGCTTCAACAGCTGAAGACCTCAAAAGGCACACAAATGGAACCCTAGGGGTTACATATTTGTGCCGTTTGGAGTTGAAACTTTAGGTACGTGGGGTCCATCGGCAAAGGGTATCTTGAAAGAAATTTGTAAGAAGCTCTTTGGTGGTACCCGTGCTCAGAAGGCTGGTATGTATTTCGCGCAACGCAGCAGCATTGCCATACAGCGTGGCAATGCAGCCAGCCTTTTGGGAACGCTTCCCTGTGGCAGCGATTTGTTTCATACTTTATATTAATTTTGGTTTATAATTTAGTTTATTTTTAAGTATTTAGTTAAGATTAAGTAGTATTTAAAAAAATATTTTATTTATCTCTCTTATATATATATATATATATATATATATATATATATATATATATATATATATATATATATATATATGGATATTTTATTTATCGTACTTTGGTAAAAATTGAAGGAGTAAAATGGTTTCATGTTAATAGCTGGAGGTGATTTTTTTTCTTAAATAACTATAGAAAAAATATGAAAAAACCATGTTACGTTCCATATCGTGAAGATTTATGATTTTTTATGATAAATTATTATTGAACACTAAATACCAACGAAAATTTGTTTCGCTTGCACCCCTTTTGCGGCAACAGGAGCCTTAACGAAAATAGCATGATTGTTGAAAGAGCTTTTTACCAGTTTTTTTTAAATGTTTGCAATTTGTTCATGGTAAGTAAGGTATACTTTTTTATTGATTTTGCGAATGTCAAAGTAGTCATGAATTATATTGCTTTTGGATTATTATACATTTCTTTAAGACTCTTAATAAAGACAGTGGATATTTTGCATACCTATCAAACGAACTTCCTGAGTTGAATGTGGAAAAGTTAACGAGTATATTCGATGGTTCACATATTACAGTTTATTAAATATTAATATTGTGTCTAACCCAAATGAAAGCTGTTGACAAAAGAACATGAGAATCATTTGTAGTAATTCCAAATTGTCTCGAGATTTGATCGATCAAAAACAGGTACTATTATTTGCCCAAGGTATGTTGTACAATTTGAGATATCTAGGGTGTAACTTGAGCATTAAAGTTAATTAATTACTTTCTCATTTGAAACGATTTCCTGAAACTTTTGGCGATACTGTGAGTGGCAAGGTGAGACATTTCATCAGCAGAAGAAATTATTTCTTTGTTTAAACTTCTATAAAAGCCTAAATTATATATTTTACAGATTTACACTATTTTTTAATCGACTTCGAAAAAAGGAGGAGGTTCTCAATACGTCGGGATCTTTTTTTTTTTTTTTTAACTTTTTTTTATGTATGTTCGCCGATTACTCCGTGATTTATGATCCGATTTACGTGATTATTTTTTTGTTCGACGCGGAATAGCTTCCAATTGGTCCCCTAAAAATTTTACATACTTTGGCCTAGTAGTTTTCATTTTATGAACGTTTTTCATGGAAATAATTTTCACTCCGTTCCATATGTACTCCGATTACTCTGAGGTTTATGATTCGATTTACGTGATTCTTTTTTGTTTGACGCGGAATAGCTGCCATGTGGTCCCCTAAAAATTTGACATAGTTTGGCCCAGTAGTTTTCATTTTACGAACATTTTTTTGTTTCCGGTTCTTGGGACCTATATTTTTTAAGAAGCGCGGCACCATTCGTAGGTCCACCCATACAATAGCTAGACACTAAAAAGTAACAAATAAAATTTAAAAACTTCGTTTAAAAAAACCGACTTAGAAAACTAAAAAAACTAAAATGTATAAAATAACTTATTTCTAAAGCTATTATTATTAATATATATTATCTAAAACATCTTGAAGTCGGTGCAAAGTAAAACATAAAAATAACTATATTTTGAAAATTACTAAGCACCGACTTTAAGATGTTTTAGATAATATATATTAATAATAATAGCTTTAGAAATAAGTTATTTTATACATTTTAGTTTTTGAAGTCGGGTTTTTTTTTGAAGTAAAATGTGTAAAATATACCTTTTTATTAGAATTAAAAAAATTTGCAACTCAAAAACTAGTTCTACTAGAAAAAGAAATTATTGTTGTTTTCGTAATCGACGCCACTAAATTAATTAAAAAGTTTAATAAAACCCTGGAAAATTTTTCGCTGTACAGACCAGCGTAATTAATTGGGCGTAATGAATTACCTTCTTAGTACAGGTAATTTAAAACATCATTTTGTTTTTGTATGATAATATTTTAGTTTATAATTTCCTAATTACACCCATTAAAACTCGTATAAGATCGTATATAAGCGGCTCTTTTTATTCAGTTCATCCTAAACAAGTTTGTTAATAGGTTGCAAAGAAAAATTATTAAAAATGAAAATTCAAATTGTAGTATTATTTTCTATTTTAGTTGTGATATCAAGGGCAGAACGAGTAAGTATTTGAATATAATTTTAATGCTAGAGCTTCATCTGCGTTAGTGTTAAAGGATAATTCGCGACCCGTGTGTGGGATTTGCCAGACCGGGGTTGGCACCAGCATGCCCAGTCAGAACTGGTGCCATGCCGTTGCCACCCCCGGATAGGGATATCCACTAAAACCCCTGTGTGTTCCGTCCTGCAACTTATGCCAGGGCTACGGGTATATGACCTAGCTTCTCCGCAGCCTTGGCAGGCACATGCCTGCCAGGCATGGCAATGGAAGAGGCCTCGTGAGGGGGGCATGGGCCCCCCTCACGAGGCCTCTTCCATTGCCGGGGGACTCATCCCCCGGCATCGTCATGCTCTCTTTGGCGTGGGGCGGTCTGGAACGCGCCCCACGGGAGGAGAGATGTGCGCGCGCGGAACACTCGCGCTCTCATCTCGACGGCATATGCGGGTGAGTGAGAACCCCTATACCCCAAGGGGCCCCACCCGCGCCGCCCGCTTACGGTGGCTGAAGGTCGAAATCCGCCCTCCGGCGTTGGCACGTCCTTCTTTGGCGGGAGCGGAACAAGGACGCTCCCGCTCCGTCACCTCCTTCGCAAGTATATAAGTACCTCCCGAAGCAGCCATGCCCCGAGAAGACCTGTGTCAGCCGAAACGTCAGGGTGCCGTGTCTACGTCTTGTCCAGTCGTGTAGGACGGGCCTCACAGCTTTGATAGTGGCGAGGCCCGCGCTGGCGTGTCTGAGGCGTTCTTCCCATCATCTCTGCCTACCCCTACCCACACGGGAAACAGGCGCCATGCTATGATTGTATGTATTATTTCTCACAAAAAACGTGAATTTCAATTTGAAGTGATCAACTATTATAACTGCTGAGAACGCTGGATTCCGGGAACATCGTTAAACAATAGAAATTAATTAAGAAACTATAAGGAAGTATTATAAGTAATATAAAAAAAAACAATGGCTGTGATTTCTTATACTCGTTATTGCATTATTGTGATTATTTTCTATAAGTTCATGCTAATAATTAGCTCCTCCGTCAACTTCGTTTGCATGCAACTTGGACAAACAGTATTTTTATTTTATTCTAAAAACGAAGCAAATGGTAGAGAATGACGACAAAGAAAATTTTCCCAAGACAGGTCAAAAGAGACTAAGTAACTAAGTTGTCACTTCCTGAAAATGTTCTACTCTAGCAGGCTTTCGCGCGGCATGTTGGTTGTGATACCCTCTATAATCCCTATTAATATTATAAATGCGAAAGTAACTCTGTCTGTCTGTTCCGTTTTCACGTAAAAACTACTGGACCGATTTGGCTGAAACTCAGTATATATATGTTTTCGATACCGAGAATGAACATAGGATACTTTTTATCCCGAAAAGTGGGATAGTTTCCGGGATAAAAATATATTTGTCTTTCTGTTTGTTATGCTTTTACGGAAGAACTAAAGGGCCGATTTGGCTGAAATTCGGCACGTATGTAAATTAAATATTGAGGATGGACAAGCGATAATTTCCATTGTGGCCTTTTTGGTAATTTTAGCCTATTTGGTCATTTTGGCCTTTTTGGTCATTTTGACCTTTTTTGTCATTTTGGCCTATTTGGTCATTTTGGCCTATTTGGTCATTTTGGCCTATTTGGTAATTTTTCATGTTTGGTCATTTTGGCCTTTTTGGTCATTTTGGCCTATTTGGTCATTTTGGCCTATTTGGTCATTTTGGCCTATTTGGTCATTTTGGCCTATTTGGTCATTTTCGCCTATTTGGTCATTTTGGCCTTTTTGGTCGTTTTGCCTATTCGGTCATTTTGGCCTATTCGGTCATTTTGGCCTTTATGGTCATTTTGGCCCTTTTGGTCATTTTGGCCTATTTGGCCATTTTGGCCTTTTTGGTCATTTTGGCCTATTTGGTCATTTTGGATTTTTTGGTCATTTTGGCCTCTGGTAATTTTGATCATTTTGATTATTTTGGCCATTTTGGTCGTTTTTGCTTATTCCGTCATTTTGGCCATGTCGGTCACTGTAGTCTTTTGGTCATTTAGACCATTTTGGCCTTTTTGGTCAAGTTTTGTTATTTATTTTGTTGAAAGATAGACGGGGGGATGGTATAATTAGCGATATAAAATGAAGTGAATCTTCCGTAGGCAAATACATAAAAATGTAATATAATATAACCTGTAACACTTGCTCTATAAACAAGAGACACGCACTAGCGGTTAACCCGCGGCCCAGCCGCGGGGTAAACTCTAGTACAGTATATATCTTACACCGTATCATATCTATCAGTATATATCTACAGTTAGTTTTTTATACGTGCAGGAACGGAGAAAGAATACAATTTCCTGCGGCCGGGCGGCCTGTCACAAGAGGCGACAAAACAACCCACAGCCAGATGGTAGGGCATTTGCCCGACTGGATGGCTACCACCCCTGGTCTAAAGTATGTCGCCATAACAACTTTGAGTTGTGTTCCGGCATTAGTGGCCAGGTTCCAGTGTCCCTTAAGAGAGCAACAGTGCATTTGTAGCACCTTTGGTGTTGCAAATGTCCATAGGCGATGGTAACCGCTTTCCATCAAGTGGGCCGTCTGCCTGTCTGCTGAACTCATGCAATAAAAAAAAACCGAATTGGCTGATTTTGAGAAAATAAACATAGCCTGTATTTATTATACCAAATCATAACATAGCTCGTAAGGACCAATGTTTGTGAAGGAATGTCAAACGGCAATCTAAGAGAAAGGGTTGTTTTTGAACAAAATTTTCCATAGTCCATACATTAATCCATTGGTTTATGTATGCCCATGTGTATGATACCTATTATGTAGAGGAAATTATTTACGAAGTTGTATTTTACATAAAATACATGCCACATAGTTAGCACAGTTTTATACTGGTAATAATTCCTCCTATAATACCTGCGCAACAGACCAATTTTAGTACAATCAATCGTGTAAGCGGAACGGAGCTAAGAATAGATAGCAAACAACACTCTGCCATTTCTGCTTGAGAATAAAGTTCAATATAGATTATTTAGATGTCGGAAACCAGTCTGAATTTTTCTGCACAAACGATAACTGCCGATCGGAATTATAAGTTGTGTAAAACTGTGTGTATATGCCCGAATTTCAAAAAGAATACTTTGTGAATGTATCCGGGCATCCGCATAAAACCGCTGGTTAGCAAATAGCTCAACTTTGCGCGTCCGTTGCTGTGTATTTGAAAAGTAATAAATATGAGTACATATAACTTACATAGCACGTAGTTTACGTCCGCTAGCACGCTGCACTTTACACAATCACACAAATTAAGTTGAAAGTTCACTGGGCCGGCCTTTGATATTGTATTTGGTTTTAAAAAGTATGGTGCGAATTTAAGTGTCCCAGTGTTGGGGGGAAGGAGATAGATATATATATACATTACCATAGTAGAAGGAGAAGTGTTATACTATGTAATGAATGAAAGTGTAAGCCTGGCAACCATGCTCAAAATTCCCGCTTAAATAATAAACACTGTATAAAGTGTAATTCAGTATCTGTGCCCGCCACGCACTTGCCTGGTTTATTCAACCATGTTTTAAAAATAAAAAATCGTACAATAATTATGTATACCACCTCGCCACTCCTAATCAGAATAATCTTGCCGCGGGTTGTCTGGAAGAGATCGCTTTTTAGGGATAAGCCCGCCCTTTGTACCCAAATACAATAATATTATAGATTTCTGTAATGGTGTACAATAGTGTTAAGTATCTATCTAATAAAAACTTCGTTTAAAAAAACCGACTTCAAAAACTAAAAAACTAAAATGTATAAAATAACTTATTTCTAAAGCTATATTATTAATATATATTATCTAAAACATCTTAAAGTCGGTGCTTAGTAATTTTCAAAATATAGTAATTTTTATGTTTTGCTTTGCACCGACTTCAAGATGTTTTAGATAATATATATTAATAAAATAGCTTTAGAAATAAGTTATTTTATACATTTTAGTTTTTTAGTTTTTGAAGTCGGTTTTTTTAAACGAAGTTTTTAAATTTTATTTGTTACTTTTTAGTGTCTAGCTATGTATGGGTGGACCTACGAATGGTGCCGCGCTTCTTAAAAAATATAGGTCCCAAGAACCGGGAACAAAAAAATGTTCGTAAAATGAAAACTACTGGGCCAAACTATGTCAAATTTTTAGGGGACCACAGAGCAGCTATTCCGCGTCGAACAAAAAAAGAATCACGTAAATCGGATCATAAATAACGGAGTAATCGGCGAACATATGGAACGGAGTGAAAATTATTTCCATGAAAAATGTCCATAAAATGAAAACTACTGGGCCAAACTATGTAAAATTTTTAGGGGACCAATTGGAAGCTATTCCGCGTCGAACAAAAAAAGAATCACGTAAATCGGATCATAAATGACGGAGTAATCGGCGAATATATGGAACGGAGTGAAAATTATTTCCATGAAAAATGTCCATAAAATGAAAACTACTGGGCCAAACTATGTAAAATTTTTAGGGGACCAATTGGAAGCTATTCCGCGTCGAACAAAAAAAGAATCACGTAAATCGGATCATATATGACGGAGTAATCGGCGAACATACATAAAAAAAAGAACAAAAAAAAAAAAAAAAAAGATTCCGACGAATTGAGAACCTCCTCCTTTTTTCGAAGTCGGTTAAAAATAAACATTAATATGAATTCATATATTTTTCAGACACCCTACCACCTGCCGCAAAAAGAAACCGAAAACTTATTACAAGTTGGTTCTCAATGTTTGACTGAGACGAACGTCCCGACCGAAACGTGGGATGCTATCAAAAAAGATAAATATGAACACGATGATATCTACAAGAAGTTTCTATTTTGTATGATGTCGAAACTTGAGTTTGTTGATAACCAAGGTCACCCTATCAAGAACAAACTATACGAAACCTTCAAGGAAGATGACTTAAAGAAAGTAATTGATAAGTGCGGTGCAGACTCAAAAGGTGATACGCCAGTCGATGTTACCTACAGATTTTATAAATGTTGTATAGATAATACTAATATTCGTATAGCAATATAAATATTTATACTTTGTCGATATTATTAGCGGTGTAGAGTGAACTTCAGGTAATAGGGATGTGGGCAGATTTTACAATAAATTCTAATATTTTGCATATAAAAGAATATGTGTTAAAATAACGTTTTATAGTCTTTTAAAATATTGTGATAGAAATAGTTTTAATTACTTTTGACCAAACCCATCTATTCTTATGCATTTTGATGTGCTGTTTCCGAATGGGTGTATGTACCAAACTGACCCCAGATCCAAAATTTTGAGGGTGTATAGATCAGACTGACCCCAGATTCAGATTTAGCGTTAAATACATAAGAATAGATTGGTCTGGTCAAAAGTACTGATCACTTTTTTGTGGGTCGTTGTAATTAATTGATTTATTTTACTTGTAACTCTTATTAAAGTACTTTTGATATTGTGTTTTATTATTGTTTTTGTAATCTAGATGTCTAGAATAATATAATTATAAAATGCATATATACGTGGGTGGTCTGAGGTGTGAGACGGTGCGTTGCCTTTGTAAAACAGGATTTTCTTTTTCTGCAAATATGACAGTGTTTTCGCAAGTTCTGCTTTCAGCTTGTCAAGTAATGATGAGTAGTATGCTCCTGTAATGGGTTTTCTTTTTCAAGATAATCGATTAAAATAACTCAGCGTTCGAGCAAGCTATAAACGAGGTGGCTGCGGCGGACTGGAAAAAGTGTTTTAGACACTGATTTAGAGGCATGGAATTTTGTATAGAGGCTGGTGGAGAGTAGAGAGAGAGAGAGAGAAAGATAACACTTTGTTGCATAACATACAATTACAAAAATAGACCATATTTGCAATATTTTCTAGGCGATACAATAGGCGGCCTCTTCGCTCAAAGCGATCGCTTCCAGGTAACCTAAATAAAAAACAAATTTGAATCAGGCGATGTAGATGGTGCAGGAAAAAGGCAATGGACACATAAATACTCAAACTAAATTAACAAATAAACATACAAATACATACATAAATAGTCATAAATATACACGTATACAATAATATACTTATTACAAAATACATACGTTATTATAATAAATGTATTAGCATATTATTATTGTGTTAATCAGACAGCTACTTATGGATAAATAGTGTTTTCTAAGTAAATTTCTAAATATCGGTAAGCATTTGGCCTCTCTGACAGTAAGTGGCAGGATATTCCAAAGTTTGACAGCCTGCACTGTAAATCATGTATTATCCATAATAGGATGAAGTGTGTGCAGGTGTCATAGGTTCGCGATAGGTATCAGAGCGCAAATTCGCAAATCTTTCTGAGTGTCCCCCGTAAATATAATTCCTTAGGCTACATCCGTCAACATAAAAGTTTGACATAGTTTGGCCCAGTAGTTTTCATTTTACGATCATTTTTTTGTTCCCGGTTCTTGGGATCTATATTTTTTAAGAAGCGCGGCTCCATTCGTATGTCCATCCATACATAGCTAGACACTAAAAAGTAACAATTAATAAATAAAGAAAAAAAAACTTCGTTTAAAAAAACCGACTTCAAAAACTAAAAAACTAAAATGTATAAAATAACTTATTTCTAAAGCTATTAAATATTAATATATATTATCTAAAACATCTTGAAGTCGGTGCAAAGCAAAACATAACAATTACTATATTTTGAAAATTACTAAGCACCGACTTTAAGATGTTTTAGATAATATATATTAATATTTAATAGCTTTAGAAATAAGTTATTTTATACATTGATATATTGAAGTCGGTTTTTTTAAACGAAGTTTTTATTTTTTGTTTCATTTATCGGGATAAAATGTATCCTAAGTGTTAACTAGGGTTATAAGCCAGCGTTATGTGTAGGTTTATTTATATACATTCAGTAGTTTCCAAAAACGATGCGATCGCAGCGCCATCTCTTTCACTATTTTCGTTAATGTCACGAAACCGACGTTCATTATCTGGATAAAAAGTATCGTAAGTTACGCCCCGGGATATAAGCTAGCACTATATAAAGTTTCGTTTAGAAGTTTTCATCTGATGGTCTAACAGACAGAGAGAAAGACAGACAAAAATTCTAAAAATTGCATTTTCAGAATATCCTGATCCGAATGATTTCCCTGTTTTTTTTTACGTTTTAAACGCATTGTATAAACTCGAACCATTTATAGATTTGTTACAGTAAGTATAGATTAGTTACTTTGATTGATACAACCGAAGTGAAAAACAAAAAGAATACGTCGAATAACGGCTTATGGTACTAATTCGACTCTCGTTTATTTGCGGGCAAATAAGTTTTTAGACAAAAACAGTAGATTATTGATGATACGGATGGTTTTTACCATTAAATTCACATTGACCTTTTAAATATCGAATTGAGGATAAACAAAGGTTACATAATTAAATGCATTGACACTCCACGAAGTAAATATTACGTTACGTAATCATTTTGGATAAATATTTTGAGAAAGTCGACAATTTCGAAATCGCAATTAAGTTATTCAATAGCCGCTTCGAAATATTTTTTTAATCAAGTCAAACAATACAATGATTAAACCAGACGGTGCTTGTTCATCAAGGAAATGATGATTTAGAAACTATAACTAATTTAATTAAAATTTACATTAAAGGAAAGGGGATTTTACGTCCAAAGAAATATAGTAATTTCAGATATGCATTAAACAGTGTTATATTTTTCTATTACAAAATGGAAGAAATGAGTCTTAAATTCTATCAGAAAGACGAGAAACCTTAAAGACATCAAAAATATAAAAGTTATTGATTACCATAATCGGTTTATGTTAATGAATTTCATCTTATACTAATATATAAAACTGAAGAGTTGTTTGTTTGCTTGAACGCGCTAATCTCAGGAACTACTAGACTAATTTGGAAAACTCTTTCATTGTTAGATAGTTATCGAGGAAGGATATAGACTATATATCATCTCGCTAAGACCAACAGGAGCGGAGCACCAATGAACAATGTTTCAACATCGGGGGGTATTTTTTAAACTTGATTTTTTTAAACTATTCCACGCGGACGAAGTCGCGGGTAGAAGCTAGTAAAACACACCACATGATTATTTCATTCCAAATAACTAAACCCGCTACAATTATGAAAAACATCAACATAATAAAAATACATTTTAAAATCACTCTCATCTTTTTACAATCTGGGCCTAAAAACATAATAGATTTTTAAGTAAGTGCGTGATGGAGGAATTAATTCATTTAATTCCGTAGCACACTCGCCGAAGTGCATCCAAACACTTTCTGTTTTTAGTGTTGTAATATGAAAATGAAGAATATAAAAGAACTAGAGCCAATTTTCAAAAATCATTAATTCAGTTTGATTAATTGCTGGTAAGGTGATGGTAAATGGTCGTAATTATTCGATACCTCGATTTTAATATCAAGGGCAATAAAACAGTTGTCCAGATCAGTGTAAATGTTACGGTTCGAGCTTATGCTAAAGGAGACGGAGAATTTTGGGCCAAAGAAATGAAATGAGTTGAAATATATAGCTTAATAAAAAATAAAAACTTCGTTTAAAAAAACCGAGTTCAAAAACTAAAAACTAAAATGTATAAAATAACTTATTTCTAAAGCTATTATTATTAATATATATTATCTAAAACATCTTGAAGTCGGTGCAAAGTAAAACATAAAAATTACTATATTTTGAAAATTACTAATCACCGACTTTAAGATTTAGATAATATATATTAATAATAATAGCTTTAGAAATAAGTTATTTTATACATTAGTTTTTTTAGTTTTTGAAGTCGGTTTTTTTAAACGAAGTTTTTATTTTTATGATTTACTTTGCACCGACTTCAAGATGTTTTAGATAATATATATTAATAATAATAGCTTTAGAAATAAGTTATTTTATACATTTTAGTTTTTGAAGTCGGTTTTTTTAAACGAAGTTATATTTTGTATTATAATAAACAGGACAACATCAGTTCTAAATTCTACCTGTAAGACGAGAAATCTCAATAATAAGGTCACAGATGAGATAAGTTATCGATTTCCATAATCGATTTATCTGAACTAGTGGTCGTCGGTGGTCGAAATTCGACCATAACAATAATTGTCAAAGACTATACATACTTCTATAATCACAGATTTCGCCAAAGCTATACTGTTAATTTGACTTGAACAATAAATAAAAGAGTCTAAATGTATGATTGATTTAATATATTCATAATGTATAATTTTGAAAAAATTAGCTTTTGCCCGCGACTTCGTCCGCGTGGAATAGTAAAAAAAGTAAGTTAAAAAAACCCCGATTTTGAAACATTCTTCATTGGTGCTCCGCTCCTTATTGGCCTTACCGTGATGATATATAGCCTATAGCCTTCCTCGATAACTGGGCTATCTAACACTTAAGGAATTTTTGAATTCAGACCAGTGAAGACCGGTGAGATTAGCGCGTTCAAGCAAACAAACAAACTCTTCAGATTTATAAATTTCATACTCCACCGTCCGCGCAATTTTCGTATTCAGGGGTACAAAGTTTTACGCATCCAAATCAACCCAGTAGTTTTTATACGAATTCTAAACAAATAGACAAGCCGACAAACAGAGAAGAATCTAAAAAAATGCATCGTGTTCTCCATCGTTTATATAGTTTATTCCAGGTGTTTCCAGCTTCAATGTGCATGTACATAGTATGCCTAAGTTTTATAATATTATAAATAAAGAACATTCTCTTTTCCTTCAGAACTCTAGAGTATCTGACGAGGCTTAAAAATCCTTTCAAGAAAAATAGTTTGAACAAGATCTAATAAGTAATTATTAAGATAAAGTATTTTTATTTGAATGCTTTTAGGATTCTGTAGTTAAACAACAATTTTTTTATTTATTTTTATTTATTAAGGACAATAAACAGATATACACTAAAGTTACATAAAAAAAAGGTAAATAGTACAAAGTCAGTGTTTATCCTACTACATTATCCACGAATATCAATGTGGTAGTGTACAATTTTTAAAGGAAAACGGAACAAATACAATTCAAACGCACACACACACACACACACACACACTCTCAATCAAAAGAAACAAATCAGCATGCTTATATACATAATTTACATTTAATTATGTGTGGAGGATAAAAATAACAGATATACAATTTGACAGAAAAAAAAGACAGATAATTACAGTGTTTGGTCCTTAATGGCGTTAATGACATGTTTTTTAAAAGCACCCAAGGATAGTGCAAATATGTCGATGTTTTCAAAATATATATTGTAGTTGTTGACGAGTTGGTACATTGGGGCACGAAGTCCTGCGTTTGTACGACAGGAAGTCGTAGAAAAAAGCCGCCCAATTTTAACCGCGCGTCTAAGCACTGTCCTTGGGACGCAATAACAAATAGTGTTAGTAAGAGGCAAGCAATCTATGTAATTGTGACAAAATTTATAAAGCAATATAGCACCCAGTAAAAGACGTCTATTAGAGAGTGACAGTAGGTTATATTTAAGTAGTAATTCAGAGTATGGGAGATGGCCGCTACTACACCTATAGTACATTATACGTAGAAATCTTTTTTGAACTCGTTCAATAGCATCTGTATATTTGTTATAAAAAGGATTCCATACTTGAGTGGCGTATTCGACTTGAGGTCTGATAATCGTGTTATAAAGATAAAGATATGTCCGTGGCCTATTAAAGAATTTACTTGTTCTACTAACAAAACCCATCATTTTGTTAGCTTTTCGAATAATCTGTTGTGTATGAATATCTAAATGTAGTTTACTATCCAACACCACCCCAAGGTCCTTGACGTTTTCAGTTTGAGAGAGGGACACGTTCATAAGCTTGTAAGTATAATTGATTTTATTAACTTTTTTTGTAAAAACTATCGAGTTGCATTTATTTATATTTAAAAGTATATGATTGTTCAGACAATATGAAGTGAAGCGATCTAAATCTTTTTGTATTTGAACACAATCATTATGTGTGTATATTCGACGGAAAACCTTCAAGTCATCGGCATAAAGTAGGAACTTAGTATAATGAAAGCAGGACCTAATGTCATTAATAAAGATAATAAATAATAAAGGACCTAGAATTGATCCTTGGGGAACTCCTGAGGTAGTGAAGGTAACTTCAGAAAAATTACCGAGAAGGGTCACCTTTTGAGAGCGATTTGTGATGTATGAAACAAACCATCTTAATAAATTGCCACGTATACCATTGTAGGCAAGTTTTTCTAATAGTTTCTGGTGGTCCACCTTGTCGAAAGCCTTCTTGAAATCTGTGTATATTGCGTCTACTTGCACACCTTCATCCATACTCTCAAATAAATAGTTTGTAAACAACATGAGATTTGTACACGCAGAACGTTTTTTTACAAATCCATGTTGTTCTCCAATAATGGAGTCGTGCAATAGAGGATAGATATTATTATGTACAAGTCTTTCAAACAGTTTTGACAAGGCGGACAAGATAGAGATGGGCCGGTAGTTACTAATGTCTTGTTTAGACCCAGATTTAAAAACGGGTATAATATAAGCCTCTTTCCAAATAGATGGAAAAACACCTTCTAAAAGGCATTTATTAAATATTATGTGTAGTGGTATACAGATGGAGTCAGCTGTCTTATTTAGGAAAATTGGATGTATAGTATCTGGGCCCGGGCCTTTAGATGTGTCAAGTCTTTTTAATGCTGTTGTTATTTTAAAGAGAGACAAATGCACATTATTGATTAACGGACTGTTTTCAGCATAGTTGTTAGGCGGCTGCCATGTGTTACTGTCAAAGTGTGTAGGTTCGTATACAGAATTAAAAAAGTTCGAAAATAAAGTACAGATATCCTGAGGTGTCGAAGCTGACTGTGACAGATAATGCACGGAGGTAAGGTTTTTTTTTGTTTTAAATTTGAAACGAACTTCCAAAAGAATTTGAGCAGATACTGTTTTGGACCGTATCTATGTAGTTCTTATAACAGATTATTCTAAGATTAAAATGTAATATCTCAAACCCTACACTGTGCTTCGTCCTACATGCACATAAACATTTTTTACGTATCAGCCATGTGCAAAAGGTTTTCTACTCATAGTCGTAACTCCTAAGAATAACTTGCTCAATAGAATAATAACTCTTTTTACGAATAAAATGTAATATATCTAAAAAAAGGCAAAATTTGAAACAGTTAAATAAATAGGACTATACAAAAGCTTTTTCTATTGAGTTTAAATTAGTAATTCAACAACATCAATTATATTTCTTGAAAATCGCATGACATGAATACAAATCACGTGAGGCATTTGAAAATAACTTATATAGGTACTTTTGAATTACTCACATTCATTGTTTTCTTCGTGGATGATTGAATTATCCTGTTGTGACGTAAGGCGCGGGCTATAAAAGCATAATGCAGTTGTTGGTATTTCGCACAACACTCCATAGCCTCGGCAAAGGTATCAACTTATTATTTTGTATCGGCAAAATTGCAGTTCACCTCAAAATGCAAATTCATTCAAGCTTCTCTGTTTTTGTGGTGTGCGTAGTTTTGTTCACCGGTCAAACAAACTGTGCCAAGGTAAGCGTGTTTTATTTAAGCTCCTTATATATATTGTAGGCCTTGTTTTTCTTACAAGATAACTCCTTGGATAAGCTTTTGGTTAAATATTGTCTTTAGATGATTATATGATATTTTCTATTGTAATATCAAACTTTAAGGGCCTTACTTATAATCGTTACTTAAATTTAAAGAAACTGCTCAGCAACTGATTAATGAAAATATCACCCATAAACTCCTCTTTAGTCTAATATTTTGGGTACAACCTACATTAATCATTCAAATTTAGTTTCTCTGTGCTCTTTATAGATACAAAACAGGTAATACACGTATAAAAGTGAAAAAAAGAGATTTTCATTGATCAGGGACAGGATTCTAATTCTCTTACTTAAGAGATGCTTAATCGTTTCTTAACGAGATTATTATAAGTAAGGGCATCTAAACATCATTAAATAGTGTAATTTATTCCAAAAATCCTGTTTGTAATGTGCAAACATTATCATAAAATATTGGGGTCGTTTTAGTATTACGCCAAAAGGAAGGTTTGCAATGAAAATCAGCGTTGTGTCGGATATTATGTCGGCACCGCAGTAAGCTCAATGCAAACCTTGTTTTCTGAAAATGCGGCGTAAAAATTCTCAAACTATGATTTTATTTTTAATATTCATGTCAGCAATGTATGCACGTCGCTATTTCTTCAGATAAAGCTTTATTTCTATCTATCTTCTAAGGAAAAACATCACAAAAAACATTGTTACACTAGTTCTTTCCACGCAGCTTATCATGACTTTTGGTAAATGACTTAAAAAAAACACGGTAAATACATTAAAAAGTGTAATTCGTTCAAACGACAAATGAAGAACCTGGTGATGTAATCATTATAATAGAGGAGAAGTTTTGGATAAAAAGTAAACTATATTTTTGTAGTGTCTTTTGCTACGGGCATATTTTTCTTTTTTATTACAACGACTATCCTGACATGTAAGCTGTAATAATTTATTATTAGGTTCTTATTCTGAGGTTCTTACATTGAATTTAAGCGAAGGGCAATTCTGGTAACAGCTATAGTTGTCAAATATTTTTGAACCGCACTTTCGGTATCATTCAAAATTTTAAAATGTATTATTAATTTTTTGTTTATTTTTATTGTTATTTTGGCAAATATGTGGACGGCTTACCTAATAGAAAGTAGTTACAATAAAGATGTTTACAACACTAGGGGCGACGGCTAGACTGCTAGCTTTTAAAATGTAATAGAGGAGGTGAAATAGAAAGAGCAGACAGGACGAATTATATAGAAGAGATAGACAGAAGAAGAAAGGGAAGAGTTGAAAAATGATAGAATAGGGAGAGAAGGCAGTGGCTTTCGGAACTCTCACTCATCGTACGAAACATATTATTATAATAACAGCCCAAAAATTAAGTAAGCAGTATAAATAAGAATGTGTGTCGATAAACGTCCAACTGCTAGGCTCGGGCCTCACACTAAAGAGGATCGCAAAATACGCCCGCCACGCTTGTCTAAGGGGGCTTAGCAGGTTTGACAAATCGGTTATCTGGATATGCAGGTTTCATCACGATGTTGTACTTCAGCGTTGTTATCTCGTGGTAATTGTAACAACGTGCACATTAGGTTGGAACACTGCCTAAGTGGTGCATACGTTCCGGTTTAGATTCAAACCGGCGCTCTTTGTGCTTGGGAAGCGCGTGCTAGCCATTACGCTTTCACGACTTTTCGTAAGAAACATACTCAAAGCTATTTTACGCCGATATTACGCCGGGTTTTTATATTTTACTATCCATTTGTCTTAATACTGGTTATAATTTGGTATAAACTCCATACAAATAATATAATTTTTTAACCAATGGTGAGGCCATAAACTAGGTTGAAGGATACAGACACTTAGTAATCGGCACGATAAAATGCTAGCCTCTTTTGCTGTGGTGATATTTGCGATAGAATTTCTTACAGAGTTTCATTAACCTTTTAAATAATTTTGAGTTACTAAAGTTTTATATGTTTACAGACAGTCGTTAAAGCTCCACCAGAATTAGCAGGACCAATCCTCAAAACTATATCAGCTTGTAGTGAGGAAACGAATAACAAGCAAGAAAGGATTATGGCTGCGATAGTAGAAAACAAAGTGTTTGAAGATGAGGCATTTATGAAATTTATGGACTGCACATTCCAAAAATCTGGATACGCAAAGCCCGACGGAACTCTAGACGTAGAAAAATCTGTTAAAATATTCCCAAAAATTTTTGACATGAAAACAGTTTTTGAAAATTGTAATAAAGAAAAAGGTAGTAAAAGAGTCGAGACTACATTTAAAGTTTTTAAATGTTATCAACAAACTTCACCAGTGCAGCTTGCGTTTTAATTTTAAATAATTAAATTATATTTAGGTTATAGCATAATGAATGACAATGAAAATTTTTAGTTATTTATGTCAGTAGTTCCTCGTATTGGGGCTTCATCTGCGTTAGTGTTAAAGATTTAGGCTTTAGCTGAATGCGTCTTATTTAAAACGTTAAAAATAAATCCGTTATGCAAAGCCACATTAGTGTAAATACATGGGTTATGTCAATATTTAACGTCATTAACATGTCGTATTTCAAATTGTGCGTCATGCTCATCACCACATCTGCGTGAAATGACATATACCTTTAACTTTATCCCAGATGAAGCCGCACTATTAAAACTTGAAAACTGTTTCAAATTTTCAAATTCATACCTTTAAAATTTTATGTTTAAACGAATATTTTATATTGAACACTATATATTTTGTAATACTGTTTTTCTAATTTGTAAATGAAATATTAATAATAAGTACTTATGTGCTAGGAATTAATGACATTAATTACAAAATTGCATCAATTAACTAATCTATCAAAAGTAATATTTTTGTGCAGATTCGTGATATCGAACCATTATTTAATTGGAATGTTAATGTTATTAATTAATTATAACAACTATAATTTTGTATTATTAACAATATTATACAAACTATGTACAGTGATACAAAAGAGATTTCCATGCAAAGATATGCCTCAATCTTAATAATATTTTGTTAATGAATTCGACATTGATATAACGTTTATCCTAATACAGGGGTCGGCAACCTTTTGAGTCGGAAGAGTCAAAAATACAATTTACGAAATTTCAAAGTTTTTAAAGAGCTACAATTTTTTTCTTGCCAACAATAAATATTACTTGCATAAATTAAGTGTTTGATAATAACAAACAAATCTATTTATTCATATATAAGTAGTGTTATTCACAACAAAAAGATATATAAATATTTCTGTGACATTATTAGATAATTACTTATTATTAAATCAAAAAATTAAAACAATTACCTTACAAGACTAACTTGTGCTTCAATAACAAACAATTGGGCAAACGAACTCAACGGAAACCATGTCTATCAAGAGCTTCATAACATATAGGTACATGGTAACATGTTGTATGTACGCAAAAATGCCATTTTATATTGTTTACAAAAAATATGCATGTTACAATTTAGGAGGTCTTACCAGTATACAAGTGTACCTAAGAAGAAGGGTATTCCGGATTTCAGCCTTATACGATCAACTAGTTTTGTTTTATTCACAATTTTGTGCATTGTGTAATGCACTTTTGTCTGTACGCCCATTTGGTATGAAGCCCTCGATGTATAACTAAAGAGCCGCAGCTCTATACCCAAAGAGCCACATGTGGCTCGCGAGCCGCAGGTTGCAGACCCCTGTCCTAATATGTTATTATTTAGAATTTCGATGACAGCCGATTTTTTATTCGTTAAATATGTAATAAGTTTGTTTTATGTACGTCATTAAAATGTAAACAATAAAATAAACTTGATTGTAATTAAAACTGGTATTACCTTTGAAATAATAGATAATACGTGTTTTATACAGAGTTTCCTCTATTAGAAGTATTGCTTGAACAAAATTTCCTTAATAATACACTTATCCTTTTCTGCAGTTTCCTCGGTGTACTCTTTAGATCTGTATTAGATGGTATTTCCTTATTACCCGGGATGTAAACTGCTATACGCTCTTCTAAAAGCTAAAAGTACTTAAAAATAAATATTATATATCACTATTTCTTTGCATCCTAGGCTACATAAAAACCAGTTAATTCTAAACTTAGATCATAATCTAAAGAGTGGAAATATTTCTATTTAAATTACACTAGTTCAAGTACGGTCGGTTTATACTATATCTTATCTGATATATAAAAATCTCGTGTCACAATGTTCGTTCCCATACTCCTCCGAAACGGCTTGACCGATTCTCATGAAATTTTCGCGAGCTTGGAACCTTGTGCTTCGGAAACCCATAAAGTTTAATAAAACTAAAATATAAGTTGACTCACTTAAAAATCAAATCGGTTTCAAGCAAATAAAAACTACCTTAACTCAGAATTAACAAAAAAAAGTGACGTATCACGTCAGTGACAAATCTGTTTTTCCCTGGACTTTTCAGGTGTGCATGGTATTTTTTCCCTGGATGCGATTCTTTAAACGTGAAGAACTCTAAGAATCGTGTTTTACTTCGTTCCGTTTACTATTCGTGTAGTACTGGAAATGCCCTACAAAATGCACAGATTTGTTTCCAAATAAAAGCGACGAGTTCCTCTTTTTCCCTGGTCTTCAATTGTTTTGTTCCTGCTTTTGTGTATGTTGACATTAATGAAATAAAATGACGTTTTAAGTGTTTATAACCAGGTGTGCCTTTTTATTTATTTCATTAGTTTACTAAATACACTACACCATTGCATTGAAATAGACGATTGAAAGGTAAAGTCTTAAAACTAGGGTGTTACTTAGATTATATAAAGAAAGTAGCTGATACCCGCCCGCTTCGCGTACCGTAAAATCCGTTCTTAGCTAACTTCTACTTGGCAAAAGGAAGGTCCATGCCAAATTTCAAGTGTATAGATATTATAGTTCCTGAGATATCGTGATGACTCACTATATACGTGGATTTCAATTATATATATAAAGAAATTACTGACGATATAATTATCAGATGGAAGCATATTGTGCAAACGGAAATATATTCGGCGAAACTTACTTAGTGAATTGGCAAATATATCTAAAGTGGAGATATATATATATACTTTAAATTTTATATTTGTTATTTTTAATCGTGGAATTAGTGCAGTGCTGCCTAAAACTCTCTTGCGCAGAGGCGGCTAAAGATAATGATGCGTGAGTGGGGATAGTAAGCAAGCACTCTGAAATTAACTCCACATAATAGTAAAGTTGAGGACAATCTATTATATAATGTATCAATTTATTTAAAAACAATAAGTTTGAAATGATGCACTTCTTCTCCAGGGAATTAACTTCAAAATGTCGCAAACACCTCCCATAGAATATGTTTCCTTTTGCAAGTTTACTGCAATAACGCAAGTACCATAGAAAGTGTTTTTAGACGCGTTCGAGTCTAAAACAATGAATTGAGTAATGTGGTCTCTATACAATATTCCAGTAAACTTCTGATATAGCTATTAAATAATGTTATTTTGCTACCAGTTATATTAAATACCTTCCCGTTACGTATTATGAACCCTAACATGTTAAAAGCCTTTTTGAGTACATTCTCGTAATGGTCATAAAATGTAACTTTACTGTAAATAAGTACCCTGAAGTCTCTCACGCAACAGATTAAATAACTTTGATCCCATTTATTGTATACCAGATTATACGAGTATATAAAAACCATAGGTAGTTGCTCTATATTATGTACATAAAAATTTAATTAGATTTTTATATAAACCATTATTTTTATTTAATTCAAAATAAATTCCAACGGAGAACAGGTTTTTGAAGGTCAATACATATAAGTTAAAATTTAATCTTCGTAACGTGTTATTGCTGTTAAGCAGCAGAAGGAGCAAGAAACTCCCTTCACTACTTAAGTTAAACTACTTACGTCAATATAGTGTAAACAACTGCAAAACCCTTTATGTTTTCACGAAAACATAAAGGTTTCGTTTTTGTCATAATTGCTCTAGAACTGTAAAAATATTAGCAAAGTTGCTTTCCAAATGTACCTGCGTAAATATTGATATCTTATCTTACAGACAAATTCTTGCTACTAAAATTTTACAAGTGATAAGTTACATTTTCTGTATAAGGTCTATTATTTGGGTTACATAACAATAGATATGACCACGTCTCTGAATGCCGTAAAAAACACAGGCTGTCTAGTGCGGCAGATTTTGGAGGGGCGGAAAATTTGGGTCCAAATTTTTTTGTCTTACAGAAAGTTTAAAAAGTCATATTTATATAACTAGCTGTACCCGGCAGGGGTTGTACTGCTTTAAAAAAAATTAAAATCTAGAACCCGATTCCAGTGTCATCTATCGGGACCAAATGTTAATCTAAACTATTCTCAAATCCACTTGAACAAACAAAAAAATTCATCAAAATCGGGCGCAGCATTTAGGAGGAGTATCGCGGCGCCGCCTACTGGGTCCAATCGTTTATTTTTACACTATTCCGGGACAAACTTCAACACATACAACAACAAAAAGAACACTTAAATTCTGGTACCCGATTGCAGCGCCATCTACCTGATTTAAATCAAAATCTAAATCATCCCAGTAGAAAATTATAAAAATACTAATATCGCTATAAAAAAACTAATATCGCTATTAAAAAGAATAGGGGCTAATTGTAGAGGGTTAAAAATTTAGGGTTGTATGTATTTTTTAATGATACCTATATCATAAAAAAAGTAAAAAAAAACAAAAAAAAATCTAAAAAATAAATAATATATTTAGGGGTGGACTACCCTTAACATTTAGGAGGATGAAAAATAGATGTTGTCCGATTCTCAGACCTACCCAATATGCACACAAAATTTCATGAGAATCGGTCAAGCCGTTTCGGAAGAGTATGGGAACGAACATTGTGACACGAGAATTTTATATATAAGAAGATAACATGGTCCTGATTAATCACATAAAATCACATTATACTTTAAAAATCTTTAATTATCCAGTTTCTATTATTTATTCAACATACAGTAATAATTTGCTGGCAAGTTGCATGATACGGTGTGGTGAACAAAAATCAACAAAAACTTAGTCGTGTAATTATAATTAATTTCGGTTGCGGCTTATAGAGCACTTGAAGAGGTATAAAAGACCCCAAGAACAATGACGAGCGTCATTTAAACTTCACATAGTCAATGATAACTATACCAAATAACAATATGTTATTAATTAAAATAATTTTGGCATTATTCGCCTTTGTTTGTTTTGTTGGTGCTGATACGAGAGTAAGTACGACTGTGATCTAAAGTGTTATAGGGCTATTTCAATATTGGTTATAAATCTATGCTTTTTAAGATTGAGTAGCTGTTTGGGCAAGAAAGTCGCTTACCTACCTGCAAGCCGTAACGTAAGCCGTTTGCAGTTACTGCAACCAAAACAATAATGTGCACGTAGCTCGCGAACTCGAAACGAGCGGGGCACGTGGCCCCCTCAAAAAGAGCCCCGAATCTAGACTGGGGCTAGCCTGAGCCCATGCCCCGGGTGGCCAACTCAGAGGGCGGCAAATTCAAACTTCGCAGTCAAACTCATCATTAACACAATTTTGACCACTGAAACATATATTATGTATATTTGGCATAACACAGAAAGAGCCGAGCTAGACCGGTCCTTGTGGCGTTCTTTCCAGGAAGGCCTATGTCCATCAATAGGCGTCTGGTGGCTGAAATGATGGCGATGATTAAGGTAAAAATATAGGCGAGGGGCGGGGGACGCATTTAAGTTTCTGCCCCCTTTCGAAGAAATTCAATTTAGGCAGCAAAGTAATAAAGCAGAGATCAATGTTGGCGTACACATAAGAGCACGTTACTGTATCCGCTCGGTTACAGTTACGGCTCGCAGATGAGTATCATGCGGCGTTCTAAATCGTGAAGTGTGTCCGTCTGTCCGTTTATCTATGTATCTCATTTCCATTTCTATCAATTAATAGTTCTATTTAGATAAAATTTCGAACATAAGAAGTAGACAGAAAGAAAGACTTTATTTGAAAAAATAGCACCGTACTTACATTAATTTCAAATCTTATATATAAAACTCTCGTGTCGCGGTGTTTGTAGTTAAACTCCTCCGAAAGGGCGTGACCAATTGTCATGAAATTCTGTGTGCATATTGGATAGGTCTGAGAATCAGACAACATCTATTTTTCATCCCCCTAAATGTTAAGGGTAGGAGTAAATATTTTTTAATTTTTTGATAAAAAAATATTTTTGTTTTTTATGATACAGCATTAAAAATACATACTGTAACGGTCCCGTTTGATCAATTATTCATGTTAAATTTTTTGCTTGAAACTAGTAATTTTATCGTTATTTCGAGCCTTATAGCGACATCTGTTATTTGGCGATAATGTTTTTAGTAATAGTGCAATCGTCATTAATTTGATTGAACCAGTATATTGGTATCTTGACAATAAGAATATAGTTTGGTTTAGACGTGTTTGGATAGATGGCGTTGGTTCGCTTTGGAATAATATTTTTGTATGTCTGTCTATAGCCAGTCCTTTTTTTGAAACACTGGTTGAATATTAAAAGTAAATTCTGTTAGATTTTTGTGCGTAGAATTTGGATATTTTTGAATTGAGAACAATCCGAGGCTTGTTGGAAAGGGCTGCTGAGGAAGCGAGAGAGTCGGGTCGACGTCGTTAACGTGTCCGCTTTGGTCAGCGGAAGTCCGTGAAAATAAAAGAATTTTAATAAATTCTAGTGTGTTAAGATAGAAGAGTTGGAGATGAGAAGCTTGGATGCAGTGATTTAAAATGATTTATTGCCCGCTCGCGTAAAAATATATTAAACCGAAAATAATGATTTAAAGGTCTAAAGGTTTCCTCTAAAGAGTGCTAGCCTTCAGAGTTTGAAACCTCGCGTGTGCAGTGTCGTGAAGTGATAAATGTGAGTGTAGTGTGAAATTATTGAAGATGGTGCTGGGAGCTGAGATTTGAATTCCCGCGCTTGAGGCGGCGTGTTTCGTCGGCAGTCCTGTTTGTTCCTGTTGTCTTCGAAAGCTAAGTGGAATTTACTTTAATTAACTTGCAATGTACATTTTAGTAATTTATAAAAATTACTAAGAAATTATTTACGAAATTTTAAAACAATTCATAAACTTTTTCTCTAAGGCAAATATTTCAATTCTGTGGAAGCCGCCATGTTGGTTGATTCTTAATTGTCAGTCTGAAGTGTGGTTATATTTAAAAATTGTTAAAGATGTTTTGATGTATTATATTGCAAGTTAATACTATTAATATATGGATGGCTTTCTATTTTTATGATAATAAACATTTAACACAGGTATGTGAAATATTGAAGCTTATAATCACAAGGTTCCCAGACCTTGGTAGGTTACTTTGCTCGTTGGATTGATACTACAATATGGCTTTCAATGTTTAGGATATTAAACATTTAACATAAGTATGTGAAATGTTGAGACTTATAATCACAAGGTTCCCAGATCTTGGTAGGTTACTTTACCTGTTGGATTGATGCTATAATATGGCCTTGAATATGATTAGATCTTTGCTATGCGAATGTGTATTTTAATACTTTTATTTCAGCTAATAAATCTCTTTCTTTCAGATGGTTAGTTGGATTTTGTCTTTGTGTGTCTGTTCTTTAATATTCTTATTTAATTTTTTCTTGCAAATATTAACTTGAAAACCATCCATAGGTTAATTTATTTTCTATCTGTATAAATTTTGTGTTGTTCTTATAATAATTGATACAGCCGTTTTCTAGTGTGAACTAATAACTTATTAATATTTAACCAAAATCTTTATTTTCGAATAAGTACTTATACCTCAGAGCTGAGAGTTCTAAAACCATTTAAACTAATCTAAACCTATACATAAATCTATGAATATAGACATTATATCATTATAAATTAACTACTAGAACTTGACAGTGAAATACATGAAGAATTATAACCTTAGCGGAGATAAAAAAATAGTTTTCTTTTACACGAATCAATCCTTCTAGGATTGTAAAAATAGTATTAAATGTTCAATATTTATGTGTATGTATATATATATATATTTATCTGGATATTTATATGTTAACATGTCTGTTTGTTTGAAAGGTAAATAGTCTGAGATTAGACTGTTTACATAGGATGAGCTTTATAAGAACTCTATTCAATTATTTGTCTTATGTATTCATATAAATTTTACACATAGTAAGAAATAACTTATATACACACACTTCTAATCAAATGTGAGGTGACAGAGGTGTAAGAATTCCAATTTCAATCAATGAATTTTAGAACAACTGTTTAAGTATTTACATATATTTATGTATGTATTTGATAATTATTGTTTTCTTATTAATGTATTTCAACGTTGTCTAATTACATAAAAGATATTAGACTTGTTAGGTGGTTGTTACCTTTTATTAAAGATTTTAAACTTATAAACATTTAATTTAATTAACTGAATTTCATAATTTATTTTGAATTTTTAATAGTCCAATGGACTTTGCTGAGTTGATTTAATGCAACTTGTTTTCTATTTTTGATTACTTTATTATACTTTCTTCATTGATATTCATAACAGATCTTCATGTTATATCTTGAATGTATATAAAGGTTTTTAGTGAGTTTTGAACAATTAAGGATTTCATCAGACACTCTTTTAACTAAGATGTGGTTTAAGGGACTGATTAAATAATATTCACTTAATAAAATTTCTGAATTTCAACTGTGACTGACGCGCTATATTTTAAAAAAAATTGAATTTCTAATTTTTTGTGGATAACATGTCAGTTTAACTGGAGTTATTATTTTATCAATGCAACTTATAGGGTCTATTCATTGGGGTTTCAATTTGTTTATGATCGTTTAAATATTATATATTAAATTTATTAATACAAGTTTATTTGTAGCGGAAGTGGATTATGATTTCATTATAATTTTCTATTAAAGCCATTATTTGTAGGTTTAGTGTAGAAGCTTGTGGGACCTTAAGGAGCAGTTGTATTTCAGGAGCTGGAACAATAAACTTTATTTCTTTTAGGGTGAATTATGGATTCTTTTGTCAAATCTTATAAATGGAGACTTAAGGGAACTGTAAGCTGAATAATTGAATTCTAGGGTGGTTTGCTGCAACACTTTAGTGATTTTATGAGTAGAAAGGGGGTGTGTTTGTTTAAGTTTGTTCGATATCTAACTAGATTGATAATTATTTGAGTTTCAGCTGGAGTCTGGAGTATATTAGTTCATATTTGAAGTTTGCTTTTGGGGTTTTACTATATCTTTTATTTAAGTATTTATGTATTTATCCTATGGAATTACATGATAACATTACACTATACAACAATCATGCACTCTATATGGGAGGGCTAATTGACTTTAGAAAAATTAAAGTTTATTTAATTTTATAGGTTTTTAATATTTTAAATACTTTCTTGTTGAGAGAGTCTACTTTGGCACTTGGCTTTGTTTGGTGCAAAAGAGTTGTTGATTACAATTTAATTTTTTATTAGAGGTTTCTTTTGATTAGTTATATTTTCTTAAACTAGCAGTTCTACTGTTATCAAGTGTGTATAAAATAGACATTTAAATATGATTACAAAATGAAGTGACGAGATGTTGTTGATTACAATTTAAATTTTATTAAAGGTTTCTGTTGATTAATTACACTTTCTTAAACAAACAGCTCTACTGTTACCAAATGTGTATAAAATAGGCGTTTAAATATTATTACAAAATGAAGTGATGAGGGTGAAAGCACATATTGAAGGTTTCTATGAAGATTCAGATTAGGACCGGGTTTTATGAGCTCTGCAACCTTGGACTAATGGATTCACGACCCATTCGTTTATTGTGGCAACGTTCCCTTGGATAATTTCGTCAATTATCAAGGATTATCGCGCGTACAGCTTTTAAGCAAATTTAGTTTGTTTTTATAATATGTGTATTCACGAGACTAAAAATGGTTTCACATATTAAGATTAACTGAATTGGTAACTGAAGGTCTGGAGCCAGTTAAGCCGCGGATCAGCCTAGAGGCGCGTGGGCACTTGCTTTTAGGGATAAGCTACCGTGTTGTAGGAGGATCAATCGTATCAAAATTTGTTTTCTTTTACGATATGTGACTTCATGAGAGTCTTAGATGTAGTTAGGCCAAGTGGACTTGACTGAATTAGAAAGGATGATTAAAGATATCTACATTTGAGCATTGTTACCAATGAAGACATCTTTGATGCAGAGTATCACCATTTTATGTTAAATATAACTCTAAACTTTACTTTTACGGTGCTATGCTCTCATCTTCTGGGTGCTAGGGTCATTAGACGGATGTAAGGATTTGCCAAATTCACTTTAACTTTCAATTTCATTTTAACCTTCACGGCGAACCTGAAACCTGTCTTTGACAAGGGAATCTCAATAAAAAACTTACTTTTACGGGGCTATACTCTCATCTCTTGGGCGCTAGGGTCGTTAGACAGATGTAAGGTTTCGCTAATTTACTTTAATTTAAACTTCATTTTAACCTTCACGGCGAACCTGAAACCTGTCTTCGACAAGGGAATCTATTATATGAGTGAAGTTGTCTCTCGCCAAACTTTAATTTAAAATTTACTTATAATTCATAGAGAGACATTCTGAAACTCTTACTCTGACAATTTAGGGATGGGAATTTTATGAGATATAGAGAGTATCACTATTTAAACTTCAATTAACTCTTATTACTGCATCAGGGGAGGTCTTTGAGGTGACGTTCCTCATAATGACAATTTTATATGATATTTTGGAAAGGTGACTTTAAGATGAAATGTTCACTTAAGTCTTTTGGCTTTTCCAACTCATTTTACACACAAGGCACTCCAAATGAGTTTCTTTTAAATGGATAGATCGTACTGCTGTGAGTTTCTTGTCGGCTCTTCTCACCAGCAATAGTACGTTGTGAACCGACGCTAGTTTTAGATAATGTTTATAATTGATTCAATAAGTATTAATTAAAAAATTGGAGATTCTTCGTTTATCTCGATATGAGCTCTTTTACTGACAGCTAACGCGGTGGCATAATAATAATAAGAGAGGTGGTTAGGTGGGGTGCCTACACAAAATTATATAATTTGTTATGAATCTACATTAAAATATCTTTTGGCAAAATAAAGGCACGGGCGTACTCAGGCGATGAGCTTATGTCATGAGTAATACATTTATCATAATTCATAAAATGCATAGCATTTTACACTTACAACATATTACTACAATATTATATATATATATTTTACATCAACCTCTGAGAGTCTTCCTGTCATCTGTTCAACACTCTTATATAACCTACCTTGTGAACATAGGGTTAACGGTATTACGACGAGGGTTCCTGCTACTAGATGATTACGATTTATGGCCAATATTACAAGATTTATTCTATGAATAAATTTTATTAATTTCTACTTTATAAATATTTTATTTCTCACTCTATGCTTCGGCTTGAGTATGTCATCCCATAGTCTTTAGACCCAAAAGGGGGGTTCGTTACAATTTGGTGTCGCGATCCCAGGATTTCAGGACCTGGTCTTCTGGGCGTGATGTAGAGTGATTCTAGGACAGTAGAATCGAATCCTGGAACGTTACGATTCGCTGCGTGTTCCCAAGATTCCAGCATGATGTGTCTTATTTAGTACATTTCGTTCAGGTTCGAAGGGAGCAATTGGGGTTTGCATCCAAGGTGTCTGGTTTGATGATGGTGAACAAGTCCTGCTGTTTTGGGCTGAGTTATCTTATTCTTGTGTATCTGAAAGATACACAATTTGTTGCTTGTGAGGCGGAGCAAGGTTTCAAAGGTTATAGAGGGGCTGTAGTTTATTTCGGGGATGACAGGGGGTGATCGGTGGTTGGTGTAATAATTAACAGTCTGATTTTATAGGTAAATGATTTTGAGATTGTGAAAGAAAATTTTAACTTTCATGTTCAGATTAGTCCACAGGTTTACCGTTGGGGGGCGCCACTGTGGTGTTGCGAATTTCAATTATGTGTCTAATTTAGTTTGTCAGTTTTCCGTTACGGGGCGCCACAGGGACGATTCAGTTTAAAATATTTAACTTAAATTAGTTCAATTTCTTGCCGTCAGGGAGCGCTGCAGTGAATTCCGAATTAGTTCGTCATCTTGCCGTTAGGGAGCGCTGCGGTGGTTTTGGAAATTTAAATTTCGTATTAATACGTCATCTTGCCGTTGGAGGGCGCCATGGTGATGTTGGTATTTTTTTTTGTACTTGCGTTCAAATTAGTTTGTCACCTTGTCACTATGGGCGCTGCAGTGACTTTGAATTTCAACTCTAGCGTTGCAATTAGTTTATCCTTTTGTCACTACGGGTGTTGCAAGTGACTTCGAAAATTTTATTTTTCACATTCGGATTAGTTCAACACTTTACCGATGGGGGCGCCACAATAACTTTGTTGATATTCTTGGTCTTGTTGATTATTTATATAGCGAGACATATTTAATTTTATGGGGTGCATATTTTCAATTAAATGAAATATTAATCATTAATATTTTTTTTTGAAACTTTATTGAGGACTTTATTAAATTTTATTTTCATAATAGAGTTGAGGAAGTTAATTGATTGTTAGTCAGCCTTGTGTTATAGATGGGAGTTAGGTTAATAATTATCTACTATGCTGAAGTCAGATGTTGTTATGAGGCACGAACTTAGAAATAAAATTTAATATTTTAATTATTTAAATTATATTATATACATAATTTATATAGTTTATGATTACTTATAGCTTGCTAGCGCTGTGTAATTATTTGAATGAAATAATTGAAAAATGGAATTCTAATATTTCAGGATGAACCAAGAGATGTAACAGTGCTAGTTCACTGCTAATTATAATAAATCAAGAGATATTATATAATTGCTACAAAAGCAAAAGAGCAGAAGCGCTCTCATATAAGCAAAGGAGCTATTCTATTAATATTAATTGAAGATTAGTGCATATCATTTGATGCTGAAGAGTTATTAATATCTTGCTGCCATTATATTTGGAGAATAAATATTGAATAATTTGAAGAAATTTATTAAGTGAAGAAAAATGCCAAAGGAAGTTCAGAAACCTGGAATGGCTACAAGAAGAGAAAAGAGGAGTGCTGCGAGGAGTGCGGAGAGTACCAGGCCTATGACTACTACTCAAGGAGGAAACCCGAGATTTTTGAGGATTATGAAGAGGATGTTGGATCAGACATTGAACCCTTTGCTTACAAGGATTAACCAATTAGAAAACAGTTTGACTTCGAATAATGGGGAGGCCGGTTCACAGAGGCCTGTGGCCTTGAGATTAGATCAAATGGATAGTGATATGACTTTGGCTTCTGGGAGAGTCAACTCTCGGGGAGTTGTGGAGAATTTTGAGCCTGTGGCTGGCGGATCAACGGGGTTTAGACCAGTTGAGACCAACATTACACAATCAAATACTATGAAGACATGCTGTTCACAAACAGATACTGTTGAAAGACATATGCCAATGGCGTATTATCCTACTATGCCAATTAATAATTTGGAGAAGCCGAAATTTCCATCACAAAAACAACATCCAGTTACCTTCATAGAAGATTTATGTGCCTATTTGAAGAGAATGCCAGCGGGATTTAACAATGAGATTGATCTCATTATAGAATGTTTGGATGGTGGTTCCAGGAGTTGGGCTCGTGTATACCGAGAACGCTGGACCAATTTTGAGGATTTTAAACGAGATTTCCTAGAAACATACTGGGGTGAAGCTGAGCAAGGAGAGCTTCGTAAGAAAATAGTGCATGGCACATGGAATCGATCTGGAACTAGTATGCTGAATTATTTTATTACTTTATGTGGACAAGCGAAGATGCTCACTTACCCGATCCAAGAGACACAACTCATAAATGATATCATACATCATTTCCCTAAAGATGTACAATATGCATGGACCACGAGTCAGAACAAAACTATTATTGAAGCGTCGGAATTCCTAAGGAAGCTAGATAATGTTAACAGGGGTGAAGTGCTGAATACTACACTGCGGATACCTTCATCATCACATGAACAAAATAATAACAGTAATAACAAGGCGAAGACCAGTTGGCAATTCAAGAAACAAGCTTTGAAGCCAGTTCAAGTACCTCCAGTGGACAGTGCTAATGTTAATATCATAGAAGACTTAACTATACCTCATGAAGATTATGACTATAATTTAAACTAAGTGATGTTGGTGGGAGTGTGCCCGACCCATCAACTATAGGAGGGACTGATAAGTTGTTAATAGGGTTAAGAATTATGATGTCGAATGGGTGGAAACCTGGTCAGTCTTTAGGCAATTGTAATGCTGGTATACTTACACCTATTATAGCCAAAGGTCAGTCCTCATTAGATAAGTCAGGGCTAGGTTATATTAATGAAGCTTTGGGGGGAACATTTACTAATATTTTAAAATTACATTTGCAGGATGTAAATTCTAATTCAGTTATAACAAGCGGGTGTGTATCTTCCTTGTTTGAGGAAGAAAATGCTTATTTACCAGATAAATTTGAGCTAGTGAAATCTATAATTACTGTTAAAATCTTTGGGAAGGAAGTGAATTGTTTGGTAGACACGGGAAGTGACATTACATGTATTTCCAGCACCTTTTGGGAGTTAATATCGAAAGAATGTAGTAAAATTGATTTATTGCCCATCAGGCCAATCCAAATTAGGGGTCCAGTAGGTCAGAAAAGTACTAAGATTCAACAAATGGTATTGTTACCAGTTCACTTGGGAGATAGCATTATTGATATTAGCTTTTTAATTGTACCAAATTTATTGCAATCTGTGATTCTAGGCTTTGATTGGTTATCATTGGTTCAAGCCACAATTAAATTACAAGGTTCTGAAATGGGGTTATGTTTAAAGATTAATGAACATGATGTAGTTTTGCCTTTTAGGAAGATAATCCTTGAGAGTGGAATATCAGAGATATCTACTCGAGATGTTGATGATTCAGACTTCCAAGAAAAGCTAAAGGAAATTAAAACGGGGATAGAGCTATCGGACGTACACTTAGGTCAATTAAAACAAGTTTTGGGAAGGTTTCGAAGTATATTTTCTAATGTTTTGGGTCGTGCAAATTGTTATGAACATGAGATTAAGATGTCAGATAGTACACCATTTATAAGAAGGTCATATCCTGTACCTTATGCTTACCGTCAAAAGATGGAGGAGAAATTAGCAGAGATGGTTGAAATGGGCATTATTTCACGGGGTTCCACTCCATATAGTAGTCCATTAACGTTTGCAATTAAACCCGACGGGTCTTTACGTGTATTGTTAGATGCGCGGGAGATAAATAAGTTCATGGTAGCGGAGTCTGAAGCACCACCTATGCAAATAGATGTACTAAATGCCTTTCATGGGGTGTCATATATTAGTGTGGTTGATTTGAATAATGCCTATTTTCAAATACCTATTTCTAAAGAAAGTAGGAAATATACTGGGTTTACCTTTAATGGAAAGTCATACATGTATAATGTACTTCCACAAGGTTTAAAGACTTCAGTGGGCAGTTTCAGTCGGGCTATGGATATTCTATTGGGCTCAGAGGTTAGACAGTTTTGTGTAAATTATTTAGACGATTTAGCAATTTTAACTTGTGGTACCTTGACTAATCATTTAGAACATTTGAGTATAATATTAAAGAAATTGCAAGATGCTGGTCTTACATGTAACATTAAGAAATGTAAATTCATATGTAAAGAAGTTAAAATGTTAGGTCATATTATTTCCACTTCTGGTATTAGGACTGATCCGGAGAAAATAGAGTCTATACAGAAATTCCCTGTACCTAAGAAGATAAAGCATTTGAGAGCTTTTCTTGGTTTATGTAATTATTATCGTCGGTTTATACCAGGATACACTGACGTGATTGAGCCCTTATGTAAGTTGTTAAGTAAGAGTCGTAGATGGTCATGGGAATCAGGGGCACAGAAAGCGTTTGAGGAGTTGAAACAGAGATTTATTAATACAATTATGCTTCATCACCCTGATATGTCGAAACCATTTTATTTACAAACAGATAGTTCAGGGATTGGTGTCGCTGGAGTTTTATTTCAATTAGATGATGAAGGGGAAATGTTAATTTTGGGATTTTATAGTAGGCCTCTTAGGGGAGCAGAATTACGTTGGACTACTACTGAAACTGAATTCTGGGCCGTGATTTGTTGTTTACGGAAATTTGAGACATATTTGAGGGGAGCTAGAGTAATAATTAGGACTGATCATAAGGCCCTGATGTTTGTAAAAACTTGGAAGTTATATAATAATCGTTTAACTCGTTGGATTTTATATTTAGAACAGTTTAATTACCAAGTTGAACATGTTTATGGCAGAGACAATGTAGCTGTGGATGTATTGTCTAGATTTCCACCCAATACGACTGTTGTCCAGGAAAATAAAATTTATTGCCCTGAAATTCATTATATGGAAACATCTAAAAATAAGATTTTAATGCAGAAATTATCAAATATTGTTCACTGGCAGTCGAATGATGGTGAAATCCAGGAGATTTTATCATTATTGGATCCAGTTAAGGGTAATAATATTCAGAGTAGACTAAATGGAATTGCAAAACGTTGTATTGTGAAAGATAGTATATTGTATTTTGAATCTAGGCCTGGTATTTATGTAATTTATGCACCACTTGCTTTGAGGGAAGAAATAATTTTACAAGTACATGAGGAAATGGGACACCAGGGGGTGTTTAAGACGTTGAAATATTTAAAAGACAGATTTTATTGGTTAAAAATGAATAGGAATGTTAAATTAGTTTTGAGGCGGTGTCACATTTGCCAAGTTTCGAAAAGTAATAATTTTAAATATGTGGGAAGGTGTCAGTCTATTGTTACTAATCAAATTGGGGATCTTGTTATGTGTGATCTTTTTGGACCATTACCTAGAGGGCAGTTGGGGGTGACATTTATTTTAGTGTTTCAAGATTCGTTTAGTAAATTCATACAATTATATAGTCTGGTCAGGGCATCTTCTCGTGCTGTGGTTGCAAAGTTAAAGCATTTCGTTAAAATTATTAAACCAAAAATTATTATGACTGATAATGGAAGTCAATTTGCTTGTAATGGTTGGAGGAAGACTTTACAAGACATGGGTATTAGGCCATTATATACCACGGTTAGAAACCCACGTCCAAATACTACAGAAAGGGTGAATAAAGAGTTGGGTAGGTTATTTAGAACTTATTGTAATTCAGATCATAAAAGATGGTCAATGCTAGTGGGAAAGCTTGAAACACTTTACAATAATACTTTTCATGAAAGTACTGGTTTTACTCCCAATGAAATTTTATATGGTATCAAGACTTCACTGTCGTTTGATACTTGTTTATCTAATCAGACCGTAACGTTGGATGTGGTTAAAGTAAGGGAGTTAGCTCGGGAAAATTTAAAGAAAAATAGTTTGAAACGTCAGGTTAAATTTGACAAGACCCATAAGTTAATTACTTATCAGATTGGTGACCTTGTTAAAGTTAGGAAGTGTAATAAATCTATTGCTTTAAAGAAAATAACAAAGAAGTTTGAATTGCTATATGAAGGGCCGTATATAGTGGCGGCTGTTCCGTTTCCAAATGTCTATACTTTGTATGATGAGGGCAAGGGTATAATTAAAGGAAATTACAATACTATTCATTTAAGTAAATATTATAGATAATATTATGTATGCTATGACTTGGTTAAATAGCTATATTTAGGTAGCTTTTATAATGAACATTGTGTTGTACTTGCCATATGATTCTTTTCATGATTTATTAATGGTAAATATGTTGTCTGTATGTGACATATTTTAAATGTTATTTACAGTTTAAAAAAAAAAAAAAAAAAAAAAAAAAAAAAAAAAAAAAAAAAAAAAAAAAAATTTTAAAGATCGTTACTTTTATTGTTTAGTTAGTTGAATATTTAAGTGTTTAAAAGAAAACACAATGTTTAAGATAAGACATTTCCTTGGTTTTGTTCATTAAGTTGTTGATTGTGTGTTTAATAAAAATAAATGACAAAATGTTGTTTATGGGCTAGGGAAATGGCTCAACCATATATATAGATGAACTGTGAGTTCAGAGTTCAAGTTTAAAGTTCATTGACCTTACAATGAAATTTAATTGAATTAAATTTTGTTTTGTTCTCCAGCGGGGTGAATCGTTGTGTGTTTAAACTTCTATGATTTGTTATTTTAATGAGGTTCGATATTTAGTTGGCGAGGAGGACCGTTGCGCGTTTAGACCCTATCTTTTGTTATTTTATTTACACGAGTTTGAATACATATATATGGTTGGTGGGGTGAAGGGAGGCCGCTTTTTAAAAAAAAAAAAAAAATACATGTATGTGTATAATTATAATTTTGAATTGTGAATAAAGAATGGTTAATTGATCAGACCGTGAGTTAGGATTTTATTTATCCGTAAACTCCAAATAAATTTCGGGGTGGTGTAACGGTCCCGTTTGATCAATTATTCATGTTAAATTTTTTGCTTGAAACTAGTAATTTTATCGTTATTTCGAGCCTTATAGCGACATCTGTTATTTGGCGATAATGTTTTTAGTAATAGTGCAATCGTCATTAATTTGATTGAACCAGTATATTGGTATCTTGACAATAAGAATATAGTTTGGTTTAGACGTGTTTGGATAGATGGCGTTGGTTCGCTTTGGAATAATATTTTTGTATGTCTGTCTATAGCCAGTCCTTTTTTTGAAACACTGGTTGAATATTAAAAGTAAATTCTGTTAGATTTTTGTGCGTAGAATTTGGATATTTTTGAATTGAGAACAATCCGAGGCTTGTTGGAAAGGGCTGCTGAGGAAGCGAGAGAGTCGGGTCGACGTCGTTAACGTGTCCGCTTTGGTCAGCGGAAGTCCGTGAAAATAAAAGAATTTTAATAAATTCTAGTGTGTTAAGATAGAAGAGTTGGAGATGAGAAGCTTGGATGCAGTGATTTAAAATGATTTATTGCCCGCTCGCGTAAAAATATATTAAACCGAAAATAATGATTTAAAGGTCTAAAGGTTTCCTCTAAAGAGTGCTAGCCTTCAGAGTTTGAAACCTCGCGTGTGCAGTGTCGTGAAGTGATAAATGTGAGTGTAGTGTGAAATTATTGAAGATGGTGCTGGGAGCTGAGATTTGAATTCCCGCGCTTGAGGCGGCGTGTTTCGTCGGCAGTCCTGTTTGTTCCTGTTGTCTTCGAAAGCTAAGTGGAATTTACTTTAATTAACTTGCAATGTACATTTTAGTAATTTATAAAAATTACTAAGAAATTATTTACGAAATTTTAAAACAATTCATAAACTTTTTCTCTAAGGCAAATATTTCAATTCTGTGGAAGCCGCCATGTTGGTTGATTCTTAATTGTCAGTCTGAAGTGTGGTTATATTTAAAAATTGTTAAAGATGTTTTGATGTATTATATTGCAAGTTAATACTATTAATATATGGATGGCTTTCTATTTTTATGATAATAAACATTTAACACAGGTATGTGAAATATTGAAGCTTATAATCACAAGGTTCCCAGACCTTGGTAGGTTACTTTGCTCGTTGGATTGATACTACAATATGGCTTTCAATGTTTAGGATATTAAACATTTAACATAAGTATGTGAAATGTTGAGACTTATAATCACAAGGTTCCCAGATCTTGGTAGGTTACTTTACCTGTTGGATTGATGCTATAATATGGCCTTGAATATGATTAGATCTTTGCTATGCGAATGTGTATTTTAATACTTTTATTTCAGCTAATAAATCTCTTTCTTTCAGATGGTTAGTTGGATTTTGTCTTTGTGTGTCTGTTCTTTAATATTCTTATTTAATTTTTTCTTGCAAATATTAACTTGAAAACCATCCATAGGTTAATTTATTTTCTATCTGTATAAATTTTGTGTTGTTCTTATAATAATTGATACAGCCGTTTTCTAGTGTGAACTAATAACTTATTAATATTTAACCAAAATCTTTATTTTCGAATAAGTACTTATACCTCAGAGCTGAGAGTTCTAAAACCATTTAAACTAATCTAAACCTATACATAAATCTATGAATATAGACATTATATCATTATAAATTAACTACTAGAACTTGACAGTGAAATACATGAAGAATTATAACCTTAGCGGAGATAAAAAAATAGTTTTCTTTTACACGAATCAATCCTTCTAGGATTGTAAAAATAGTATTAAATGTTCAATATTTATGTGTATGTATATATATATATATTTATCTGGATATTTATATGTTAACATGTCTGTTTGTTTGAAAGGTAAATAGTCTGAGATTAGACTGTTTACATAGGATGAGCTTTATAAGAACTCTATTCAATTATTTGTCTTATGTATTCATATAAATTTTACACATAGTAAGAAATAACTTATATACACACACTTCTAATCAAATGTGAGGTGACAGAGGTGTAAGAATTCCAATTTCAATCAATGAATTTTAGAACAACTGTTTAAGTATTTACATATATTTATGTATGTATTTGATAATTATTGTTTTCTTATTAATGTATTTCAACGTTGTCTAATTACATAAAAGATATTAGACTTGTTAGGTGGTTGTTACCTTTTATTAAAGATTTTAAACTTATAAACATTTAATTTAATTAACTGAATTTCATAATTTATTTTGAATTTTTAATAGTCCAATGGACTTTGCTGAGTTGATTTAATGCAACTTGTTTTCTATTTTTGATTACTTTATTATACTTTCTTCATTGATATTCATAACAGATCTTCATGTTATATCTTGAATGTATATAAAGGTTTTTAGTGAGTTTTGAACAATTAAGGATTTCATCAGACACTCTTTTAACTAAGATGTGGTTTAAGGGACTGATTAAATAATATTCACTTAATAAAATTTCTGAATTTCAACTGTGACTGACGCGCTATATTTTAAAAAAAATTGAATTTCTAATTTTTTGTGGATAACATGTCAGTTTAACTGGAGTTATTATTTTATCAATGCAACTTATAGGGTCTATTCATTGGGGTTTCAATTTGTTTATGATCGTTTAAATATTATATATTAAATTTATTAATACAAGTTTATTTGTAGCGGAAGTGGATTATGATTTCATTATAATTTTCTATTAAAGCCATTATTTGTAGGTTTAGTGTAGAAGCTTGTGGGACCTTAAGGAGCAGTTGTATTTCAGGAGCTGGAACAATAAACTTTATTTCTTTTAGGGTGAATTATGGATTCTTTTGTCAAATCTTATAAATGGAGACTTAAGGGAACTGTAAGCTGAATAATTGAATTCTAGGGTGGTTTGCTGCAACACTTTAGTGATTTTATGAGTAGAAAGGGGGTGTGTTTGTTTAAGTTTGTTCGATATCTAACTAGATTGATAATTATTTGAGTTTCAGCTGGAGTCTGGAGTATATTAGTTCATATTTGAAGTTTGCTTTTGGGGTTTTACTATATCTTTTATTTAAGTATTTATGTATTTATCCTATGGAATTACATGATAACATTACACTATACAACAATCATGCACTCTATATGGGAGGGCTAATTGACTTTAGAAAAATTAAAGTTTATTTAATTTTATAGGTTTTTAATATTTTAAATACTTTCTTGTTGAGAGAGTCTACTTTGGCACTTGGCTTTGTTTGGTGCAAAAGAGTTGTTGATTACAATTTAATTTTTTATTAGAGGTTTCTTTTGATTAGTTATATTTTCTTAAACTAGCAGTTCTACTGTTATCAAGTGTGTATAAAATAGACATTTAAATATGATTACAAAATGAAGTGACGAGATGTTGTTGATTACAATTTAAATTTTATTAAAGGTTTCTGTTGATTAATTACACTTTCTTAAACAAACAGCTCTACTGTTACCAAATGTGTATAAAATAGGCGTTTAAATATTATTACAAAATGAAGTGATGAGGGTGAAAGCACATATTGAAGGTTTCTATGAAGATTCAGATTAGGACCGGGTTTTATGAGCTCTGCAACCTTGGACTAATGGATTCACGACCCATTCGTTTATTGTGGCAACGTTCCCTTGGATAATTTCGTCAATTATCAAGGATTATCGCGCGTACAGCTTTTAAGCAAATTTAGTTTGTTTTTATAATATGTGTATTCACGAGACTAAAAATGGTTTCACATATTAAGATTAACTGAATTGGTAACTGAAGGTCTGGAGCCAGTTAAGCCGCGGATCAGCCTAGAGGCGCGTGGGCACTTGCTTTTAGGGATAAGCTACCGTGTTGTAGGAGGATCAATCGTATCAAAATTTGTTTTCTTTTACGATATGTGACTTCATGAGAGTCTTAGATGTAGTTAGGCCAAGTGGACTTGACTGAATTAGAAAGGATGATTAAAGATATCTACATTTGAGCATTGTTACCAATGAAGACATCTTTGATGCAGAGTATCACCATTTTATGTTAAATATAACTCTAAACTTTACTTTTACGGTGCTATGCTCTCATCTTCTGGGTGCTAGGGTCATTAGACGGATGTAAGGATTTGCCAAATTCACTTTAACTTTCAATTTCATTTTAACCTTCACGGCGAACCTGAAACCTGTCTTTGACAAGGGAATCTCAATAAAAAACTTACTTTTACGGGGCTATACTCTCATCTCTTGGGCGCTAGGGTCGTTAGACAGATGTAAGGTTTCGCTAATTTACTTTAATTTAAACTTCATTTTAACCTTCACGGCGAACCTGAAACCTGTCTTCGACAAGGGAATCTATTATATGAGTGAAGTTGTCTCT